>WFAB01001351.1:140000-225317 GCA_018977245.1 Lethenteron camtschaticum | reverse complement strand
GGCGAATGGCGGGGTGTTGTTGTTGTGTCCGTGTCTCTCTCCGCGCGTCCACACACACGAGTACGTCGATTTAAAGCTTTCGTGACTGCAGGGATTCGTCTTCTTGGTTCTTTCGGTAAAGTCATCATATAGAAGGGAAATAATAAAATAATAAATAAACATAATAAAATACAATTCTCACGACGTTTCGGCCACAACGCAAGCAGCCGTCCTCAGGTGAAGAACAGGTCTGTCAGACGCTGTCTTTCCGACAGACCTGAGAATTGTATAATATAATACAATTCTCACGACGTTTCGGCCACAGACCTGTTCTTCACCTGAGGACGTCTGTCTTTGCGTTGTGGCCGAAACGTCGTGAGAATTATTTTATTATGTTTTATTTTTATTATGTTATTATTTCCCTTCTACGTGACTTTACCGAAAGAACCAAGAAGATGAATCCCTGCAGTCACGAAAGAAGCTTTAAATCGAAATTTTACCGCCACTACGGAGTGGGATTCCACAAAACTTTAAGATCTTTCAACAAACTCCAGGCTAGGAAGGCTCAGCTAATCGAGTCTCTCACCTTTCTGAAGAGATGCCGCGACTCTAAAAAAACGTGACTTTACCGAAAGAACCAAGAAGATGCATGAACGTTGTGTGTGCGTGTGTGTGTTATCAGGTGGCGCATCAGCCAGTCATCTCAGTCATCTCGGTCATCTCGGTCAGTCGACCCGTGGCACCTGGGTCTGCCCCGTGACCTCCTGCCAGCGGGCGTTCGACACTTCACGTGGCCTCAAGGTGCACATGGCCTGGCACAAGCGTCGTGGTGACGTCACCGCCACTTAGTGGCGAATGGCGGTTGTTGTTGTTGTTGTTGTGTGTGTATGTATATGTGTGTATGTATATGTGTGTATGTGTGTGTGTGTATATGCAGGGGAGCGGTAGTGTAGCGGTTAGCGCGCTGCGCTATGAACCTGGCGACCCGCGTTCGATTCCCGCTCACGGCTAACACCAGTGACGATTATCTGAACCGGTCCTGGGCCTCCACTAGGTCGACTCAGCCTTAAATGAGTACCTGGTGCGGTGTGTAAACATCGCCACTGGGGAGACAAAGGCGGTCAGGCGTGGTGCTGGCCACCCCCCCTCGTGTACTGTTCTGGCCTTCATAGGTGCTCGCTAACAGCACTTGCCCCTACAGTCTGGGGGATCTTTATCTTTGATCTTTGTATATGTATGTATATGTGGTTGTTGTTGTTGTTGTATGTATATGTGTATGAACGTGTGTGTGTGCGTGTGTTATCGTTTACCGAGCTGTGGATGAGAGGCACGAGTTCGGCAAAGCCGTTGTTTGGCGTTGGAACGACTTTGACCCACGTGGCCTTCTTCGGGTCCTCTTCCTAGGGGCGGAGAGGGGAAGTTGGTGTACGTGTCGTACGTACGCGGAACATCTTTCGCACCGCCGTACGTAGCCGATCTTGCTAATCGAAGGGACGGGGGAAGCACAACAAACTAAAAACATAAAAAATTAACCCGTAAAAACAAAGTTTTTCACTATAAATCCTTTATATGCGTGGCATCGGTTTTATTTTATTATTCATTTCTGTTTTTCTTGAGTAAGAGTTTCATTTTTATCACATTGGTATTTAAAATTAAATATGAAATTTTTTTTTTTCCTAAAAAGTGGAAAATTTTTGGAAATTTTTTTCACAACAATACATTGTCACGCACAACGAGTCTGTGTGCAAAATGTCAGCTCGATTGGATCACGGGAAGTGGGTTAAAAAACGACCGAAAGATTTGCACGGTCGTAAGCGCGCAAGCAAGCGAACTTAATATAAAGGATTTAAAAACGACCGAAAGATTTGCACGGTCGTAAGCGCGCAAGCAAGCAAGCAAACTTAATATAAAAGATTTAAAAAAGCAGTTTGAACGAACGTTCAGTTTATTCGCAAGTGGGACGCTCAACTCTGTCTGACATAGACGGTCTACGCTGCCGGTAACCATGAGTAAAGACGAACAGTCGCTTGGGTCATCGGCAAGTCACGGAACAGACCCAGCAGGCGCCATGGGTTGACTGAGATGACTGGCAGATGCACCACCTGTGCCCCTACTGTGACAACTTGCAGCGTTTTATCCGCCCGGCGCTCCGCTCGTTGTTGTGAGCGTCGCTCCTCTGCCCTCCGTTGTTGCTGGAGGGCGACTGCCTCCAACTGCCCAGTAGCAGCGTCCTTCACGAGCCTCCTCCCTCCACAGAGGCCGATCTTTACACCGCTGGTACCGGTCGTCGGCAAGTCTATCGGCACTACCACCACGACCACTACTCCCATCACGTTTGTGGAGTTCCCCTTTCTTGGTCCATTGGGCATTCTGAGTCCGTTTCACTTTTTTAAATCACCGTCTTAAAACTCACCTATTTTACACGCTTTCTTTTAACTCGCTCTGTCTGTTGTTATTGTTGTCGTTGTTGTATCCTCAAATCTTGTAACTCAATTTTAACCAACTTCCCAATGTGGCATCGACTGCAAACTTGGTATACTTATGTCATACTGATGACAATACTATATTTTATCATAAAAATTTTAAACATTATTTTGTATATGTTATGTTTCGTCTTGGGTCTAATTGCCCACGCTCAACCGACATTGGCTGTAATTGTCCATGGTCTCTTACGTTGTGGTAAGCTTTGGGGCCACTTCCTGGAGTCGTGGAGTTCTGCTATTACAAGTACATTTCAAAAAAGCGTGTTTTTAAAAAACTGTTTTAAAAAAAAGTTTTTTTTTAATATTACTCATGGACTGCAGACTCTTCCCGTAACTTAGGATGGAAAAAAAACTATTTTGTTTGTCCTCTTGAATTACTCTGCCGGAATTATTAATAACCTTATTCCCTTTGATCGTGGTTCTTCACTTTGACGGACTTTCGACAGAAGTCAGTGGTATCGTTACCGTCAGCTTTCTATGTCGCTGAGATTTCATCCGAACTTGTGAGCGGAGTTCTATTTATACGTACAGTGCTTTGAGATACCTCAATATGAAAGGCGCTTTATAAAATAGTTTATTATTATTATTATTTTGCCACCACCGCCACCACCGCCAATATCAATACCCGGCGTTCGACACTCGGTGATGGTGACGTCACCACGGCATGCAGGGCAGAGGTCGCAAACGGGTTTTGATTCCTTACCCGTACCCGTACCCGGCCGCACCAGGGTCGCAAACGGGTACCCGTACCCAGCCGGGTAGNCGGGTATCGGGTAGGGTACGGGTATCGGGTAGGGTATGGGTATCGGGTAGGGTACGGTGGGTACGGGTAGGGTACGGGTACGGTAGGGTACGGGTATCTGGTAGGGTACCGGGTAGGGTACGGGTATCGGGTAGGGTACGGGTATTGGTAGGGTACGGGTATCGGGTAGGGTACGGGTATTCGGGTAGGGTACGGGTACGGGTAGGGTACGGGTATCGGTACCCGATTGCGATCTGATACGGGCCGAGCAACTTAAGCGGAGAAGGCTCGCTAGGNGGTCGNGGAACAGAGACGGTGCGGGTATGAGATACTGGCATGACCCCTCCCCCTACTGTCCACCACCACCGCCACCACCACCACCGCAGCCCACTCTCCCCACCACCACCGCCACCACCGCCACCACCACCACCACCGCCACCACCCCACCACCACCACCCACCCCACGACCGCCGCCACCACCGCCCACCCACCACCATCACCACCGCCACCGCTGCACTACCACNATCCCACCGCTACCCACCACCGCCACCACGACCCTATCACCACCCCACCACCCCACCACCCCACCACCACCACCACCGCCACCACCGCCACCACCGCCACGNCCNCCACGACCGCCGCCNCCACCCACCTCACCACCGCCCCCTCCTCCACCCACCCCCCNCCNCCACCNCCCCNCCCCANCGCTACTCCNGNACGTGAGTGCGCAGCGGACGTCACGGACCAGTGGCACAGCCGTGAGCACGGCACCAGCACCGTGCCGCCCCCCACCAGCAGCAGGAGGCCTTCCGTCGTGTTCCCCTCCGTTGACCGCCCGTCGGGTCCTCCGCCCCCGCCCGACTCCGTGGCTCCCTCGGTCAGGTCGTGGGCGGCGGTGTCGGCGGCGGTGACGCTTCGGCGGCGGTGAGCCANGCTGAGCCAGGCGGCGTAGAGAGCGACGAAGGGGGCGTAGCCGCGAAGGGGCAGCGGCTTCAGGGTGTGCAGAGAGACGCTCGCCACGAGGTCGTCCAGCGGAGGGGCCATGGTGCCCCGCTCACCCCGCTCGCCCCGCCGCTAAGTCGCTCCTTGTCCACCCTCCAGCCACGCAGGCACCTGGCCACCTGTAAGGATGAGGAAATGACCATGGGTTTGTATCACCAGCTGTGTCAGCCACCTGTCAGGATGGTGAAATGACCATGGGTTTGTATCACCAGCTGTGTCAGCCACCTTCAGGATGGTGAAATGACCATGGGTTTGTATCACCAGCTGTGTCAGCCACCTGTCAGGATGGTGAAATGACCATGGGTTTGTATCACCAGCTGGGTCAGCCTGCCACCTGTCAGGATGGTGAAATGACCATGGGTTTGTATCACCATCTGGTCAGACAGTTACCTGTCAGGATGGTGAAATGAGCATGGGTTTGTATCACCAGCTGTGTCAGACAGTCACATGTCAGCATGGTGAAATGAGCATGGGTTTGTATCACCAGCTGTGTCAACCAGCCACATGTCAGGATGGTGAAATGACCATGGGTTTGTATCACCATCTGTGTCAGACAGTCACATGTCAGGATGGTGAAATGACCATGGGTTTGTATCACCATCTGTGTCAGACAGTCACATGTCAGGATGGTGAAATGACCATGGGTTTGTATCACCATCTGTGTCAGACAGTCACATGTCAGGATGGTGAAATGACCATGGGTTTGTATCACCAGCTGTGTCAGACAGTCACATGTCAGGATGAGGAAATGACCATGGGTTTGTATCACCAGCTGAGTCAACCAGCCACATGTCAGCATGGTGAAATGACCATGGGTTTGTATCACCAGCTGTGTCAGACAGTCACATGTCAGCATGGTGAAATGACCATGGGTTTGTATCACCAGCTGAGTCAACCAGCCACATTCAGCATGTGAAATGACCATGGGTTTGTATCACCAGCTGAGCCAGGCAGCCACCTGTCAGGATGAGGAAATGACCATGGGTTTGTATCACCAGCTGTGTCAACCAGCCACATGTCAGGATGGTGAAATGACCATGGGTTTGTATCACCATCTGTGTCAGACAGTCACATGTCAGGATGGTGAAATGACCATGGGTTTGTATCACCATCTGTGTCAGACAGTCACATGTCAGGATGGTGAAATGACCATGGGTTTGTATCACCATCTGTGTCAGACAGTCACATGTCAGGATGGTGAAATGACCATGGGTTTGTATCACCAGCTGTGTCAGACAGTCACATGTCAGGATGAGGAAATGACCATGGGTTTGTATCACCAGCTGAGTCAACCAGCCACATGTCAGCATGGTGAAATGACCATGGGTTTGTATCACCAGCTGTGTCAGACAGTCACATGTCAGCATGGTGAAATGACCATGGGTTTGTATCACCAGCTGAGTCAACCAGCCACATGTCAGCATGGTGAAATGACCATGGGTTTGTATCACCAGCTGAGCCAGGCAGCCACCTGTCAGGATGAGGAAATGACCATGGGTTTGTATCACCAGCTGTGTCAGTCACATGTCAGGATGGGAAATGACCATGGGTTTTTATCACCAGCTGTGTCAGTCACATGTCAGGATGGGGAAATGACCATGGGTTTGTATCACCAGCTGTGCCAGCCAGGCACCTGTCATGATGGTGAAATGTCCATGGGTTTGTATCACCATCTGGGTCAGACAGTTACCTGTCAGGATGGTGAAATGACTATGGGTTTGTATCACCATCTGAGTCAGCCAGCCTCATGTCAGCATGGTGAAATGACCATGGGTTTGTATCACCAGCTGTGCCAGCCAGGCACCTGTCAGGATGGTGAAATGGCCATGGGTTTGTATCACCATCTGAGTCAACCAGCCACATGTCAGGATGGTGAAATGACCATGGGTTTGTATCACCAGCTGAGTCAGCCTGCCACCTGTCAGGATGGTGAAATGACCATGGGTTTGTATCACCAGCTGTGTCAGCCAGCCACCTGTCAGAATGAGGAAATGACCATGGGTTTGTATCACCAGCTGAGTCAGCCAGTCACATGTCAGGATGGGGAAATGACCATGGGTTTGTATCACCAGCTGAGTCAGCCAGCCACATGTCAGGATGGTGAAATGACCATGGGTTTGTATCACCATCTGGGTCAGACAGGCACCTTCAGGATGAGGAAATGACCATGGGTTTGTATCACCAGCTGTGTCAACCAGCCACATGTCAGGATAGGGGAAATGAGCATGGGTTTGTATCACCATCTGTGCCAGCCAGGCACCTGTCAGGATGGTGAAATGACCATGGGTTTGTATCACCATCTGGTCAGACAGTTACCTGTCAGGATGGTGAAATGACCATGGGTTTGTATCACCATCTGGGTCAGACAGGCACCTTCAGGATGAGGAAATGACCATGGGTTTGTATCACCAGCTGTGTCAACCAGCCACATGTCAGGATAGGGGAAATGAGCATGGGTTTGTATCACCATCTGTGCCAGCCAGGCACCTGTCAGGATGGTGAAATGACCATGGGTTTGTATCACCATCTGGGTCAGACAGTTACCTGTCAGGATGGTGAAATGACCATGGGTTTGTATCACCAGCCGTGCCAGCCAGGCACCTGTCAGGATGGTGAAATGACCATGGGTTTGTATCACCAGCTGAGTCAGCCAGGCACCTGTCAGGATGAGGAAACTGGGTCAGACAGTTACCTGTCAGGATGGTGAAATGACCATGGGTTTGTATCACCATCTGTGCCAGCCAGGCACCTGTCAGGATGGTGAAATGACCATGGGTTTGTATCACCAGCCGTGCCAGCCAGGCACCTGTCAGGATGGTGAAATGACCATGGGTTTGTATCACCAGCTGTGTCAACCAGCCACATGTCAGCATGGGAAATGTCCATGGGTGCTGTGGTTGTTGTTGTTGTAATCGCCACTTGAACTTGCATTAGACCGTGGCATGAATGCCTCACTGTGTTGTAGTGAAACCGGTCCTGTTGGGCTCATTCGTGCCACGTGGTGCGCCTACCTACAGGAGGACTGGTACCAGGGTGCAGCCCTGCAACCACTTGTACTGCCTACTGCTGCCAGAAGGGTTACTTTGACCTACTTTTGCAACGCTTTGGAAGATTGATGATTTGAAGCTTTCGTGACTGCAAAGATTCATATTCTTAGGTTTTTTCCGGTTAAGTCACGTAAGTAAAACATCAAAATAAAATAAAAAATTTTTATTTTTATTTTATTTTGATGTTTTACTTACGTGACTTAACCGGAAAAAAACCTAAGAATAAGAGTTGATGAGATGGGGGTAGAGGCAGTGGGGGGAGGGAGGGAGGGGGAGGTTACCCATACTTGTTGTACTGCACTTCTATGCCCCCACCCACCCAACTCCTTGCCTTCTTAAATCCGCACTGACCGGCGTGGTGAAGTATGTCCGAAACCAGTGAGGAGGCATTCATCCAGCAGTGGATTGATGAAGGACTGTACTGACCACGTGGTCGAGCATGAGTACAGTGCTAGGCAGTCGTAATGCTCTATACAAACAACACACAAATGGGGATTATCACGTAAAAGAAACGATTATTTCAATTAACTTTTGACAATTACTAAAGTACTACAACATACAGTGTTGTACCGTACTCACGTATGCTCTCAAATTCTTCGCTTCACGACCTTTGACCAAACCGCACCGCTACATGACACACACACGTGTGTGTGTGTGTGACTGTACACACACACACACGTGTGTAACTATACAGTAGCGGCATGGTCAAATCGTAGGGTTGTACTGCACTTCTATACGCCTCCATCCAACACCACCACGTACCTCCCGTGTACGTTAGCCGGCGAGCTGAGTGATGAGCCGGTGGTTGCCGACACGAAACGCCGCTGCAAATGAATGGGAGAGGGATGGTTTGGTGGCGGTGGTGGTCGTTTCAGAGGTGAATGGCTTACACATTGCACAATTTTTTCGGAAAAATTTAATTTAAATTTACTAACAAAAGCAGGGGAGCTGGAACGGATTTGTAACGGCAGGGAAAGCGGAGAGGGACGGGACGGGAAGCGAAAGATAAATAACCGAGGAGGAATTAAAATTATAAGAAAAAAAAANCTTTAATTTAATTCTCACTTCCGTTCGTGTATTTGCACGGCGCGTTTCCGCTTCCTGGGTCACGTTGGCGGGGTTAGGGGTCACGTGGTTCCGCTCGGGGGCGGGGCAAGGTGGGGGGGACCACGTGACCCAAATGAGATGTGGTGAAGAAGCCACGTGGAGTTTGGTTAAACCACGTGGGTTTTGATTGGGTCACGTGGGTTTCGATTGGGTCACGTGGGTTTTGATTGGGTCACGTGGGTTTTGATTGGGTCACGTGGGTTTTGATTGGGTCACGTGGGTTTTGATTGGGTCACGTGGGTTTTATTGGGTCACGTGGGTTTTGATTGGGTCACGTGGGTTTTGATTGGGTCACGTGGGTTTTGATTGGGTCACGTGGGTTTTGATTGGGTCACGTGGGTTTTGATTGGGTCACGTGGGTTTTGATTGGGTCACGTGGGTTTTGATTGGGTCACGTGGGTTTTGATTGGGTCACGTGGGTTTGATTGGGTCACATGGGTTTTGATTGGGTCACGTGGGTTTTGATTGGGTCACATGGGTTTTGATTGGGTCACGTGGGTTTTGATTGGGTCACTGGGTTTGATTGGGTCACGTGGGTTTTGATTGGGTCACGTGGGTTTGATTGGGTCACGGGGGTTTTGATTGGGTCACGTGGGTTTTGATTGGGTCACGTGGGTTTTGATTGGGTCACGTGGGTTTTGATTGGGTCACGTGGGTTTTGATTGGGTCACGTGGGTTTTGATTGGGTCACGTGGGTTTTGATTGGGTCACGTGGGTTTTGATTGGGTCACGTGGGTTTTGATTGGGTCACGTGGGTTTTGATTGGGTCACGGGGTTTTGATTGGGTCACGTGGGTTTTGATTGGGTCACGGGGTTTTGATTGGGTCACGTGGGGTTTTGATTGGGTCACGTGGGTTTTGATTGGGTCACGGGGTTTTGATTGGGTCACGTGGGTTTGATTGGGTCACGTGGGGTTTTGATTGGGTCACGTGGGTTTTGATTGGGTCACGTGGGTTTTGATTGGGTCACGTGGGTTTCGATTGGGTCACGTGGGTTTCGATTGGGTCACGTGGGTTTCGATTGGGTCACGTGGGTTTCGATTGGGTCACGTGGGTTTCGATTGGTCACGTGGGTTTCGATTGGGTCACGTGGGTTTCGATTGGGTCACGTGGGTTTGATTGGGTCACGTGGGTTTCGATTGGGTCACGTGGGTTTCGATTGGGTCACGTGGGTTTCGATTGGGTCACGTGGGTTTCGATTGGGTCACGTGGGTTTCGATTGGGTCACGTGGGTTTCGATTGGGTCACGTGGGTTTTGATTGGGTCACGTGGGTTTCGATTGGGTCACGTGGGTTTTGATTGGGTCACGTGGGTTTGGATTGGGTCACGTGGGTTTCGATTGGGTCACGTGGGTTTTGATTGGTCACGTGGGTTTCGATTGGTCACGTGGGTTTTGATTGGGTCACGTGGGTTTGATTGGGTCACGTGGGTTTTGATTGGGTCACGTGGGTTTTGATTGGGTCACGGGGGTTTTGATTGGGTCACGTGGGGTTTTGATTGGGTCACGTGGGTTTTGATTGGGTCACGTGGGTTTTGATTGGGTCACGTGGGTTTTGATTGGGTCACGGGGGTTTTGATTGGGTCACGTGGGTTTTGATTGGGTCACGTGGGTTTTGATTGGGTCACGGGGTTTTGATTGGGTCACGGGGGTTTTGATTGGGTCACGTGGGTTTTGATTGGGTCACGTGGGTTTTGATTGGGTCACGTGGGTTTTGATTGGGTCACGGGGGTTTTGATTGGGTCACGTGGGGTTTTGATTGGTCACGGGGGTTTTGATTGGGTCACGTGGGTTTTGATTGGGTCACGGGGTTTTGATTGGGTCACGTGGGGTTTTGATTGGGTCACGTGGGTTTTGATTGGGTCACGGGGTTTTGATTGGGTCACGTGGGTTTTGATTGGTCACGTGGGTTTTGATTGGGTCACGGGGGTTTTGATTGGGTCACGTGGGTTTGATTGGGTCACGTGGGGTTTTGATTGGGTCACGTGGGTTTTGATTGGGTCACGTGGGTTTGATTGGGTCACGTGGGTTTTGATTGGGTCACGTGGGTTTGATTGGGTCACGTGGGTTTTGATTGGGTCACGGGGGTTTTGATTGGGTCACGGGGGTTTTGATTGGGTCACGGGGGTTTTGATTGGGTCACGTGGGTTTTGATTGGGTCACGTGGGTTTGATTGGGTCACGTGGGGTTTTGATTGGGTCACGTGGGTTTTGATTGGGTCACGGGGTTTTGATTGGGTCACGTGGGTTTTGATTGGGTCACGGGGGTTTTGATGGGTCACGGGGTTTTGATTGGGTCACGTGGGTTTTGATTGGGTCACGGGGGTTTTGATTGGTCACGTGGGGTTTTGATTGGGTCACGTGGGTTTTGATTGGGTCACGTGGGTTTTGATTGGGTCACGGGGGTTTTGATTGGGTCACGGGGTTTTGATTGGGTCACGTGGGTTTTGATTGGGTCACGTGGTTTTGATTGGGTCACGTGGGCTTTGATTGGGTCACGTGGGTTTTGATTGGGTCACGTGGGTTTTGATTGGTCACGTGGGTTTTGATTGGGTCACGTGGGTTTTGATTGGGTCACGTGGGTTTTGATTGGGTCGGGGTTGATGGGTCACGTGGGTTTTGATTGGTCACGTGGGGTTTTGATTGGGTCACGTGGGTTTTGATTGGTCACGTGGGTTTTGATTGGGTCACGTGGGTTTTGATTGGGTCACGTGGGTTTTGATTGGGTCACGTGGGTTTTGATTGGGTCACGGGGGTTTGATTGGGTCACGGGGGTTTTGATTGGGTCACGTGGGTTTTGATTGGGTCACGGGGGTTTGATTGGGTCACGTGGGTTTGATTGGGTCACGTGGGTTTTGATTGGGTCACGGGGGTTTTGATTGGGTCACGTGGGTTTTGATTGGGTCACGTGGGTTTTGATTGGGTCACGTGGTTTTGATTGGGTCACGTGGGTTTTGATTGGGTCACGGGGTTTTGATTGGGTCACGTGGTTTTGATTGGGTCACGTGGGTTTTGATTGGGTCACGGGGTTTTGATTGGTCACGGGGGTTTGATTGGGTAGTGGGTTGATTGGGTCACGGGGTTTTGATTGGGTCACGTGGGTTTGATTGGGTCACGTGGGTTTGATTGGGTCACGTGGGTTTTGATTGGGTCACGTGGGTTTTGATTGGGTCACGTGGGTTTGATTGGGTCACGTGGGTTTGATTGGGTCACGTGGGTTTTGATTGGGTCACGTGGGTTTTGATTGGGTCACGTGGGTTTTGATTGGGTCACGTGGTTTTGATTGGGTCACGTGGGTTTTGATTGGGTCACGTGGGTTTGATTGGGTCACGTGGGTTTTGATTGGGTCACGTGGGTTTTGATTGGGTCACGTGGGTTTTGATTGGGTCACGTGGGTTTTGATTGGGTCACGTGGGTTTTGGGGTCACGTGGGTTTTGATTGGTCACGTGGGTTTTGATTGGGTACGGGGGTTTTGATTGGGTCACGTGGGTTTTGATTGGGTCCGTGGGTTTTGATTGGGTCACGGGGGTTTGATTGGGTCACGGGGTTTTGATTGGGTCACGTGGGTTTTGATTGGGTCACGTGGGTTTTGATTGGGTCACGTGGGCTTTGATTGGGTCACGTGGGTGGGTCACGTGGGTTTTGATTGGGTCACGTGGGTTTTGATTGGGTCACGTGGGTTTTGATTGGGTCACGTGGGTTTTGATTGGGTCACGTGGGTTTTGATTGGGTCACGTGTTGGGTTTTGATTGGTCACGTGGGTTTGATTGGTCACGTGGGTTTGATTGGGTCACGTGGGTTTTGATTGGGTCAGTGGGTTTTGATTGGGTCACGTGGGTTTTGATTGGGTCACGTGGGTTTTGATTGGTCACGTGGGTTTTGTTGGGTCACGTGGGTTTTGATTGGGTTACGTGAGTCCATAAATGACGTCACGCACCTGGGGGGGGGTCATTCATTTGTGACGATGTGTGACGAGGGGGGGGGGGTTGAGAAATGTGACGTCACATCAAAATGCGTAACTTTAAATAAATATAGACAACACGTTCTACTTAATTAAATAGACTTTGTAATAAATGTTTTCTCCTACAACATCAGAGTGCAGCGCCACATTAAATACGCACTACAATGACAATAGTTTACAGCGATTTGAAGCAGGTTTTTATTTTTTTGGGGGGGGGGCAGAGCTTTGTGACGTCATTCGAGGGGGGGGTCTGACTTTTTGTGACGCCGTGTGATGAATAAAATAATATAATAGTATAGTTTTTTGTGATTTTTTAATTTTCTTTGAACCTATCTACGTGATTCTTGGTTCTTTCGGTAAAGTCACGTAGAAGGGAAGTAATAAAATAATAAAAATAAAACATAATAAAATAATATTACATATTATTTTACATATTATTTATATTATATTATTATTTTATTACTTCCCTTCTACGTGACTTTACCGAAAGAACCAAAAGATGAATCCCTGCAGTCACGAAAGCTTTACATCGAAATCTATCTACGTGACTTTACCGAAAGACTCAAAGAGAATGAATTCCTGCAGTCACGAACGCTTTAAGCCGTGTGCACACTTCGTTTAAATAACCACGCCGGGAGATGAACTCAATCTGGTGACATTTGGATTTCAAGTCCAGTTGCACTCCGAACCGGGCGTTTCCAACTAACGTGGACAGGGATGATGCGTTGTCTCTGTCCGTCCGTCCGTCTTCACCATCTCCGAACGCGATGGTCCGATCTGAGTGAAACTCGGGCGTGATGTGTTGCTAACAGAGAGTCACCACGAAGAAAATGGGGACATTTACCGAATCGTTCGTTGGCTCTGTCTGTAATGTGGGGTCGCGATAGCTTCGGTCGAGATGGTGCAATATGAGTGAACTCGTGTTTCAAGTTCAAGTTCATGTATTAGGTATAGCCCTGTGAGCCATTCGGCTCTTGAATCGGTGCAACCGCAACAAACAAAAAACATGAACAAAAAACATCTTAAAGTGAATATGTGACTGAGTGCAAACAGAAAATCCAAGAAAAGACAGCAAAATATTGCAGAAAAAACACCGTACACCAACGCTGTGTGCAAAAATCCCAGTGGATGCAAGTCAAACAACAACAACAACTACAAGACAACTTAGATTAATGCCATCAGTCTAACTGTGTACTACAACAAACAAACATGGCTAAACCAATACACTTTTCGAAATCACCAAAATAAAGCCATGAAAGTCAAACCAACAACAACCACAAGACAACTTAGATTAAGGCCATCAGTCTAACTGTGTACTACAACAAACAAACGTGGCCAAACCAATACACTTTTCGAAATCACCAAAATAAAGCCATGAAAGTCAAACAACAACAACAACAACACAAGACAACTTAGATTAATGCCATCAGTCTAACTGTGTACTACAACAAACAAACATAGCAAACCAAACATTTTTCGAAATCACCAAAATAAAGCCATGAAAGTCAAACAACAACAACAACAACCACAAGACAACTTAGATTAATGCCATCAGTCTAACTGTGTACTACAACAAACAAACAAACATGGCTAAACCAATACACTTTTCGAAATCAGAGAGTCACCACGGAGAATATCGGACACATTGAGGAGATCATTCATTGGCTCTGTGTGTCTGTGTATAACGTGGGCTCGCGATGACGCCGGTGGAGATGGTGCAGTATGAGTGAAACACACAAAGGCAACGGGAGTGTCGAATATCCAAGTCCGTTTTGTCTTCTCGAATCTATCGCTCTATTCGCCGTCATGAACGGTAGATGGCGCACAACGATCAAAATCGGTACAGCCATTGGAATGAGATCGCAAATAATTGGCCGGTAGAGCTTTAAAAATGTAACCCGTAAAAACAAAGTTTTTCACTATAAATTCTTTATATGCGTGGCATCGGTTTTATTTTATTATTCATTTCTGTTTTTCTTGAGTAAGAGTTTCATTTTTATCACATTGGTATTTTAAATTAAATATAACTTTTTCCCCTAAAAAGTGGAAAATTTTGGAAAAAATTTTCACGAAAATAAATTGTCACGCACAACGAGTCTGTGTGCAAAATGTCACCTCGATTGGATCACGGGAAGTGGGTTAAAAAACGACCGAAAGATTTGCACGGTCGTAAGCGCGCAAGCAAGCAAGCAAGTGAACTTAATATAAAGGATTTAAAAACAGAACATTGCAATCATCATTTGAAAGCAATACACAGCAAACAACAACAACAACGCACTGCGAACTGTGAACCCTGCGACCAGGGTTTGAGAGACAGAATCAGAACTGCAGAGGAATCCGATGATCTATAAAGCTCTATGTTTTTCACAGATGTCCAGGCAGGGCACTACACTACTATACACTACACTATTTACTACACTACTATACACTACACTATACACTACTATATACTACACTACTATACACTACACTATACACTACACACTATATACTACACTACTATACACTACACTATATACTACACTATACACTACACTATACACTACACTATATACTACACTACTATACACTACACTATATACTACACTACTATACACTACACTATATACTATACACTACACTATATACTACACTACTATACACTACACTATACACTACACTATATACTACACTACTATACACTACACTATACACTACAGTATACACTACACGATATACTACACTACTATACACTACACTATATACTACACTACTACAGTATACACTACACTACACACTACACTATACACTACACTATACACTACACTATATACTACACTACTACACTATACACTACACTATATACTACACTGCACACTAGTGCTGTACCAGTAACGAATCGGCCGCGTTCTGTTTACGTGACAAACCTCTTACTAGTTGTGCTGTGCCGGGTGGTGGCGGGTTTAACGACACAACATTTATATATTTACACGATCTAACCCAACAACAAAAACCTGTCTTATCAGAACACGTGCAGCTCGGATCGAACGGTATATCTGTGGGACACCTTTTCCCCCACAATCCACGATGATGAAAGACACGAATAGGTTTTCACCCTCACTGGCAATATAAAACAGAGCGGAGTAATCAATTAATTTTAAATAGAATAAAAAACACAAAGATCTCCCTATAGACTTTCAGACTGTAGGGGCAAGTGCTGTTAGCGAGCACCTATGAGGCCGGCACGCAACGAGGGGTGGGTGGCCAGCACCACGCCCGGCCGCCTTTGTCTCCCCAGTGGCGATGTCTACTACACACTGCACCGAGTACCCATTTGAGGCTGAGTCGACTTAGGGAGACCCGCGACCGGTTCAGATAATCGTCACCGGTGTTGGCCGTGAGCGGGAATCGAACTCGGGTCGCCAGGTTCGTAGCAGCTACCGCTAACCGCTGCACCACCGCTCCCACGCACGTACATGCACACACATGTACACACAAAGACAAACATCCCCATATAGCCTAGCAATCTTTCGGGAAAAGTGCAGTTAGCGAGCACCTATTAAGGCCGGCACGGCACACGAGGGGTGGGTGGCCAGCACCACGCCCGGCCGCCTTTGTCTCCCCAGTGTCGATGTTTACACACCGCACCAGGTACCCGTTTGAGTCGACCTAGGGGAGGCCCAGATCATCGCCACCGGTGTTGGCCGTGAGCGGGAATCGAACTCGGGTCGCCGGGTTCGTAGTGCTAACCGCTGCACCACCGCTCCTCGCAGTTATTCACAATTGACGCGCTGATTTCACGGCACCGGCGACCCGAGTTCGATTCGCGCAGAGGGCCAACGACAACCAATTGACGGTTTTCTGAGCCGGTCCTGGGCCTCCCTAGGTCGACTCGGCCTCAAACGGCTACCTGGTTGTGGGAAGACAAAGGCGCGCTGCTGTCTAAATCACCTCTCCTCCGTTGATTTAAGGTCCAGTTCGTGGTGGGGGTGTTGGGGGTGTGGGGGTGTTGGGGTGTGGGGGTGTTGGGGGGTGTGGGGGCTGATGGAGGAAATCCGAGCCGCCGTTTAAATTCCTGAGCGAAATTTGCCCGAGGAGCAAAACATCGTCAGGTGAGCGCCGTCATCATGTGCAGGTGTCGCGAGCCGTAACCCCCTGCCCCCCTTCATCATCATCATCATCACGGTGGCTAGGAGATGTTAACTACTTCGCCTGGTGTGCAGGAGATCGTGGGTTCGATCCCGACCCTGACGCCTGCTGCTGTATATTTGGAGTTTGCGTGTCTCTCTCATCATCATCATCACGGTGGCTAGGAGATGTTGACTACCTCGCCTGGTATGCAGGAGATCGTGGGTTCGATCCCGACCCTGACGCCTGCTGCTGTATTTTTGGAGTTTGCGTGTCTCTCATCATCATCATCACAGTGGCTAGGAGATGTTGACTACCTCGCCTGGTGTGCAGGAGGTCGTGGGTTCGATCCCGACCCTGACGTCTGCTGTATATTTGGAGTTTGCGTGTCTCTCTCTCTCATCATCACGGTGGCTAGGAGATGTTAACTACCTCGCCTGGTGTGCAGGAGGTCGTGGGTTCGATCCCGACCCTGACGCCTGCTGCTGTATATTTGGAGTTTGCGTGTCTCTCTCATCATCATCATCACGGTGGCTAGGAGATGTTAACTACCTCGCCTGGTGTGCAGGAGGTCGTGGGTTCGATCCCGACCCTGACGCCTGCTGCTGTGTATTTGGAGTTTGCGTTTCTCTCTCCCCGTGGTCGCGTGGAATTTTTCTCTGGCTCCTCCGTTTTTTCCTCTCCACATTTAGAATCACGCATTAGAGATTCTTTAGATTATTTCGGCGACCGTCTTAATAAATGCACACATCACACAAGTTCGAACTGCATCATCAATTCCCAAGCTTCGGATTACTCATCCACAAAGTGATGTCGTGTTGCTATCAGGGACTCACCATGGAGAATATCGGACACATTGACCCAAGGGGTCATTCATTGGCTCTGTGTGTCTGCGTGTAACGTGGGCTCACGATAACCCCGGTCGAGATGGTGCAGTATGAGTGAAACACATTAAGGCAACGGGAAGTGTCGAATACTCGCTGGCAGGAGGTCACGGGACAGACCCAGCAGGTGCCACGGGTCGACTGACTGAGATGACCGAGATGACTGGTTGATGCACCACCTGTGCCCCCTACTGTGCCAACTTGCTGTGCTTTAGCCACCCGGCGCTCCGCTCGTTGTTGTGAGCGTCGCTTCTCTGCCCTTCGCTGTTGTTGGAGGGTGACTGCCTCCAACTGCCCAGTAGCGTCCTTCACGAGCCTCCTCCACTGAGGCCGATCTTGACACCGCTGGTACCAGTCATCGGCAAGTCCACTCAGCTCCACGTCCTCCTGTACCACATCACTCCATCTCTTCTCTAGCCCGTGTCGCGCCCGTTTAGCCCCCTCGATCCGACCGAACAAAAGCTGTTTAGGCATGCGGTGGCTGGGCATGCGAGCTACATGACCCAGCCAACGCAGCCTTGCCTGCCTGAGGAGCTCACCGATGGGACTTTGTCTAGATCTTTCAAGGATTTGTGAGCTCCTCACACAATCCAGCCTGGTCAAACCCAAGGCAGGATCGTAGGCGAGCCAGCCCAAATGTTTCTAACCACACACACACAGACAGAGACGCACTCCCACCACAACACCACCACCACGCTCACACACAATCCAAACGCCGACACATTATCTTCCCAGAGGGTCCCCGTAAGCACTTCAGATGTCACGGGGTCACGGAAACACGTGGAGGTGGGGAGGAGGAGGAGGAGGAGGAGGTGGTAGAGCAAAAAATAACTTGGAGATGTTTTACGTGGGTTGTTGCGGTGGTTGTTGCTGTGGTGGTTGTTGCTGTGGTTGTTGTTGTGGTTGTTGTTGTGGTTGTTGCGGTGTTTGTTGTGGTGGTGGCTGTTGCTGTGGTTGGTGATTGTTGTTGTAGTGGTTGGTGTTGTGGTTGTTGTTGTTCTTGTGGTTGTCGTAGTGGTTGTTGTAGTGGTTGTTGTTGTTGTTCTTGTGGTGGTTGTCGTGGTTGTTGTAGTAGTGGTAGTGGTTGTTGTTGTAGTGGTTGTGGTTGTGATTGTTGTTGTAGTGGTTGTTGTTGTAGTGGTTGTTGTTGTAGTGGTTGTTGTTTTTCTTGTGGTGGTTGTAGTGGTTGTTGTTGTTCTTGTGGTGGTTGTAGTGGTTGTTCTTGTGTTGGTTGTTGTTCTTGTGGTGGTTATAGTTGTTGTTCTTGTGGTGGTTGTAGTGGTTGTTGTAGTGGTGGTTGTTGTTGTTCTTGTGGTGGTTGTTGTTGTAGTGGTTGTTGTTGTTGTTGTTCTTGTGGTGGTTGAAGTGGTTGTTGTAGTGGTTGTTGTTGTGGTGGTTGTAGTGGGGCACCGGGCGACCAACACTGTCTGAATCGGTCTGTAATGAGGTAGGGCACTAATTGGGGTTTGACAGGTATTTAATTGTTCCAATAGTTACGTCCAGTGTACATGCTCTTTGTTTTTTTCGGTAAAGTCACGTAGGTAGAAAATAAAATAAAACAAATGAAAACAACTCAATTAAATCACGACGTTTCGGGCGCAACACAAGCATCCGTCATCAGGTGTGAAAGCGTGGCCTGCTGCTGATGTAGACTGTTTTAAAGGTTTCAAATGGGTGTAGCCCAAGGGTCATAAAGGAGTGGCTGGGTCGAGTGATGTTAAAGTGAGAGATTAGCATGTAACTGGGTACGAAATTGGCTATGTTAATGTGAGAGATTAGCATGATGTTAAAGTGAAGAATTAGCATGTAACTGGGCACAGCAGTAGCTATGTTAATGTGAGAGATTAGCATGATGTTAAAGTGAGAGATTAGCATGTAACTGGGCACAGCAGTAGCTATGTTAATGTGAGAGATTAGCATGATGTTAAAGTGAAGAATTAGCATGTAACTGGGCACAGCAGTAGCTATGTTAATGTGAGAGATTAGCATGATGTTAAAGTGAGAGATTAGCATGTAACTGGGCACAGCAGTAGCTATGTTAATGTGAGAGATTAGCATGATGTTAAAGTGAGAATTAGCATGTAACTGGGCACAGCAGTAGCTATGTTAATGTGAGAGATTAGCATGATGTTAAAGTGAGAGATTAGCATGTAACTGGGCATGGAAGTAGCTATGATAATGTGAGAGATTAGCATGATGTTAAAGTGAGAGATTAGCATGTAACTGGGCACAGCAGTAGCTATGTTAATGTGAGAGATTAGCATGATGTTAAAGTGAGAGATTAGCATGTAACTGGGCACAGCAGTAGCTATGTTAATGTGAGAGATTAGCATGATGTTAAAGTGAGAGATTAGCATGTAACTGGGCATGGAAGTAGCTATGATAATGTGGGAGATTAGCATGATGTTAATGTGAGGAATTAGCATGTAACTGGGCACAGCAGTAGCTATGTTAATGTTAAATAAATCTGAACTGGCTGTCCATCATCTCGGTTCAAGTTGCGTCTATGTTTGTATAGTGAGTTCAAGAATACGTAGACGACGGGAGAGTTTGAGGCCTAGTTCTAGGCTTTAGGCCTAGCTGTAGGCTTTAGGCCGCTGTGAGTTAATTTTGAATTTAAATGTTTTAATTAAAAAACTATCTCAGGGAATTATAAAGGAATGTTACACTTGTTTAGCCAGGAAAGCCTCACTGAGTCTAAAGGTTGTTGTAGGGTCCTGCCAAGTGTTTGCAGTAGGGGGCGATGTTGCTACACCTAATCGGACATCGGACGGACGGACGATTTAATCTATTGTAGGCTGGTTCACTTCGTTCCTACCAGTATTATAACTTCACACTCAACACAGGCCAATGTATACAACACTCGAAAGGGTAACGGCCCCTTCACCCGTCTAACAGGGAGACCCCAGTAACTCTAACCGGCTAGCCTACTCCTAGGTCCTCCACTACAGGGCTAGGGTAGGCTGGCTGATCCAGCTCTGGCCAAGCTGGGATCACGGCACCCTTAGTCACCAGACCGGCCCCTTCACCCGTCTAACAGGGAGCCCCCACTGACTCTGGCTAGCCTACTCAAGGTCCTCCACTCGAGAGCTAGGGGAGGCTAGCTGACCCAGCTCTGGCCAAGCTGGGATCACGGCACCCTTAGCCACAAGACCGGCTCTTACAAGAGCATCGGCTCTGGGCTCTCGGGCCACGCCACTGGCTTGCCCTGGTCGGTCCTGAGAAGGACCGATCCAGGGTCCCAGGGCCTACTAGCCGGTCTTCACTCTTCACTGGTTTAAGCTGAACACTCAACCTCGAGCCCACCGGCTCACCGCCTTATATAGCAACTCCCCCCCCCCGAGGGTGGGCCGTGGGGATCATAGCGCCGTTACAGCCCCCAGGGTTAACCGATGCGGACGTGGATGTAGGCACCCTTACACGTGCGGGCATAACCACCCTGGTGTGTTTGTTTGTCCTCTCGAAACACCCCTACAGTTTCGATTTAAAGCTTCGTGACTGCAGGGATTCATCTTCTTGGTCGCTTCAATCCTGGGACGTTCCTTTCAGATTCTGTCTCCTTGACAGACCTGTTCTTCACCTGAAGACGGCTACTTGCGTTGTGGCCGAAACGTCGTGAGAATTATTTTATTATGTTTTAATTATTAAATTCTTTCTACGTGACTTACCGAAAGAACCAAGAAGATGAACTTCTCATGTATACCTGGAAAATTAGAAAGGCGCAAGATAAACTTGCACGCTGAAACGACGTGTGTGAAGTGATGGTATGTGTGTAACGCTGGGAGTAGAAGACTAGAATATAATATGAAAATAAATATAAATATAAACTGGCTGGATATTCTTAGGTTTTTTTCGGTAAAGTCACGTAGGTAAAAAATTAAAATTAATAAAAGTAAAATAAAAAATCCAAAATAAAATATAAAAAATAAAAATAATAAAAATAAAAATCCAGTTTGAGGCCACAAGCTTCCGTCTTCAGGGAATCACAACGTTGCTGCATCAAGTTTGAAACTGACGAGCTATTGAACTTTATTGTGTGCATGCCACACGTCGCGTAACGTTATAGTGGAACAGACGAAATCGGAATATTGATTTACACTGGAGGAATCCGATGAGATATGACGCTCATTTATCCAGACGAGGACACGGAGATGACAACATTAGTTCAGCGATTATTAGCCTNGACCAGCCTTGCACCGCTATCGAGTCTCAATCGTGAAAAAGTACAACGTCAATAACTACACAGAGGGTTGGAAAAGAAAGCGATTGTATTTTTCGATTTAAAGCTTTCGTGACGGCAGATTCGTCTTCTTGGTTCTTTCGGTAAAGTCACGTAGAAGGGAAGAAAAATGATAAAAATAAAACTAATAAAATAATTTTCGATTTAAGTTTCGGACTCAGGGATTCGTCTTCTTGGTTCTTTCGGTAAAGTCACGTAGGGGAATAATAAAATAATCTAAAAATAAAACAATATANGATAATTCTTCCACGACGTTTCGGCCACAACGCAAGCAGCCGTCTCAGGTGAAGAAACAGGTCTGTGGAAAGACAGCGTCTGAATGAACACCCAGGGGCAGCGTTATTTCCAGGATTCTGGCTCCAATCATTTGGAATAAATAAATTATATTTCGATTTAAAGCTTTCGTGACTGCAGGGATTCATCTTCTTGCTTCTTTCGGTAAAGTCATCACGTAGAAGGGAAATAATAAAATAAAATAAAACATAATAAATACAATTCTCACGACGTTTCGGCCACAACGCAAGCAGCCGTCCTCAGGTGTCACTTACATTGCCACGTGTTTAATTCGTGTTTTCGATGATTCAACAAAAAAAAAGTCCGGCCACGTATTGCACGCCCAGAAAGTGCGTCTCACACCCCAAGGGACTGGCACGGCACCCCCGGGTTAAGAAGAAGAATCACTGCTCTAGGGACTAATTACAATGGAGGGTTCATGCAGTTGACAAATATGCTGTGTGCGTGTGTTTTTCTGCGTGGCAGCAGTAATGGCTACGATGCGCTACGAACCCGGCGACCCGAGTTCGATTCCCGCTCACGGCCAACACCAGTGACGATTATCTGAACCGGATCNTGGGCCCCTCCTAGGTCGACTCAGCCTCAAATGAGTACCTAGTGCGGTGTGCAAACATCGCCACTGGGGAGACAAAGGCGGCCGGGCGTGGTGCTGGCCACCCACCCCTCGTGTGCCACAGTGCCGGCCTTCATGGTGCTCGCGAACAGCACTTGCCCCAACTGCCTGTTAAGCCTGTATGGGATCGGAGGGATCTTTGTCTTTGTGAATGCTTACACGTGCAATTTATACTGGTAGGAACCTCCTGGTTACACCAGCCCACAGGGGATTATTGTGTCCGTCCGTCCGTCGTGCAGGGAGGGGCTGGGTGGGGAGGGCTGGGTGGGGAGGGGATGGGTGGGGAGGGTGGGGAGGGGCTGGTGGGAGGGTGGGAGGGGCTGGGTGGGGAGGGTGGGCTGGGTGGGGCTGGGTGGGGGTGGAGGGTATATTTGCGGAATACACCACGCCGCCGTTGACCCTGCAGGCCATTGACCGAGCAACCCGACGTTCCTACCAGCTCCCTCCGCAGGACAATGTGTTACGCGTGGGTCCGTGGTTAGGTGCGTATGTGGGTAGGTGCGTGGGTGCGTGGGTAGGTGCGTGGTGCGTGGTTAGGTGCGTGTGTGGGTGTGTGTGTGGGTGTGTGGGTGCGTGGGTAGGTGCGTGGGTCCGTGGGTAGGTGCGTATGTGGGTAGGTGCGTGGGTGCGTGCGTGGGTGTGTGGGTGTGTGTGTGTGTNGGTGTGTGGGTGCGTGGGTAGGTGCGTGGGTAGGTGCGTGGGTGCGTGCGTGGGTGCGTGTGTCCGTGTGTGGGTGCGTGGGTAGGTGCGTGGGTCCGTGTATGGGTGCGTGTGTGGGTGTGTGGGTGCGAGTGTGGGTGCGTGTGTGGGTGGGTGTGGGTGTGTGGGTGTGTGTGGGTGTGTGTGTGGGTGTGTGCGTGTGGGTGCGTGTGTGGGTGTGTGTGTGGGTGTGTGTGTGGGTGTGTGTGGGTGCGTGGGTAGGTGCGTGGGTGCGTGTGTGGTGCGTGTGTGGGTGTGTGTGTGGGTGCGTGGGTAGGTGCGTATGTGGGTAGGTGCGTGGGTGCGTGTGTGGGTGTGTGGGTGCGAGTGTGGGTGCGAGTGTGGGTGCGTGTGTGGGTGCGAGTGTGGGTGCGTGGTGTGTGTGTGGGTGCGAGTGTGGGTGCGTGTGTGGGTGTGTGGGTGCGAGTGTGGGTGCGTGTGTGGGTGTGTGTGGGGTGTGTGTGGGTGCGTGGGTGCGAGTGTGGGTGCGTGTGTGGGTGCGTGTGTGGGTGCGAGTGTGGGTGTGTGGTGCGAGTGTGTGGGTGTGTGGGTGCGAGTGTGGGTGCGTGTGGGTGTGTGTGTGGGTGCGTGGTGTGGGTGTGTGTGTGGGTGCGTGTGTGGGTGTGTGTGTGGGTGCGTGGGTGTGTGGGTGCGAGTGTGGGTGCGTGTGTGGGTGCGTGTGTGGGTGTGTGTGCGTGGGTGCGAGTGTGGGTGCGAGTGTGGGTGTGTGGGTGTGTGGGTGTGTGGGTGTGTGTGTGGGTGCGTGTGTGGGTGTGTGGGTGTGTGGGTGTCTGGGGTGCGTGTGTGGGTGCGTGTGTGGGTGCGTGTGTGGGTGCGTGGGTGCGAGTGGTGTGTGCTTGTGTGGGTGCGTGTGTGGGTGCGTGTGTGGGTGTGTGTGTGGGTGCGAGTGTGGGTGCGAGTGTGGGTGCGAGTGTGGGTGCGAGTGTGGGTGTGTGTGTGGGTGCGAGTGTGGGTGTGTGTGTGGGTGCGTGGGTGTGTGTGTGGGTGCGTGTGTGGGTAGGTGCGTGTGTGGGTGCGTGTGTGGGTAGGTGCGTGGGTGCGTGGGTGTGTGTTTTGTTGGCCATACCAAACCCTTCAACACCCACCCACCCCGCCACCGCATGCGCCGTGCCGGTATGCACATGACAGTATGAGTAGCCCTCCGGGTGTTTGCAAGTACGGGCGTTTGTAAGTACGGGTGTTTGTAATTATGGGTGTTCGTAAGTTTGGGTGTTCGTAAGTACGGGCTTTCATCAGTTTGGGTGTTCGTAAGACGGATGATTGTAAGTACGGGTGTTCGTATGTATGGGCGTTTGTAAGTACGGGTGTTTGTAAGTAGGGGTGTTCGTAAGACAGATGATTGTAAGTACGAGTGTTCGTAAGTACGGGTGTTGTAAGTAGGGTGTTCGTAAGTAGGGTGTTCATAAGTAGGGTGTTCGTAAGTAGGGTGTTCGTAAGTACGAAGTGTTCGTAAGTAGGGGTGTTCGTAAGTAGGGGTGTTCGTAAGTAGGGGTGTTTGTAAGTTCGGGCATTCGTAAGCATGGGCGTTGGTAATTGTGGGTGTTCGTAAGTACGGGCGTTTGTAAGTCGACGATTGTCTTCGCGTGTGCACGTGTGTTTCGGCCCGGAGAGATGTTGAGGCTCTCCGTGTGAGAAGTGTGTGGGCTGCGTTCCTAGCGTGTGTGAGATATTAAACGGTGAACGGGGGGTTTGAGTGGTCACACAATGGAAGTGGGTTTTTTTGTGTGTGTTCCTTTTTCTTGGAGGGTAAAGATTAATGAGCAGCATTTGGTGACTTAAACCCATGTGGACCAATAGAGATACCTGGTGGGTCCGTGGCAAATCAGTCAAGGCTTTTGTGAATTCGAGAGAGGGAGAAAAAAATATATATCTTAAATAACAAAAAAATGTCTCGCTCTCTCTCCCTCCCTCTCACTCCGTCTCTCGCTCTCTTTCTTTTTACAATCAGTGGAAACAAGAAGATGCTCGGTGTATTCGGCACTTTGCTTCGTTCATCATTTCGTAATTTAAAAATTTTTTTTAAACTTTGCTTGATGTAAACCCCCACCTCTCTCTCACTCTCTCGCTCACCCTCTCGCTCACCCTCTCGCTCACTCTCTCGCTCACTTTCTCGCTCACTCTCTCGCTCACCCTCTCGCTCACTCTCTCGGTCACTCTCTCGCTCACTCTCTCGCTCACTCTCTCGCTCACTCTCTCGGTCACTCTCTCGGTCACTCTCTCGGTCACTCTCTCGTCACTCTCTCGCTCACCCTCTCGCTCACCCTCTCGCTCACCTTCTCGCTCACTCTCTCGCTCACTCTCTCGCTCACTCTCTCGCTCACTCTCTCGCTCACTCTCTCGGTCACTCTCTCGCTCACTCTCTCGGTCACTCTCTCGCTCACTCTCTCGCTCACTCTCTCGCTCACTCTCTCGCTCACTCTCTCGCTCACTCTCTCGGTCACTCTCTCGCTCACTCTCTTGGTCACTCTCTCGCTCACTCGCTCACTCTCTCGGTCACTCGCTCACTCTCTCGGTCACTCTCTCGGTCACTCTCTCGCTCACTCTCTCGCTCACTCTCTCGCTCACTCTCTCGGTCACTCTCTCGGTCACTCTCTCGCTCACTCTCTCGCTCACCCTCTCGCTCACTCTCTCGCTCACTTCTCGCTCTCTCGCTCTCTCGCTCTCTCGCTCACTCGCTCACTCTCTCGCTCACTCTCTCGCCCACTCACTCGCTCACTCTCTCGCTCACCCTCTCGCTCACCCTCTCACTCACTTTCTCGCTCACTCTCTCGCTCACTCTCTCGCTCACTCACTCGCTCACTCTCTCGCTCACCCTCTCGCTCACCCTCTCACTCACTCTCTCGCTCACTCTCTCGCCACTCACTCGCTCACTCTCTCGCTCACCCTCTCGCTCACCCTCTCACTCACTTTCTCGCTCACTCTCTCGCTCACTCTCTCGCTCACTCACTCGCTCACTCTCTCGCTCACCCTCTCGCTCACCTCTCACTCACTCTCTCGCTCAATCTCTCGCTCACCTCTCACTTTCTCGCTCACCCTCTCGCTCACTCTCTCGCTCACTCGCTCACTCTCTCACCCTCTCGCTCACCCTCTCACTCTCTCTCACTCTCTCGCTCAATCTCTCGCTCACCCTCTCACTTTCTCGCTCACCCTCTCGCTCACTCTCTCGCCCACTCACTCGCTCACTCTCCGCTCACTCTCTACCTCTCTCTTACTCTCTCGCTCACTCTCTCGCTCACTCTCTCCCTCCCTCTCTCTTCTCTCTCGCAATGTGAAATAAATCGATAGGGAACTTGACTTGCATAGGTGGCTCCGTGGCTGTGTCAGACAGAAAGTAAAAACTCAGCGGTTTGAGCAAAGCCCCCTTTTATGTGTTATTGAAAAAAAATCAGCTGGATGGAAATACCAAATATACAAACTAATAATTATTATATAATTATGATGCTGGTAATTCTAATCGTGATAATGATGATAACTATTATAATAACGGCGACTTTGGCAATGCAACATCAGTCTGTTCATGCACGTCTTAAATAGTAATGTGAATATTTTTAATGGGGGAAAAAACCCCAAAGACATCTTCAAATTAAAACTGTGAAGTTCAAACAACTCAAGAAGACGAAACGTGGTGGTGGTGGTGATGATGGTGGTGGTGATGGTGATGGTGGTTGGTGGTGGTGGTGATGGTGGTGGTGGTGATGGTGGTGGTGATTAGTGATGGTGGTGATGATGGTGGTGGTAGTGGTGATGGTGGTGGTAGTGGTAGTGGTGATGGTGGTGGCAGTGATGGTGACGGTGGTAGTGATGATGATGATGATGGTGGTGATGGTGGTGATAGTGATGGTGATGATGGTGGTGATAGTAATGATGGTGGTGGTAGTGATGGTGGTGGTGGTAGTGATGATGGGGGTGGTGGTGGTGATGATGGTGGTAGTAATGATGATGGTGGTAGTAATGATGATGATGTTGGTGGTAGTGATGATGGTGGTGGTAGTGATGATGATGATGTTGGTGGCAGTGATGATGTTGGTGGCAGTGATGATGGTGACAGTGATGATGGTGGTGATACTGATGATGGTGGTGGTAGTGATGGTGGTGGTGGTAGTGATGGTGGTGGTGGTAGTGATGATGATGTTGGTGGCAGTGATGATGGTGGTGATAGTGATGATGGTGGTGATAGTGATGATGGTGGTGGTAGTGCTGGTAGTGGTAATGATGATGGTGTGGTAGTGCTGGTGTTGGTAGTGCTGGTGTTGGTAGTGATGATGATGGTGAAAGTGATGATGGTGGTGGTAGTGCTGGTGGTGATAGTGATGATGGTGGTGATAGTAATTATGATGGTGGTAGTGATGATGGTGGTGGTAGTGATAGTGATGGTGGTGGCAGTGATGATAGTGGTAGTGATGATGGGGTGGTGGTGGTGATGTTGGTGGCAGTGATAGTGATGATGGTGGTGGTGGTAATGATGATGGTGGTGGTAGTGCTGGTGGTGATAGTGATGATGGTGGTGGTCGAGTGATGATGGGGGTGGTGGAGTGATGATGGTGGTGGTGGAGTGATGATGGTGGTAGTGATGATGATGGTGATAGTGATGATGTTGGTGGCAGTGATGATGGTGGTGGTGGTAGTGATGATGGTGGTAGTGATGATGTTGGTGGCAGTGATGATGATGGTGATAGTGATGATGATGGTGGCAGTGATGATGATGGTGGTGGTGGTAGTGATGATGGTGGTAGTGATGATGATGGTGATAGTGATGATGATGGTGGCAGTGATGATGATGGTGGTGGTAGTGATGATGGTGGTGATAGTGATGATGATAGTGACAGTGATGATGGTGGTGATGATGGTGGTAGTGATAATGGTGGTGATAGTGATGATGATGGTGGTAGTGATGATGATGGTGATAGTGATGATGATGGTGGTGATAGTGATGATGGTGGTGATAGTGATGATGGTGGTGATAGTGATGATGATGGTGGTAGTGATGATGGTGGTGATAGTGATGATGATAGTGACAGTGATGATGGTGGCAGTGATGATGGTGGTAGTGATAATGGTGGTGATAGTGATGATGGTGGTGATAGTGATGATGATGGTGGTAGTGATGATGATGGTGATAGTGATGATGATGGTGGTGATAGTGATGATGATGGTGGTGATAGTGAAGATGGTGGTGATAGTGATGATGATGGTGGTAGTGATGATGATGGTGGTGATAGTGATGATGGTGCAGTGATGATGGTGGCAGTGATGATGGTGGTAGTGATGATGATGGTGGTAGTGATGATGATGGTGGTGATAGTGATGTTGGTGGCAGTGATGATGGTGGCAGTGATGATGGTGGTAGTGATGATGGTAGTGAATCGATGGGGGGGGGGATGGGGGTGGATGCTAATAAAACATCGTGGTTGTTTTAAAACCAAAAATTGACAAATCATCGGATTGTAGCCGACCTTGCTGGAGAGTTATCAATGCGTGGCAGATTGTGGGGGGGGGGGGGGGGAGTGCAAGTGCTTTGAGAATCAATGGACAAGTGGCTAAGGGAACACTGCAGGCAGGATATCTGCCGCGAACAGCTGGTGGCGTGTGCGGCGGTGTCTGACGTTGTGTGTGTTTAAAAAAAAGGAATATGTATAAAGACAAAAGCTGGCTACTACTTGTCTCTCGCAAGAAAATGGGATGGTTTTTTGTGTTTGCTTGGAGAAGGAGGACGGGAGGGGGGGCTGATGAAAGCTTAGGGTGGCGAAAATGAAGACCCCCACCACCAACCCCCCACACAAACCCCAACACACACAAATCGGTGCTACGAATTGGGCGATACACCAGGCGAGGTAGTTAACATCTCCTAGCCACCGTGATGATGATGAGAGAGAGAGACACGCAAACTCCAAATATACACAGCAGGTGTCAGGGTCGTGATCGAACCCACGACCTCCTGTACACCAGGCGAGGTAGTTAACATCTCCTAGCCACCGTGATGATGATGAGAGAGAGACACGCAAACTCCAAATATACAGCAGCAGGCGTCAGGGTCGGGATCGAACCCACAACCTCCTGTACACCAGGCGAGGTAGTCAACATCTCACCACCGCGGCCGCTCTTGAATTGTGCCCATTATCTTGCACAAGACCGTGTGTCGATGTCCCGCGCCGAGTGTTAAAGAATCTCTCACAAAGACGCCGACAGAAGAGAAAACGGGGGTGGCGGTGTTCTGCAGAGATAACACGGAATGGGATTGGGAGGGGTGGAGGGGGGGGGTTAAAGAATTAAACTTATTTATATATCTGTGAGTGTGTGCGTGTGTGTGCGTGTGGTAGTGTAGTGCTTAGCGCTACGAATCTGGCGACCCGGGTTCGATTCCCGCTCACGGCCAATACCGGTGGTGACGATTATCTGAACCGGTCCTGGGCCTCCCCTAGGTCGACTCAGCCTCAAATGAGTACCTACACGTGTAGTAGCTACCACATATGTAGTAGCTACCACATATGTAGTAGTAGCTACCACTACATATGTAGTAGCTACTACCACATATGTAGTACACATATGTAGTACATATGTAGTAGCTACCACATATGTAGTAGTAGCTACCACTACATATGTAGTAGCTACTACCACATATGTAGTAGTAGCTACTACTGCTTCTACATGTGTGTAGTAGCTACTACACACATGTAGTAGCTACTACACACATGTAGTAGCTACTACAATGTAGCTACTACACACATGTAGTAGCTACTACACACACTTGTAGTAGCTACTACACACATGTGTAGCTACTACACACATGTAGTAGCTACTACAAGTGTGTAGTAGCTACTACACACATGATGTAGCTACTTGTGCAGCGTCTCGACCTTGCGAGCGGTCACTCCTCTCCCTCCTCCTCCCTCCCCCTCTCCTCACCTCACCTGACCCTGTGCTCCCGTTCCTCCGATCATTCTCAGTGCTCCCCCTCCCGTCCCCAACTCTCTGTCTCTCTCATCTCTCTTCTCTTCTCTCTGATGACCACCACCACACCACCACGTGACCTTTCTTGTGTTGTGCGCGTCGATTTGTAGCGTTTATTTTCATTTGTGTTGCTGGTGACTTTGTGTGTGTTTCGTATCGAAATCGCCTCCAGTGCTGTTGCTGCTGGCGGCAATGAAAGTTGTTTAAAAAGTCAAAAAATCTCTCTCTTCTCTCCCCCTGCTCTCACCCGTGGTGGTCGTGGCGGCGGATCGGGGCGACTGCCCGGGCCCCGCGCTTTGGGAGGCGGCGGGGGTGCTACGCTTTGACGTCACGCTGTCAGATGTTTAATTTTGACACGTGTAAGGCCCCACTGAGTTATATAGCTCCGTGTCAGAAAGTGACCTGGCTTTCATCATCATCATAATAATCACGTTGCGTTGTGGCCGAAACGTCGTGAGAATAATTTTATTATGTTTTATTTTTATTATTTTATTACTTCCCTTCTACGTGACTTTACCGAAAGAACCAAGAAGAAGAATAATCACGTGGTATTGTATAGCAGTAGCCAACTCACTCTAAACGCGTGTGACACAGATTCTAAATGTGGAGGGGGGGGACCGGTGGACCCGGAGATGAGAGAGAGACACGCACAGAGATACACAGAGAGACACAGATACACACACAGAGACACACATAGAGAGACACAGAGACACACATAGAGGGACACAGAGACACACACACGAAGACACAGACACACACACAGAGACACACAGAAAGACACAGGAAGACACAGAGACACAAACAGAGACACACAGAGACACACACACGAAGACACAGAGACAGAGAGAGAGAGCGAGACACGCAAACTACAAATAAACAACAGGAATCGTCAGGGTTGGGATCGAACCCACGACCTCCTGTACAACAGGCGAGGTAGTCAACATATCCTAGCCACCGTGTTGATGATGAGAGAGAGACACGCAAACTCCCAATATACAGCAGCAGGCGTCAGGTCGGGATCGAACCCACGACCTCCTGCACACCAGGCGAGGTAGTTAACATATCGGTTTAATTTCAAGGCGTCACGAGTCTCCCCCCCCCCCCCCATGGACCGTCCTGTTGGTGGTGCCGTGGGCGAAACGTCTACGGCATCTATATTAAGATCAATACGATGACAATTCCTTACCAATATCAATACCGTCTAAGCGTGCACGCGTTCGGAAGGGCGATTTCGTGAGCAGCGTCGAATGAAAGTGTCAAACTAAACAACGACGACAACACCAACACAGAGTGAACGACTATATTCCTGTATTTTACATTTTTGGTCAAAGTTACAACTCACGTTTCACAGCGTCATGAACAACAACAATCGGCATCATCGTCGTCGTCATCATCATCATCATGAATCTATACAGCGCGACATAAATTACAGAAAAGGAAGAAAAATCATAGCGTCGTCACCACCATCATCATCATCACCGTTATCACGATCAAGTGTGAATAAATAAAGCGAAGTTAAATACGCACCGGAGATTTCTTTTTTTACAACGATTTTCGCTCTCGTAACTCAACCCTGTACAACAACATCAACAACAACAACAGCAGCAGCAGCAACCATAACAACAACAACAACGACGGCTTCGACAACGAAATACCATCATCTAAAAGTTCGCTGCGATATCGATTCCGCCAACACGGGATGAATCTTTCGTGGCGTTCGCTGCCGAGGAACGCGTCTCAGATCTATTCATCACTCCCCCGGTCCCCGAACTAAGGAAACAACAAACTCCAACACGACACATCACGAGGAACGCGTCTCTGTTACAGGCAGGCGTCGTTCCATTCCATCACTTGTAGTGTATAGTGTAGTGTATAGTGTAGTGTATAGTAGTGTATAGTGTAGTGTATGGTAGTGTAGTGTATGGTGTAGTGTATTGTATAGTATAGTGTAGTGTATAGTAGTGTAGTAGTGTATAGTAGTGTATAGTAGTGTATAGTAGTGTATGGTAGTGTAGTGTATGGTAGTGTAGTGTATGGTGTAGTGTATAGTAGTGTATAGTGTAGTGTATAGTAGTGTATAGTGTATGGTAGTGTAGTGTATGGTGTAGTGTATAGTAGTGTATTGTGTAGTGTATAGTAGTGTAGTGTGTAGTGTATGGTAGTGTATGGTGTAGTGTATAGTGTAGTGTATAGTGTAGTGTATGGTAGTGTAGTGTATAGTGTAGTGTATGGTGTAGTGTATAGTGTAGTGTATGGTAGTGTAGTGTATAGTGTGTAGTGTAGTGTAGTAGTGTATAGTGTAGTGTATAATGTAGTGTATAGTGTAGTGTATAGTGTAGTGTATAGTAGTGTATAGTGTAGTGTATAGTGTAGTGTATAGTAGTGTAGTGTATAGTAGTGTAGTGTATAGTAGTGTAGTGTATAGTGTAGTGTATGGTAGTGTAGTGTATAGTGTAGTGTATGGTAGTATGTAGTGTATAGTGTAGTGTATAGTGTAGTGTAAAGTGTAGTGTATAGTGTAGTGTATGGTAGTGTATGGTATAGTGTAGTGTATAGTAGTGTAGTATATAGTAGTGTATAGTGTAGTGTATAGTGTAGTGTATAGTGTATAGTATATATAGTAGTGTATAGTGTAGTGTATAGTGTAGTGTATAGTGTAGTATATAGTAGTGTATAGTGTAGTGTATAGTAGTGTATAGTGTAGTGTATAGTAGTGTATAGTGTAGTATATAGTAGTGTAGTATATAGTAGTGTATAGTAGTGTATTGTATAGTGTATAGTGTAGTATATAGTGTGTAGTATAGTATATAGTAGTGTAGTATATAGTGTATAGTGTAGTATATAGTAGTGTAGTATATAGTGTATAGTGTAGTGTATAGTAGTGTATAGTGTAGTGTATAGTGTAGTGTATAGTAGTGTAGTGTATAGTGTAGTATATAGTAGTGTATAGTGTAGTGTATAGTAGTGTAGTGTAGTGTATAGCATAGTGTATAGTGTAGTATATAGTAGTGTATTGTATAGTGTATAGTGTAGTATATAGTAGTGTATAGTGTAGTATATAGTAGTGTAGTATATAGTAGTGTATAGTGTAGTGTAGTGTATAGTGTAGTATAGTAGTGTAGTATATAGTAGTGTAGTATATAGTAGTGTAGTATATAGTGTATAGTGTAGTGTATAGTGTAGTGTATAGTGTAGTAGTGTATAGTATATAGTAGTGTAGTATATAGTAGTGTAGTGTATAGTAGTGTATAGTGTAGTATATAGTGTAGTGTATAGTAGTGTATAGTGTAGTATATAGTAGTGTATAGTGTAGTGTATAGTAGTGTATAGTGTAAGACATCACATCAGGGCTCGCACTATAGCCGATGCAGGTTTTGCGATGAAGACCTCCTGCCACACCAGCGCGTCAACTTTCACGAGGCAACATCATCCATCGGGTCTGGCCTCCAGGTAACAATCGCGTCATCTGGTCCAACACCATGTGAGACTAGGCTCTTAGGAAAGCTGTCTCGGGTGTGGAGCAATCAACTTCAAGGACAGTGCATACATTATCAGAGTTATGTGTTTTGTTTGCATTATGACAGCAGGTATTGTGGTCTATGCAAACATGACTCATTGTAAAAAGGTGTCAGTTTTGTTGCCAGATAAAAGGGTAAAAAAACAATTATCATATTTTTTACTGGCAAATGAGGTTCCAATGGTGTGTGTAAATGCTTACCCCGAGCTCTCAACTCTGATGGTGCGTTGTCTTTGAGTGTGCGTTTTGGCGTCACTGTCCAACCCATGTAGACTAGGCTCTAAGGAAAGCTGCTCGGGTGTGAATCAACTCAAGGACAGTGCAAACATTATCAGAGTTGTGTGTTTTGTTTGTATTATGACTGCAGGTATTGCGGTCTGTGCAAACATGACTCCTTGTAAAAAGGTGTCAGTTTTGTTGCCAGATAGAAGGGTAAAAAAGCAATTATCAGGGTTTTCCCCTTTTTTCAAGGACTGGCAAAGGAGGTCTAATGATGTAGATGCTCACCCAGAGCCCCCATTACTTTGATAGTGCATCGTCTCTGAGCTGTGTACGCCTTTTGGCATCCTCTGGTTTGAGCACCAATTGAGACGAGGCTCAAAAGAAAGCTGTCTCTGGTGTGGAACAATCAGTTTCAAGGAAAATGGGTCATCTATTATCAGTGTGTTTTTTGTTTGCATTTTGACCGCAAGTATTGTGGTTAATGCAGACATGAATCCCTGTAAAAAAAGGTTTCAGTTTTGTTACCAGAAAAAAAGGGGAAACACCCGATTATTATATTTTGGTATTGGCAAATGAGGTCTAAATGATGAAAATCACACCTACTCCTTGTTTTTCAGTGAGGAAAAATAACGTCCTGACATTTGATTCAGAATTAAATAAATAATCGCTCGGTTGTTTTTTTTTGCGGTGGATGCGTGTGTGTGTGTCTGTCTGTCTGTGTCTTCTGTTACAGAATAACTTAATGAGCCTACGTACACACACACATTGAATATCAAAGACAAAGATCCCCCACCCGTATAACCTTAAGAGACTGTTGGGGCAAGTGCTGTTAGTGAGCACCACCGGCACGGCACACGAGGGGTGGGTGGCCAGCACCACGCCCGGCCGCCTTTGTCTCCCCAGCGGCGATGTTTACACACCGCACCAGGTACTCATTTGAGGCTGAGTCGACCTAGGGGAGGCCCAAGATAATTCGTAGTGGGGTTGGTGCGGGTTCGTAGTGCGGCGTAACCCTGCACCACCGCTCCCCACTGTATCACACATATACAAAGACAAAGATCCCCGTATAGCCTTAGACTGTATGGGCAAGTGCTGTTAGCGAGCACCTATGAAGGCAGGAACGGCACACGAGGGGGTGGGTGGCCAGCACCACGCCCGACCGCCTTGTCTCCACAGTGACGATGTTTACTCACCGCACCAGGTACTCATTTGAGGCTGAGTCGACCTATGGGAGGCCCAGGACCGGTTCAGGTAATCGTCACTGGTGTTGGCCGTGAGCGGGAATCGAACCCGGGTCGCCGGGTTCACAGCGCGGCGCTAACCGCTGCACCACCGCTCCCCACTACACACACACAAATACCAATGTGATAAAAATGAAACTCTTACTCAAGAAAAACAGAAATGAATAATAAAATAAAACCGATGCCACGCATATAAAGGATTTATAGTGAAAAACTTTGTTTTTACGGGTTAATTTTTTTTATATTTTTGTGTTATCCCCCCCCACCTCCCCTCTCTCTCTCTCTCGCTTTCTACAACAAGTACGAAGCCAACGAGTACAACATTAAACTCGTTGACGTCTTGACTGGCTGTGCATGTTAACTTCGCACCACCCAGAGATATTTACAATCCACGCACAAAAGACAAAGATCCCCCGTATAGCCTGAACAGAACGTTGAGGCAAGTGCTGTTAGCGAGCACCACCTATGAAGGCCGGCACGGCACACGAGGGAGTGGGTGGCCAGCCTTTGTCTCTCTAGTGGCGATGTTTACTACACATCGCACCAGGTACTCATTTGAGGCTGAGTCGACCTAGGGGAAGGCCCATGACCGGCTCGGATAATCGTCATCGGGATGACCGGGTTCGCAGCGGCGGCGCTAACCGCAGCGCCACCGCTCCCCGCGCTTTAAGTCGCAACACGCACGCCACACTCCGCGGCGCAGCTGCTCATTTAAGGCCGAGCCTGCCTAGGGGAGGGCCAGAACCAGGTCTGGGTAGTCAAGACCACGGGCCGGCAAATGTAACCCCACACATCCTGGTTTTCAAATGAACCGACTACCACCAAACTACCACCACCACCACCACCAATCACGAACTACTGACTCCTATATACACACACACACGTACACGCCACGTACAACGACACCACAAGTCTACACTGTGGAGCTCTACGGCCGCAGGGCTGGGGAACGTCCCATAAATATGCTAAATTCCTCTTCAAATGCAAATTCTTTTGTCAAGGCTCTCTTCCTCCTCCCTCACAGCTTAAAAAGACACCCCAAGCCTAAGACATGTCATTTAGACTCTGTCTTATCGACAGACCTGTTCTTCACCGAGGACGGCTGCTTGCGTTGTGGCCGAAACGTCGTGAGAATTATTTTATTATGTTTTATTTTATTATTTTATTACTTCCCTTCTACGTGACGACTTTACCGAAAGAACCAAGAAGATGGCAAAGCAGTTGCGAGTAGCAGCAGCAGCAGCAACATCAACAGCAGTTCCAGCCCATCGCGTTAGGGGCGAGTTAATGAAATGTTTGACCAAATTTCACGGGCTAATTTTTGAAGTTGATGATTTTGTACGGCCCGCGAATATGTTGAATAAATATCCAAATGGGGCTCCTTTGGCAGGAAAAAAGATCCCCACCCCTGGACTGTACGGGCACCACGAGGTCGCGACTTGCGCACGGGAGAGGACCAGGTGATGCGCTGGTCCACGAATGTGCGGTTGGCCAAGGAGTCTAAACGCCACGTAGGCAAAAAAGTAAAATAAAATAAAAAATAAATGAACGGGAAAATAAATAAATAAATAAAATTGCATTAAAATAAAAATAAAATAAAAATAATAAATTAATAATCAACGTTTTTGGGTTTAGATCGCGTTATTTATAAATGTGTCGTAACCCTCCACCACCCGACACGGCCAATCGTAAAAAAGTGTCACGTTGACAAAAGACAAATAGTTCACTGCTTTAGCCCACCGGTGTGTTGAAGCGTGAAACCACAACATTTACAATTGTTGAGTAGCACGACGTTTCGCTGGTAATTGCATTCAGCATCATCGGCAATAATATTGGTCGCGAAAGCCTACGTTTTAAATAAAAAAATAAAAAAAATAAAAAAATCGCGACGTTTCGGAGGCAACACAAGCTTCCGTCTTCAGGTGGAACCGTCACAGCCACGATTGTTGTACGAAGTGAAGAGAGTTCTAAGAAATACGACCTCCCGCTCCCATTAACCAGTATATATAATAGGTCGTGTTTCTTAAATCTCTCTTCACCTGATACACTCATTTTGCTGTGACGGTTCCACCTGAAGACGGAGGCTTGTGTTGCCTCCGAAACGTCGTGATTTTTATTTTATTTTCATTAAATTTTTTACCTACGTGACTTTACCGGAAAAATCCAAGAATATGAATCCTTGCAGTCACGAAAGCTTCACATCTAGAATTAGAGTCTAAAGCCGTCGTTATAACGCGTGACGCTAATGCTGTTATAACACGTGACGCTAACGCTGTTATAACGCGTGACCTTGGCCGATTTAAATGAGCGAGCGCCTTTTTTTTTGTTTTGTAACAAATTAAAAAGGTCGACTTTGCGTTGTCGCTCCCGCGGGTCTATGTACAAGCAAGCGACGGGGTTAAACAAAGCGAGCAACACGCCACCCGGTTAATTAGGCCGACAAAAAACGTCTCCGCTCAATCAAGAACCACCGTCGGAATCGCAACCACGAGTGGACAAAACACACCTACACACCTACATACACCTACACATACACACACCTACACACACATACACCTACACACACACACCTACACACACCTACACATACACACACCTACACACACACACCTACACACACACCTACACACACACACCTACACACACACACATACACACACACACCTACACACACCCACTGCTTATATCCCCTGGTACATGCGAGTCAAAAACACATCTGACCTAACGCGTATGTATATTCTACTTCGACTGTACAAACGGTCTCGTTTCTTTCCCACGCAGCTCTCTGCCGCCAAGAGCCGATGCAGTTTGCGTCCACGCGTCTGCCGACGTTGCCCGGCACACCACATCCAGGATGTCTCACTACTCCCATCTCCGCAAGCACTCCGGAACACGCTCAGTGAGAATTCAAGCATCGGTGTGAGACTGTGGGCCTCTGTGTGAGTCTACGGGTCTCTGTGTGAGTCTACGGGTCTCTGTGTGAGTATACGGGTCTCTGTGTGAGTATACGGGTCTCTGTGTGAGTCTACGGGTCTCTGTGTGAGTCTACGGGTCTCTGTGTGAGTATACGGGTCTCTTTGTGAGTCTTTGGGTCTCTGTGTTAGTATATGGGCCACTGTGTGAGTCTACGGGTCTCTGTGTGAGTCTGTGTGTCTCTGCGTGAGTCTATGAGTCTCTTGTGAGTCTATGGGTCTCTGTGTGAGTATATGGGTCTCTGTGTGAGTCTATGGGTCTCTGTGTGAGTCTACGGGTCTCTGTGTGAGTCTACGGGTCTCTGTATGAGTCTATGGGCCTCTGTGTGAGTCTATGGGTCTCTGTGTGAGTCTACGGGTCTCTGTGTGAGTATATGGGTCTCTGTGTGAGTCTATGAGTCCCTGTGTGAGTCTGTGGGTCTCTGTGTGAGTCTATGGGCCTCTGTGTGAGTCTATGGTCTCTGTGTGAGTCTATGGGCCTCTGTGTGAGTCTCTGTGTGAGTCTATGGGTCTCTGTGTGAGTATATGGGTCTCTGTGTGAGTATATGGGTCTCAGTGTGAGTATATGGGTCTCAGTGTGAGTCTATGGGTCTCTGTACAAGTGTTTCGTGTACTAGTACACTAATCACAGAGAGACCCGCATAGAGTCACATGGAGGGGATGGTGGGTGGGGTGGGTGGGGAGGGTGGGGGGGTGTACTGGGTGAAAGGGGGTGGGGAGGCTGGGGGGTGGGGAGGCTGGGGGGTGGGGAGGCTGGGGGGTGGGAGGCTGGGGGGTGGGGAGGGTGGGGGGTGTACTGGGTTGGCGGGGGTAGGGTGGAGGGGGTGGGGTAGAGGGGGGGGTGTACTGGGTAGTGGTGCTGGTGCTGCTGCTGGTGCTGGTGGTGGTGCTGGTGGTGGTGGTGCTGGTGGTGTGCTGGTGGTGGTGGTGCTGGTGGTGGTGCTGGTGGTGGTGCTGGTGGTGGTGCTGGTGGTGATGGTGGTGGTGGTGGTGCTGGTGGTGGTGCTGGTGGTGGTGCTGGTGGTGGTGCTGGTGGTGGTGCTGGTGGTGGTGCTGCTGGCGTTGTGTCTCGTAGACGTGTCTCTCCGCGTGGAGGAGCAGGAGGAGCAGGAGGAGGAGGCGGCTGCGGCCTTCACGAGGCGAAGTAGGAGCTCTGCATGGAGTAGAGGCGGTCGATGGGTTGCCGAGGCGCGCCTGCAGGGCGCTGCCGTCGGACGCCAGGAGGCAGTCGCCGTTGCTTACCAGGGCCCCGTTCGCATCCAGATTGTGGAACAGAGCCTCGTTGCCTGGGGGAGGGGCAGGGGAGGGCAGGGGCAGGGGGAGCGGAGGGGGCAGGGGAGGGGGAGATGGGAGGGGGAGGGGCAGGGGAGGGGCAGGGGCAGGGGCAGGGGGAGTGGGAGGGGNAGGGGAGGGGCAGGAGGAGGCAGGGGGCAGGGGCAGGGGCAGGGGAGGGGGAGGAGAGGGGGAGGGGGCAGGGGGCAAGGGGTGGAGGTGGGGAGTTGATGAATCAGGCGGAGGGGGGGGGTAGGTCTCCCCACGGCCACACAGGCATTCACCCGCTCACCCTAGGTGTTCATGTGCACCCCACTCACCCCAGGTATTCATGTGCACCCCATTCACCCCAAGTGTTCATGTGCACCCCACTCACCCCAGGTGTTCATGTGCACCCCACTCACCCCAGGTGTTCATGTGCACCCCACTCACCCCAGGTGTTCATGTGCACCCCACTCACCCCAGGTGTTCATGTGCACCCCACTCACCCCAGGTGTTCATGTGCACCCCACTCACCCCAGGTGTTCATGTGCACCCCACTCACCCCAGGTGTTCATGTGCACCCCACTCACCCCAGGTGTTCATGTGCACCCCACTCACCCCAGGTGTTCATGTGCACCCCACTCACCCCAGGTGTTCATGTGAACCCCACTCACCCCAGGTGTTCATGTGAACCCCACTCACTCCAGGTGTTCATGTGCACCCCAATCACCCCAGGTGTTCATGTGAACCCCACTCACCCCAGGGGTTCACATGCTCACCCCACGTGTTCATGTGCACCCCACTTACCCCAGGTGTTCATGTGAACCCCACTCACCCACGTGTTCATGTGCACCCCACTCACCCCAGGTGTTCACGTGCTCACCCCACGTGTTCATGTGAACCCCACTCACCCCAGGGGTTCACGTGCTCACCGTAGGGGTTCATGTGGTCCCCGGGCATCTGCGGGGGGGTGAGGCCCTGGCAGAAGGGGTCTGAAGCGAACCCGTTCTGCTCCAGAGGCAGCTGCTGCTGCTGCTGCTGAAGGGGTCCGTAGTGCGAGATCATCCCGTCCAGCCCAGCACGCGACACCTCTGCCGTAGGGAGGGGGAGGGCGAGTGGGGGGTGGAGGGGGGACAGGGGGAGGAGGAGGGGGGAGGGTGGAGGGGGGGACAGGGGGAGGAGGAGTTTGTGGGGGAGAGGAGGGGGAGGGTGGAGGAAGATGGAGTGGAGGAGAGGAGGGGAGGGGCATGGAGAAGGGGAGGGGGTGGGGAGGAGGGGGAAGGGGGAGGGGGATGGAGATTGGGGGAGGGGGAAGGGAACGACACATATTCTTTGAGATAAATTATATAATTAATGTTGAGTGTTTTTCTGTTTAAAATTTATCCCGTTGTGATGTCATCGTCCGTCACATCACGACCCTGAATGGGGTCTCTGTGGTCACTCTGTGGGTCTCTGTGTGTGTCTGTGGGTCTCTGTGTGAGTCTGTGGGTCTCTGTGTGAGTCTGTGGGTCTCTGTGTGAGTCTGTGGGTCTCTGTGTGTCTGTGTGTCTCTGTGTGAGTCTGTAGGTCTCTGTGGTCATTCTGTGGGTCTCTGTGTGAATCTGTAGGTCTCTGTGGTCATTCTGTGGGTCTCTGTGTGTGTCTGTGGGTCTCTGTGTGAGTCTGTGGGTCTCTGTGTGAGTATGTGGGTCTCTGTGGGTCTCTGTGTGACTCTGTAGGTCTCTGTGGGACTCTACGGGTCTCTGTGTGAGTCTATGGGTCTCTATGGGACTCTCCGGGTCTCTGTGTGAGTCTATGGGTCTCTGTGTGAGTCTATGGGACTCCATCATCACCACCACCACCACGACCTCAACCACCACGACCTCAACTAACTCCACCATCACCACCTCCACCACCTCAACTACCTCCACCACCTCCATCACCCTCCACCACCACCACGACCTCAACCACCTCCATCGCCACCAACACCATCACCACCTCCACCTCCATCACCATCACCACTACCATCACCATCACCACCACCACCATCACCACCTCCACCACCACCACCACGACCTCAACTACCTCCACCACCATCACCACCACCTCCACCACCACCACCATCTCCACCACCAACTCCACCACCTCCACCACCACCTCCACCACCATCTCCACCACCATCACCACCACCCCACCACCACCTCCACCACCATCACCACCACCTCCACCACCATCACCACCACCTCCACCACCAACTCCACCACCAACTCCACCACCTCCACCACCACCTCCACCACCACCACCTCCATCACCTCCACCACCATCACCACCACCTCCACCACCTCCACCACCACCACCTCCTCCACCACCACCTCTACCTCCACCACCTCCACCTCCACCACCTCCTCCACCACCACCACGACCTCAACTACCTCCACCACCACCACCACCTCCACCACCTCCATCTCCACCACCACCACCACCTCCTCCACCACCACCTCTACCTCCACCACCTCCACCTCCACCACCTCCTCCACCACCACCACGACCTCAACTACCTCCACCACCACCACCTCCACCCCGCCCCTCCACACCTCCACCACCATCAACCACCTCCACCACCTCCACCACCACCACCTCCTCCACCCCACCTCTACCTCCACCACCTCCACCTCCACCACCTCCTCCACCACCACCACGACCTCAACTACCTCCACCACCACCACCACCACCTCCACCACCTCCATCTCCACCACCACCACCACCACCACCCACCACCACCACCACGGGCTGGTAAGCCCGCCTCCCTTCGCGTCTCTTGAGTCCCGACCGCCCCGCCGGGTCCGTCCTGGCCCCCGTGCATGTCNGCTCCTGCGTGCTGACTCTGACGGCGCAGCCAGTTTTCATGCTGACATGGGGGGGGGGGGGGGGGGGGAGGTAATGGCCGAGTGTTAACTACCTCGCCCGGTATACAGGGAGGTCGTGGGTTCGATCCCGACCCTGATGCCTCTCTTACTTTCTCTCACTCACTTCCCTCCATCATCTCTCTTCATCCCTCTCTCTGTCGTCTCTCCCCCTCTTTCGTGTTTTACGATCAGTGGAAACAAGAAGATGCTCGGTGTAGTCGGCACTTTGCTTCGTTCATCATTTCGTAATAAAAAAAAANTTGCTTTATGTAAACCCCCATCGCTCACTCTCTCTCANTCCTCTCTCGTCCTCTCTCGTTCTCTCGCTCATCTCGCTCACTCTCGCTCACCCTCTCGCTCACCCTCTCGCTCACTCTCTCGCTCACCCTCTCGCTCACTCTCTCGCTCACCCTCTCGCTCTCTCGCTCACTCTCTCACTCTCTCACTCACTCTCTCGCTCACTCTCTCACCCTCTCGCTCACCCTCTCGCTCTCTCGCTCACTCTCTCGCTCACTCGCTCACTCTCTCGCTCACTCTCTCGCTCATCTCTCACTCTCTCGCTCACTCTCTCGCTCACTCTCTCGCTCACTCTCTCGCTCACCCTCTCGCTCACTCTCTCTCTTGCTCATCTCTCACTCTCTCGCTCACTCTCTCGCTCACTCTCTCGCTCATTCCTCCTCCCTCCTCCTGGACACCAGGGTGGTTCTCGTTTAAACCACGTGGCGTCACGGTGGCCGAGATGTTAACTACCTCGCCCGGTATACAGGGAGATCGTGGTTCGATCCCGACCCTGCTGCCTCTCTTACTTCTTTTTCTCTCTCTCTTTCTTACTTTCTCTCAATTACTCCCTCCCTTTCTCTCTCTCGTGTAAACAAATAACTAAACAAAGGATTCATCTTCTTGGTTCTTTCGGTAAAGTCACGTAGAAGGGAAATAACAAAATAATAAAACATTACTAAATAAGGACTTTATTTTAAAGAATAAAATAAAGAATGAGAATTGTATTTTATTATGTTTTATTTTTATTATTTTATTATTTCCCTTCTACGTGGTGACTTTACCGAAAGAACCAAGAAGATGAATCCCTGCTGCAGTCACGAAAGCTTTAAATCGAAATTTAAACAAAGGATATCTACGTAAAACCAAACAACTTTGACCGGGTAAATCCCGCTGACGTATTAACGTGTGGTGTGTCTCCCCAGTGCTGTAGTTCTACAAACTAATTTAAGGCCGAGTCGACCCAGGGGAGGGGCCCGCGACTGGTTCAGATATCCACCACTGCTGTTGGCAACAGATGGGAGTCGAACTCGGGTGGGCTGATTTGTAGTGCAGTGCGCTGACCACTGCACCACCACTCCTCCAGTAGTGGCAGAGCTGATGATGTCAATGATCACTGCTACTCCAGATGCCCTTACTGATGCTGGTGTAGAGGTGTAATTGCGCATGGCTACGAAAGGTGTCGTGTGATTATGCATGGCCACGGATGGCCAACAAACACAAAGGGCGGGTTACGGCCGTACACAGGGGTGGCGCTCGCACCGACGTCCGCATGTACATCCCCCACGGGCCCCCCTTGGGGGCAAGTCCTATAAAAGGTGATGAGCCGAAAGGCTCGGGAGTCGGGACTCAGCTTTAACCAGAGAAGAACGAAGACCTGCTAGTGTAGGCCCGGAGCTCCCCTGGCTCGCTGTCCTTCTAAGGGCCGACCAGGGCAAGCCGGTGGCGTGGCCCGAGAGCCCAGACGAAGCTGGTCTGGTGACTCAGGGAGCCGGGATCCCAGCTTAACCAAGCTGGGACAGATAGCCTCCCCTAGTCCCGTAGTGGAGGAGTTGGTATAGGCTAGAGGGGTTAGCTGTCGAGAAATCCCTGTAGCCAAGTGACCTGTAATAACTGTGTTGGTGTAATAAATAAGTGTGCCTCCGATCCTGTCGTCAAGCCTCCATATATACTTACTACACTGGTAATGATGAAGTTGCTGATGACGATTTTGCTGCTGATGCTGCTTCAGCTGCTGCTGCTGATGATGCTGCGGCTGATGATGATGTTGCTGATGATGCTGCTGTTGCTCCTAATAATGCTGGTGACGATGCTGCTGATGATGATGCTACCGCTGATGATGTTGAAGGTGCTGCTGCTTCTGCTGCTGCTGCTGGTAATGATGATGGTGCTGCTGCTGCTGGTAATGATGATGGTGCTGATGCTGCTGCTGATGCTACCGCTGCTGCTGTTGATGATGCTAAACGCTGATGATGCTGCTACTGCTAATGATGCTGCTGATGATGCTGAAGATGATGGTGCTTCTACTGCTGCTGCTGGTAATGATGATGATGCTGCTGCTGATGCTGCTGATGCTACCGCTGATGATGCTGCCGATTCTCCTGCTAATGATGATGCTACTGCTAATGATGATGATGATGCTACTGCTAATGATGATGCTGCTACTGATGCTACCGCTGATGATGCTGCCGATACTCCTGCTGTTGCTGATGCTGCTGTCGATTCTCCAGCTGCTGCTGCTGCTGCTGCTGATGATGATGATGTTGATTACAAAGGCGAGCGCTCACCTTTGCTCGCTGGTTCTGGAACCAGACTTGAACGACCCGCACGCTCAGCCCCGTCTCGGCCGCCAGCGTCTCCCGAACCTGGTAACGTGGACATGACACGGGCGAGACGGTGACGAGGGTTGAGGGGGGTGGTGGTGGTGGGGTTGGTGGTCGTGGTGGTGGTGGTGATGGTGGGNTGGTGGTGGTGGGGTGGTGGTGGTGGTGGTGGGTTGGTGGTCGTGGTGGTGGGGTTGGTGGTGGTGGTGGGTTGGTGGTGCAGGCGCGTGATGGCTGTGCGACACGTAGCCGTGATTGTCGTCATCGTCGTCGTCGTCACGTCGTTAAAAAAGAGAAATACAAGAGCATGATGTGGAGCTCTCAAGACTGAGTGCAGGAAGAGGAGGCGCAGTGAGACGAGAGGGGAGAGGCAGGAGAGTGCGTGGAGGGGAGTGAAGTGAGATGAGAGGGAGAGGCAGGAGAGTGCGTGGAGGGGAGTGGAGTGAGATGAGAGGGAGAGGTAGGAGAGTGTGTGGAGGGGAGTGAGATGAGAGGGGAGAGGCAGGAGAGTGCGTGGAGGGAGTGGAGTGAGATGAGAGGGAGAGGCAAGAGAGTGCGTGGAGGGGAGTGAAGTGAGATGAGAGGGAGAGGCAGGAGAGAGCGTGGAGGGGAGTGGAGTGAGATGAGAGGGGAGAGGTAGGAGAGTGCGTGGAGGGAGTGGAGTGAGATGAGAGGGGAGAGGTAGGAGAGTGCGTGGAGGGAGTGGAGTGAGATGAGAGGGGAAGGCAGGAGAGTGTGTGGAGGGGAGTAGAGTGAGATGAGAGGTAGGAGAGTGTGTGGAGGGGAGTAGAGTGAGATGAGAGGGGAGAGGTAGGAGAGTGCGTGGAGGGGAGTAGAGTGAGACGAGAGGGGAGAGGTAGGAGAGTGCGTGGAGGGGAGTGGAGTGAGATGAGAGGGGAGAGGTAGGAGAGTGTGTGGAGGGGAGTAGAGTGAGATGAGAGGGGAGAGGCAGGAGAGTGCGTGGAGGGAGTGGAGCGAGATGAGAGGGGAGAGGTAGGAGAGTGCGTGGAGGGGAGTGGAGTGAGATGAGAGGGGAGAGGTAGGAGAGTGTGTGGAGGGGAGGGGAGTGAGATGAGAGGGGAGATGCAGGGAGGGTGGTCCGTACATGATCGTAGATATGATCGGCATGATGTTTACAAAACAAATATAAACTTTAAGCTATTTTTATTTTACCAGCTAAGGCCCACTGACCGATATTGCTCTTTTCTAGAAGCAACTAGGCCACAAATGATAGCTCAACGATATGGCTTATCACGTGCAAATGTCTAGCATCCAAATACCCTAAATGCCACATTGATTCTCAACGTGGAAGGGAAAAACCAGAGGACCTGCAAAAAAATCCATGCGACCACGCGGAGAGAGAGAGACACGCAAACTCCAAATATACAGCAGCAGGCGTCAGGGTCGGGATCTAAACCACGATCTCCTGTATACCAGGCGAGGTAGTCAACATCTCCTAGCCACCGTGATGATGATGAGAGAGAGAGAGAAAGAGAGGCATGCAAACTCCAAATATACAGCAGGTGGCAGGGGTCGGGATCGAACCCATGACCTCCTGTACACCAGGCGAGGTAGTTAACATCTCATAGCCACCGTGATGATGATGAGAGAGAGAGAGAGAAAGAGAGACACGGCAAACTCCAAATATACAGCAGCAGGCGTCAGGGGTCGGGATCTAGCCCACGACCTCCTGCACACCAGGCGAGGTAGTTAACATCTCATAGCCACCGTGGCGCCCAAATCGATACGTCACTGCATTGAAATCGGAGCGTCGTGTTTGTGTGTGCCGGTGATGTGGTCTCGTTTCTTGCAGACGAGTGGTATCGGGGAAGGGGGCCCCGGGGGTGGGTGGCTATCGACAACGCCATTGATTCAGCACCACGGACAGCGCCACCAGCACCAGCACCACCAGCGCCACCAGCACCACCACCAGCACCACCAGCACCACCACCACCAGCACCACCACCAGCGCCACCAGCACCACCAGCACCACCAGCACCACCACCAGCACCACCACCACCATCAGCGCCACCAGCACCACCAGCACCACCACCACCAGCACCACCACCACCAGCACCACCAGCACCACCACCACCAGCACCACCAGCACCACCACCAGCACCACCAGCACCACCACCACCAGCACCACCAGCACCACCACCAGCACCACCACCAGCACCACGGACAGCGCCATTGTTCGAAGGGCATTGGCCTCCACTCCATTGTTTGACCCGATGCTGTTTGGAAGCTGACGGCTTAAGGTGAACAGCAGCAGCAGGAAGGGAGGAGGGAGGGAGGAGAGGGAGGAGAGGAATGGAGGGAGAGAGGGAGGGAGGGAGGGAGGAGGAGAGGATGGGGGAGGGAGGGAGGAGAGGGAGGAGGAGGGGGGCAGGGATGGAGACAGGGAGGAGGGGGGAGGGAGGGAGGGAGGAGGAAGGAGGGAGGGAGCCAAATCCGCAGTTGTTGTCCACACTATTAGCCATGCAGCATCATCGATTCTACTTTAATGGTCCTGTAGCCCTACGTTTCCTATTCATTAAGGTCGCAGTGAATTAAATTCTGTTTCTGCACTGCTCATTTAGACAGTGAAGATCAAGATAACCTTAACAAAGGAAGATGAGGGGGCAGGAGGAGGAGGAAAAGGAGGAGGAAGAGGTTGGAGGAGTGAGACACGAGGAAGAGGAGGTAGAGGCAAGGAGGAAAATGAGTAGGAGGAGGAGGAGGAGAAGGAAGATGAAGAGAGAGATGAAGCTAAAGATAAAGCGAAAGATGAATAAGAATAAGATGTAAAGGATGAGGAGGAGGAGAAGGAGGAGGAAGATGTAAAGAAAGAGGAGGAGGATGATGAGGAGGAGGAGGAGGAGGAGGAAGAAGATGTAAAGGAAGATGAAGAGGATGAGGAGGAGTGAGCGCCCGCCCGCACCTTCCGGCAGGGCTTGGAGGAGACCTCGAACGAGGCTTTGAAGGCACGCCGCTGCTGCGTCGTGAGGATGGTGCGGGGCCGTTTGGGCCGCTTCGCCTCCTTGCCGTCGTCGTTCTTGCCGTGGCTCTGCCCTCCGATCGTCTTGACTCCCCCTCCTCGTCCTCACTCTTCACTGCGGGGCGGAGAGGAATGGAGGGGGATGGGGGTGGGTAGGGGACAGAGATCGAGATGCGTGTCAATCGGTGACGGACTTGGGGACATTTCGATTTAAAGCTTCTTTCGTGACTGCAGGTGTTCATCTTCTTGGTTCTTTCGGTAAAGTCACGTAGAAGGGAAATAATAACATAATAAAAAATTAACCCGTAAAAACAGAGTTTTTCACTATAAATCCTTTATATGTGTGGCATCGGTTTTATTTTATTATTCATTTCAGTTTTTCTTGAGTAAGAGTTTCATTTTTATCACATTGGTATTTTTAAATTAAATATGAAAAACAAATTTCCCTAAAAAGTGTCAAATTTTGGAAGAAAAAAAATTCACGAAAATAAATTGTCACGCACAACGAGTCTGTGTGCAAAATGTCAGCTCGATTGGATCACGGGAAGTGGGTTAAAAACGACCGAAAGATTTGCACGGTCGTAAGCAAGCAAGCACGCGAACTTAATATAAAGGATTTAAAAATAAAACATTATAAAATAATTCTCACGACGTTTCGGCCACAATGCAAGCAGCCGTCCTCAGGTGAAGAACAGGTCTGTCGGAAAGACAGCGTCTTAATGAACACCACCAAGCTTGGCAGCGTATATTTAATGGATTCTGGCTCAGCAATCATTGGAAGAAATAAATTATCTTTCGTGACTGCAGGGATTCATCTTCTTAGTTCTTTCGGTAAAGTCATCACGTAGAAGGGAAATAATAAAATAATAAAAAAAAACATAATAATTCTCACGTTTCGGCCACAACGCAAGCAGCCGTCCTCAGGTGAAACGTCGTGAGAATAATTTTATTATGTTTTATTTTATCATTTTATTATTTCCATTCTACGTGATGACTTTACCGAAAGAACCAAGAAGACTTGGGGACATCTTTGTGAAGGCGCCGAGGGTGGGCCCCAGGGTCGCTGTGAGATTCCATCATGTGGAGCTGGCTCCAAAAAAAAANGAAAAAACGCGAATGGGCCGGAAGCAAGAATCTTTTTAAATCCTATATATTAAGTTCACTTGCGTGCTTGCTTGCTTGCTTACGACCGTGCAAATCTTTCGGTCGTTTTTTAACCCACTTCCCGTGATCCAATCGAGCTGACATTTCCCACACAGACTCGTTGTGCGTGACAATTAATGTTCGTGAACATTTTTTCCCAAAATTTTACACTTTTTAGGACAAAAATATTATATTTAATTACCAATTGCTTAATGCTGCCATGCAATCATCTGACCCATAGGTGGCAGCCATCTCAAGCAGAGGACGAGAGGACTCTAGCCGCCACGCATATAAAGGATTTATAGTGAAAAACTTTGTTTTTACGGGTTATACTTGTTTGGGATGATCCCGGATGTATAGAGGAACTTGTTCGCCAGCTGAGAGCGTAAATACGCATTTCAGCGTACACGTTAGAGAGACACCAATATAATAATACTACTACTTTTTCTTTTCGTTTTACTCAGATCACATTTGCAACGACCCCACGCAGACACCCGTTGCCACGGGATCCACTCGGCCCCGTGGGTCTTTCGCCCCTCGAGACTGCTGCTACCTCGTGGCCCAGTCGGGGGGGGGGGCCTGTGCACGAGCGTGTGGTCTACTGGAGGTTCAATCGTGTGGTCTACTGGAGGCACAAGTGTGTGGTCTACTGGAGGCTCAAGCGTGTGGTCTACTGGAGGCACAAAAGTGTGGTCTACTGGAGGCTCAAGTGTGGTCTACTGGAGGCTCAGCGTGTGGTCTACTGAAGGCTCAAGCATGTGGTCTACTGGAGGCACAAGAATGTGGTCTACTGGAGGTTCAAGCGTGTGGTCTACTGGAGGTTCAAGCGTGTGGTCTACTGGAGGCACAAGCATGTGGTCTAGTGGAGGCTCAAGCGTGTGGTCTACTGGAGGCACAAGCATGTGGTCTACTGAAGGCTCAAGCGTGTGGTCTACTGGAGGCACAAGCATGTGGTCTACTGGAGGCTCAAGTGTGTGGTCTACTGGAGGCACAAGCGTGTGGTCTACTGGAGACTCAAGCGTGTGGTCTACTGGAGGCTCAAGTGTGTGGTCTACTGGAGGCTCAAGTGTGTGGTCTACTGGAGGCACGAGCGTGTGGTCTACTGGAGGCACAAGCGTGTGGTCTACTGGAGGCTCAAGTGTGTGGTCTACTGGAGGCACAAGCGTGTGGTCTACTGGAGGCACGAGCGTGTGGTCTACTAGAGGCTCAAGTGTGTGGTCTACTGGAGGCTTGACGTGTGGTCTACTAGAGGCTCAAGTGTGTGGTCTACTGGAGGCTTGACGTGTGGTCTACTGGAGGCTCAAGCGTGTGGTCTACTGGAGGCTCAAGCGTGTGGTCTACTAGAGGCTCAAGTGTGTGGTCTACTGGAGGCTAGACGTGTGGTCTACTGGAGGCTCAAGCGTGTGGTCTACTGGAGGCTCCAGCACGTGGTCTACTGGAGGTTCAAGAGCGAGCAGTGAGCGGCGTACCCGAGTCTGACGGCGCGGGGCTGAGCGAGCTGACCATGTCTACTGCAGGCACGAGCGTGTGGTCTACTAGAGGCTCAAGCGTGTGGTCTACTGGAGGTTCGAGAGCGAGCGAGCGAGTGAGCGACGTACCCGAGTCTGACGGCGCAGGGCTGAGCGAGCTGACCATGTCTACTGCATGCACGAGCGTGTGGTCTACTGGAGGCTCAAGCGTGTGGTCTACTGGAGGCTTGACGTGTGGTCTACTGGAGGCTCAAGCGTGTGGTCTACTGGAGGCTCAAGCTGTGGTCTACTGGAGGTTCGAGAGCGAGCGAGCGAGTGAGCGACGTACCCGAGTCTGATGGCGCGGGGCTGAGCGAGCTGAGCATGTCGCGCTCCTTCTCGTAGTCGGAGCGGCAGAAGAGCTGCCCCTCCTTCAGCACGAACTCGTCGCCCTTCTGCAGGCGGCGGTCGCACACGCAGCAGCAGAAGCAGCCCAGGTGGTAGACGCTCTCCAGCGCCCGCATCACCAGCTCGGTGGGAGCGATGCCCTCCAGGCAGCCACTGCACTTGGTCACGAAGAGCCTGGACACGTGGTGGAGGGGAGGATGGAGATTGGAGGAGGAGGAGGATGGAGGATGGTGTTGGTGGAGGTGGTGAAGGAGGTGAGAGGCGGGAAGAGATGAGAGGTGAGAGTAGGAAGACGAGGAGGAGGAGATGGTTGAGGAGGAGGACACGTGGAGGAGGATGGAGGCAGTGGGAGGTGTGGTGGAGGTGGTGGAGGAGGAGGGCGGTGGAGGTGTGGTGGAGGTGGTGGAGAGAGGGGGGATAGGAGGTGAGATTAGGGAAGAGATGAGAAGAGGGGTGAGAGTAGGAAGATGTGGAGGAGGATGATGATGATGATGAAGAGGTGTGAGAACGTGGCTGCATTAGTGTGGTGAGTGGTTTATCGCTCGGTTGACAGAATTCTGTCTCACATCAGCCCAAGTTGCAGCCTGGCTCCCCCCCTCCCTACCCCGATACGATGCATACGGAGGTGGCTTGGAGGGCGACCCACTCCACATTGGCTTAGCAGGCAAAGCCAGCGGGGAGAGCGGAGCAAGTGAGATAGTGGGGGTGGTGGCGAGGGGGTGTTTGTATCTACCTGCGATTCGTTGGAATGGATGAAGTTTTTTTTTAAAAACAAAGGAACCCCCATAAAACTCCAACCCCGAAGCAAAATGCTTGCGTCTCTGGATGTCCCCCCCCCTCCCCCCTGGGGATTAACACCTCGCACTCGTCTTTGATCTCCATCTCCATGGAGAGGGGTGCCTCCTCCCGTTCCCCGAGCGAATTCCACAGCGCTTGGCCTACTCTTCCGCACCCACCTGCGCCTACCTGCCCGCACTTGACCCCACGGAACACGACCCACGCAGCCCGGTGGACAGATGCGCTGTGACCTCCGTGGAGGGGTTTAAGTGAACGCCGTGAAATAAAAACATTACGCCGTGCGAGCTCATGCAACCCCCCCTCCCCTCTCTCTCTAATCCTCGGGCTGAGCTTCGTAACTTCTGAGACGCTTCTTTGAGATGCAACAATGAGACATCACGGCGATGATCGTGATGACGCCACTGGATCCGGCTGACACGTGGTCATTCACCCACCCACCCAACCACTCACCCAACCACTCACCACCCACCCAGCCACCCACCCAGCCACCCACCCACCCACCCAGCCACCCACCCACCCACCCAGCCACCCACCCACTCACCCACCCAGCCACCCACCCACTCACCCACCCAGCCACCCACCCACTCACCCACCCAGCCACCCACCCACTCACCCACCCAGCCACCCACCCACTCACCCACCCACCACCACCCACCACCCACTCACCCACCCACCCACCCACCCACCCACCCCCCCACTCACCCACCCACCCACCCACCCACTCACCCACCCACCCACCCACTCAGCCACTCACCCACCCACCCACCCAACCACCCGGCCACCCACTCACTCACCCACTCACCCACCACCCACTCACCCACCCACCCACCCACTCACTCACCCACTCACCCACCCCCACTCACCCACCCACCCACCCACTCACCCACCCAACCAGCCACCCACCCACTCACCCACCCACCCAACCACCCGGCCACCCACCCACCCAACCACCCAGCCACCCACCCACCCACCCACTCACCCACTCACCCACACACTCACCCACTCACCCACCCACCCAACCAGCCACCCACCCAACCAGCCACCCACCCACCCAACCAGCCACCCACCCACCCACTCACACACTCACCCACCCACCCACCCACCCACCCACTCACCCACCCACTCACCCACCCAATCACCCACCCACCCACCCACCCACTCAACCACCCACTCACCCACCCACCCACTCACCCACCCACCCCCCCACCCACCCACCCACCCACCCACTCACCCACCCACCCACCCACCCACTCACCCACCCAATCACCCACCCACCCACCCACTCACCCACTCACCCACCCACCCACNCACCCACCCACCCACTCACCCACCCACCCACCCACTCACCCACCCACCCACCCACTCACCCACCCACCCACTCACCCACCCACCCACTCACCCACCCACCCACTCACCCACCCACCCACTCACCCACCCACTCACCCACCCACCCACCCACTCACCCACCCACCCACTCACCCACCACCCACTCACCCACCAACCCACTCACCCACCCACCCACTCACCCACCTACTCACCCACTCACCCACCCACTCACTCACCCACCCACCCACTCACCCATCCACTCACTGGAGGCGTGACTACATCAGCGGCCGTACGATAGAAGAAGCAGAGGCTCATGGGAATCCCACGGAGATCCAGACTCATAGCGACCCACAGACACTCACAGACACTCATAGACACCCACAGAGACCCAGAGACTCACAGAGACTCATAGAGACCCATAGAGACCCAGACTAAGAGACTCACAGAGACTCATAGACACCCATAGAGACCCATAGAGACCCATAGAGACCCATAGAGACCCATAGAGACCCAGGCTGTCTATTGCTTGACCATCTGGATGCGACGCCGGCAGCCGTGGTGCGGACGGGAGAATAAGATGAGAAGGAGTAGGGAGGGAGGGGGGAGGAAGAGGAGGAGGGGAGGGGGAGGAGGAGGGGGGGGGAGGAGGAGGAGGGAGGGGGGAGGAGAGGGGGGAGGAGGAGGGAGGAGGAGGAGGGAGGAGGAGGGAGGGGGGAGGAAGAGGGGGAGGAGGGGAGGAGGAGGGAGGAGGAGGAGGGAGGGGGAGGAGGAGGGGGAGGAGGAGGGAGGAGGAGGGGGGGGAGGAGGGAGGGGGAGGAAGAGGGGGAAGGAGGAGGGGGAGGAGGAGGAGGGAGGGGGAGGAAGAGGAGGAGGGGAGGGAGGAGGAGGAGGGGGAGGAGGAGGGAGGGGGAGGAGGAGGGAGGGGGAGGAGGGAGGGGNAGGAAGAGGAGGAGGGGAGGGAGGGGGAGGAGGAGGAGGAGGAGGAGGGAGGAGGAGGAGGNAGGGGGGAGGAGGAGGGGGAGGAGGAGGGAGGAGGAGGAGGGGGGAGGAGGGAGGGGGAGGAAGAGGGGGGAGGAGGGGGAGGAGGAGGAGGAGGGGGGAGGGAGGAGGAGGGAGGGGGGAGGAGGAGGAGGGAGGGGGGGAGGAGGGAGGAGGAGTGAGGAGGGGGAGGAGGAGGAGGGAGGAGGAGGGAGGAGGAGGAGGAGGGAGGGGGAGGAGGAGNAGGGAGGGGGAGGAGGAGGGAGGAGGAGTGAGGAGGGGGGAGGAGGAGGAGGAGGAGGGGGGAGGAGGAGGAGGAGGAGGGGGGAGGAGGAGGAGGGAGGGGAGGAGGAGGGAGGAGGAGGAGGGGAGGAGGAGGAGTGAGGAGGGAGGAGGAGGGGGGAGGAGGGGGAGGAGGAGGAGGAGGAGGGGGAGGAGGAGGAGGGAGGGGGAGGAAGAGGGGGAGGAGGAGGAGGAGGAGGGGAGGAGGAGGGAGGGGGGAGGAGGAGGGAGGGGGGAGGAGGAGGAGGGAGGGGGGAGGAGGAGGAGGGAGGGGGGAGGAGGAGGGGGAGGAGGAGGAGGGAGGGGGGAGGAGGAGGAGGAGGGGGGAGGAGGAGGGAGGGGGAGGAGGAGGGAGGGGGGAGGAGGAGGAGGAGGAGTGAGGGGGAGGAGGAGGGGGAGGAGGAGGGAGGGGGAGGAGGAGGAGGGAGGAGGAGGAGGAGGAGGAGGGGGGAGGAAGAGGGGGAGGAGGAGGGAGGAGGAGGGAGGGGGAGGAAGAGGGGGAGGAAGAGGGAGGAGGAGGGAGGGGGAGGAAGAGGGGAGGAGGGGGAGGAGGAAAGAGGGAGGAGGGGGAGGAGGAGGGGGGAGGGGGAGGAAGGAGGAGGGGTGAGGAGGAGGGGGAGGGGGAAGAGGAAAGAGGGAGGAGGAGGGAGGAGGGGGAGGAGGGAGGAGGGGGGAGGAGGGGGAATACTAATAATAACCATTCAATAACTCGGCTTGACTGCTAACATCAGCCTCACGTGGTTTGCAGTGCCCCTTAAACTCCCCAGATATTGAAAATAAGTCTCGGTGCACCTTTGGGGGGGGGTGGGGGGTTGAGGGGGGGTTGAGGGGGGCGGGTGACCCCGTTGAACCCCCTTGGGGAATCCAGGAGTTTAACAACAGAAAAAAAACCGCACCTCTGGCATTTCACCTCTTAATCATCTAAGCAGAGAGGGGGGGGGGGGGTGAGAGCGGTGAAAGGTGCTCTATTGAATCCAGATCGACGCACCGGGGGGGGGCGGGCGGGAGAAATGTGATGGTGGAAGCTCCCCTGAGGTCACCTGAGGTCACCTGAGGTCACCTGAGATCACCTGAGGTCACCTGTCTGATGAAGCTCACAGCCCCCTTTGCCGAGAGCAAAATGCTTATTCTTTTTTTTTAAATAACACCGAACAAAAAAAAACCAAACCAGAAGAAAATTCTTGCTTCTTTCGGTAGTCACGTAGAAGGGAAAAAATAAAATAATAAAACATAATAAGACGGCTGCTTGCGTTGTGGCCGAAACGTCGTGAGAATGTAATCTTATTATGTTAGATTTTTTATTATTTTATTATTTCCCTTCTACGTGACTTTACCGAAAGAACCAAGAAGATGAATCTCTGCAGTCACGAAAGCATTAAATCAAAATTTAATATTTACTTGTTATTATTACGCATTATGATTAATAATGTCTATTCATAATAGTAAGTATTCCGAGTAATAATACTCAGTAGTTATTATTGGTTCTTTCGGTAAAGTCATCACGTAGAAGGGAAATAATAAAATAATAAAAAATAAACATAATAAAACATGTAATTTTTTATTAATAAAAAAATAACTAGATTTTTATGCTATCTTTTATTTTATTTTATAATTTCCCTTCTACGTGACTTTACCGAAAGAACCAAGAATATTAATCCCTGCAGCCACGAAAGCTTTAAATCAAACCAGAACTCGATTTAGACCCGAAGAATCCGAAGACTGTTAAGCTCTTTATTTTGTGTGTTCCAACAAATGCTCGATTCCTTAATCCAGAAGGCATTGGAGACAAAATCGACCGCGCCTGGGTGATGCACTCAAACACCAATCAACCCCCCCCACCCGCATCATATTGGCCGTGTCGGTCTGAACGCGTTGCTCCGATTAACAGCACTTGCCCTCTGCTGAAGGTCTACAGCTGGGCACCTTAGTCTTTGTGTAAACACAGGCACGCGCGCAGAGAGACGTAACAAAAGCACTCGTAACGCAACACGCGCGGATTTAAACACAATCCATTGTGTGTGGCACCGAGAGACAAAAGCATCAAGGCAAATGCGTCTTCTTGAGCTGCTGCTGCTGCTGTCGGCAGCGGTGAGCTCGCAACTCAACACGGAGGTCGTCAACACCACCACCACCAACAACACCAACACAACCACCAACACCACCAACACCAACAACAACACTATCAACAACACCATCAACAACACCACCACCAACAACACCAACAACACAACCAACAACAACAACAACACTATCAACACCAACAACAACAACAACACTATCAACACCAACACAACCACCAACACCACCAACACCACCAACACCACCAACAACACCACCAACAACACCACCAACACCACCACCAACACCACGGGGCGTGTGGTCTTTTCAGGAAGACATCACGAGATCGTGTTTACGTAATTTCACAACAACGTCGTCACTTTATTATCTGCGTCGTCTCAAGCGCCCCCCCCCCACCCCCCACTTGTACGTCGTCTCAAAACCACGTAGCGTAACACGGACAGAACTAGTGGGGAGTACAGGCCACTTGCAGCCACTCACACACTCACACACTCACTCACCCACCCACTCACACACACACACACTCACTCACACACTCACCCACACACACTCACTAACACACACCCACACACACAACTCACACACTCACCCCTCACACACTCACCCACTCACACACTCACCCACCCACCCACACACTCACACACTCACAGACTCACCCACCCACCCACACACTCACACACTCACCCACTCACACACTCACCCATCCACTCACCCACCCACCCACTCACACACTCACCCACTCACACACTCACACACTCACCCACTCACACATTCACACACTCACACACTCACCCACTCACCCACTCACACATTCACACACTCACTAACACACTCACCCACTCACCTCACCCACCAACTCTCCTCACCCACCAACTCTCCTACTCTCCCCCCCCCCACTCACCCACTCACCCCCCCACTCACCCACTCACACCCCCACTCACCCCCCCCCCTCACCCACTCACCCCCCCACTCACCCACTCACCCCCANCCCCCACTCACCCACTCACCCCCCTACTCACTCACGCACTCACCCACTCACCCCCCCACTCACTCACCCACTCACCCCCCCACTCACCCACTCCCCCCACTCACCCACTCACCCCCNCACCACTCACCCACTCACCCCCCANTCACTCACCACTCCCCCCCACCACTCACCCACTCACCCCCCCACTCACTCACCCACTCACCTACTATCCCACTCGCCCACTCACCCTCCCATTCACACACCCATCCACTCACTACCCATCCACTCACTCACCCACCCACTCACTACCCACTCACCCACCCACTACTCACCCACCCACTCACTACCCACTCACCCACTCACCCACCCACTCACTCACCCACCCATCCACTCACTACCCACTCACTCACTCACCCACTCACCCTCCCACTCACAAGACATGACTTCATCAGCAGAGGCACGCAGCGTTGATCCACAGTCTGGGAGCTGCACGGTGCAAGGCAAAATCGCTGAGAAAAAACACAGCGCCTTGAGCTCAGAGTCGTGAGAAGGGGGCGATCAGAAAACCTCAGGGACCTCGTTGGAGTCTGACTTTGCTGAGCGAACGCATGGAGGGATTTGCAAATCATCATCAGCAGCATCATCAGCAGCAGCAGCAGCAGCAGCGGGATCAATTGTTAGAATGTGCACTGGCAGAAGACTGGCTTGGCTGATGGGATGGGTAGAAAAGACTTTGAACGTGGGGTTTTGTCTTTTTAAATCCTTTATATTAAGTTCGCGTGCTTGCTTGCTTACGACCGTGCAAATCTTTCGGTCGTTTTTTAACCCACTTCCCGTGATCCAATCGAGCTGACATTTTGCACACAGACTCGTTGTGCGTGACAATTTATTTTCATGAAATTTTTTTTCCAAAATTTTACACTTTCTAGGAAAAAATAAATTATATTTAATTACCAATTGCTTAATGGTGGCAGGCAATCATCTGACCCATAGGTGGCAGCCATCTCAAGCCAGAGACGAGAGGACTCTAGCCGCCACGCATATAAAGGATTTATAGTGAAAACTTTGTTTTTACGGCTTAATTTTTTTTTATTTCCATGCATCAGCTGCTGCAGATACTGCGGGGCTAAGCCCCACTGGGTTCTTTGTGGGTGCCATGCGGCAGTAGCAGCAGCACCCCGCCATCAATCACAACGGTTGATGTTATCGTCGCGGGCCACGCTTTACACGAGGAACAGCGCGCGTCCTGGAGATTGACTCTCTTCCTCCCTCTCCTTTTCTCTCCTTTTCAGCTGCCACCCTCCCCCCACCAGGACAGGAGGGTGAAGAGGAGCAGGAAGGGCCCTGCTAGGCAACAGGGTGCCGAATTTCAGTGCGATTTGTGCCGGAACCTGAACGGCGCGCACACCGGACACTGACTGCGATGCGGTGGCGATGTGTTGCGTGACAATAAGTGATGGTGTATGTTGTCGCCATGATGACATGTGTATGTTGTTTGGCGATGAAATGAAGCGGATGCTGTTGCCATAAAGGCATGTGCTTGGTCCTGACTACACGGAAACTTTCCAGCGCAATTTGCGCTGGGGAAATAAAGATTTTCTAAAGTCAAAAGTCTCCTTTTCTCTCTCTCACTTTCTCTCTCGCTCTCTCTTTTTTTCACGATCAGTGGCAACAAGAAGATGCTCGGTGTAGTCGGCACTTTGCTTCGTTCATCATTTCGTATTTTTTCTTATTAAAATTTTTATAACTTTGCTTTATGTAAACCCCCACCTCTCGCTTTCTCGCTCGCTCTCTCGGTCGCTCTCTCGGTCGCTCTCTCGGTCGCTCTCTCGGTCGCTCTCTCGCTCGCTCTCTCGCTCACTCTCTCGCTCACTCTCTCGCTCACTCTCTCGCTCACTTTTTCGCCCACTCTCGTTCTGCACTCAGCCCCTTTACGCAGTCCAGTGGTGTCTCTCTCTCCCGGTGGTCGCGTGAAATTTTCTCCGGCCCCTCCGAATGTATGCGTGTTCGCACATTTAGAATCATCAACATTACCATGCTCTCAGGAGCTATTTGGCTGATATGCATTTCGCTCGTGATAGCCAGGTGGTCGCTCCAGAAAAAGGAGGCAGGTAAACCCAGTTGGGGGCCTTACACCTGATAAAGTTAAAAAAATATAAAAGCATTCATTGAGGACAAGCAAAATAACAAGGCGGGGGGGGGGGCATTGTTTTAAAATTTGGTAGACGGAAAACCACCAACTCAGTCGTAGTTTCATCAATACGAGAGACGGTGATGGTGGTGTGGTGGGGTAGTGGTGTGGTGGTGGTGGTGGTGGGGGGGGTGGTGGTGGGGGTAGTGGTGGTGGGTAGTGGTGGTGGGTAGTGGTGTGGTGGGGGTGGTTAGTGGTGGGGTGGTGTGGTGGGGTGATGGGGTAGTGGTGGTGGTGGGTAGCAGTGGTGGTAGTAGTGGTGGTAGTGGTGGTGGGTAGGGGTAGTGGTGGTAGTGGTGGTGGTTGTGAAGATAGTGGTGGTGGTAGTAGTGGTGGTAGTGGTAGTAGTGGTGGTGGTAGTGGTGGTGGTAGTAGTGGTGGTGGTGGTAGTAGTGGTGGTGGTGGGGTAGGGGTAGTGGTGGTAGTGGTGGTAGTAGTAGTGGTGAGTGGTAGTGGTGGTAGTAGTAGTGGGTGGTGGTGGTGGGGTAGGGGTAGTGGTGGTAGTAGTGGTGGTAGTAGTGGTGAGGGTGGTAGTGGTAGTAGTAGTAGTGGATGTGGCTTGGCGACTCGGGCTCGTTCGACTGTCGTGCACAAGCTTCCCAGACACCGCGCCGAGGAACCCCGGTGGAGGTGCTGATGGAGAGCGCGCAAATTGGCGTGCGGGACACACAAAGACAAAGGTTCTCTCTCCTCTATACCCCTGTCATAGCCCACGCAGGCTGGAGGGGCAAGGGCGAGCGAGTAGAAACGCGTACGTATGTGTATGTATGTACGTATGTCAGACTTCTTTCACCCCGTACGTAGCCAACAATGGTAATCGGAGGTGCAGTGTTGGGTCTGTGGGCAGTGTTGAGTCTGTGGGTAGTGTTGAGTCGATGGGCAGTGTTGAGTCTGTGGGTAGTGTTGAGTCTATGGGCAGTGTTGAGTCGGTGGGCAGTGTTGAGTCTATGGGCAGTGTTGAGTCTATGGGCAGTGTTGAGTCTATGGGGAGTGTTGAGTCTATGGGTAGTGTTGAGTCTATGGGTAGTGTTGAGTCTATGGGCAGTGTTGAGTCTATGGGCAGTGTTGAGTCTATGGGCAGTGTTGAGTCTATGGGCAGTGTTGAGTCTATGGGCAGTGTTGAGTCTATGGGCAGTGTTGAGTCTATGGGGAGTGTTGAGTCTATGGGTAGTGTTGAGTCTATGGGTAGTGTTGAGTCTATGGGCAGTGTTGAGTTGATGAGCAGTGTTGAGTCTATGGGCAGTGTTGAGTCTATGGGCAGTGTTGAGTCTATGGGCAGTGTTGAGTCTATGGGCAGTGTTGAGTCTATGGGAGTGTTGAGTCTATGGTAGTGTTGAGTCTATGGGTAGTGTTGAGTCTATGGGCAGTGTTGAGTCTATGGGCAGTGTTGAGTCTATGGGCAGTGTTGAGTCTATGGGGAGTGTTGAGTCTATGGGCAGTGTTGAGTCTATAGGCAGTGTTGAGTCTATGGGCAGTGTTGAGTCTATGGGGAGTGTTGAGTCTATGGGTAGTGTTGAGTCTATGGGCAGTGTTGAGTCTATGGGCAGTGTTGAGTCTATGGGCAGTGTTGAGTCTATGGGCAGTGTCGAGTCTATGGGCAGTGTTGAGTCTATGGGCAGTGTTGAGTATGGGCAGTGTTGGATCTATGGGCAGTGTTGAGTCTATGGGCAGTGTTGAGTTGAGTCCCTAAAATATGACGTCACAAAGCTCTGCCCCCCCAAAAAAATAAAACATGCTTCAAATCGCTTTAAACTATTGTCATTGTAGTGCGTATTTAAAGTGGCGCTGCACTCTGATGTTGTAGGAGAAAATATGTTTTAAAAAGTCTATTCAATTAAGTAGAACGTGTTGTCTGTATTTATTTAAAATTGCGCATTTTGATGTGACGTCACGTTTCTCATCCCTCCCCCCCTCGTCACACATCGTCACAGATGTCTGACCGGCCCCCCTCCTAGGTGCGTGACGTCATTTATGGACGGCCCCTTATCCAAACACAAAGATCCCCGTGTAGCCTAACGGACTGTTGGGGCAAGTGCTGTTAGCGAGTAGCACCTATGAAGGCCGAAACGGTACACGAGGGGGTGGGTGGCCAGCACCACGCCCGCCGCCTTTGTCTCCCTAGCGGCGATGTTTACACACGTTTGAGGCTGAGTCGACCTAGGGGAGGCCCCGGTTCAGATAATCGTCACTGGTTTTGGCCGTGAGGGGGAATCGAACTCGGTCGCCGGGTTCATAACGCAGTGCGCTAACCACTACACCACCGCTCCCCACACACTAACACCNACACACACACACCCACACACACACACACACACCCACACACTCCCACACACATCCACACACACCCACACCTATACACACACACACCCCCACACATTCACCTATACACATACACACACACCTATCCATCTACCCAACCCACTTCATTGGTTGTAAATCAAAACTCAAACCGCACTCTACCCAGAGAACAAGTTTCAATTTGTGTGTACCGCACTCCACAGCAAAACCTTTTCAAGTAAAATTTAATTTATATAAGTACATCTTTTAAAAACAATTTTCTCTCGTACAGCTGCGTTCTGTATGAGTCTACGGATGTCTATGGGTATCTATGAGTCTGTGTGTGTCTCTATTAGTCTGTATCTCTATGGGTATCTATGAGTCCCTGTGCGTCTTTGTCTGGACCTCTGTGGGTATCTATGAGTCTCTGTGTGCCTCTATGAGTCTGGATCTCTATGGGTGTCTATGAGTCTCTGTGGGTCTCTATTAGTCTGTCTCTATGGGTGTCTATGATTCTCTGTGCGTCTCTGTCTGGATCTCTGTGGGTATCTGAGTCTCTGTGGGTTTCTGTCTCTATGGGTGTCTATGAGTCTCTGTGAGTCTCTATTAGTCTGGATCTCTATGTATCTATGAGTCTGTGTGTCTCTAATAGTCTGGATCTCTGTGGGTATCTGTGAGTCTCTGTGGGTTTCTGGATCTCTATGGGTGTCTATGAGTCTCTGTGTGTCTCTATTAGTCTGGATCTCTATGGGTGTCTATGAGTCTCTGTGTGTCTCTATTAGTCTGGATCTCTATGGGTGTCTATGAGTCTCTGTGCGTCTCTATTAGTCTGGATCTCTGTGGGTATCTGAGTCTCTGTGGGTTTCTGGATCTCTATGGATATCTATGAGTCTCTGTGTGTCTCTAATAGTCTGGATCTCTGTGGGTATCTGAGTCTCTGTGGGTTTCTGGATCTCTATGGGTGTCTATGAGTCTCTGTGTGTCTCTATTAGTCTGGATCTCTATGGGTATCTATGAGTCTCTGTGTGTCTCTAATAGTCTGGATCTCTGTGGGTATCTGTGAGTCTCTGTGTTTCTGGATCTCTATGGGTGTCTATAAGTCTGTGTGTCTCTGTCTGGATCTCTATGGGTGTCTATGAGTCTCTTCTTCTGTCGTACGGCTAGATGCAGAGGCAACTTGCAATGTCAATTCAGGTGCTTACCAGCAACAACACTGGAGGCCAGCGGAGTAGTTGTGCCATCATCGCCATATCTTCTGGTTGCTAAAGCGCAGGGAAGTAATAAAATAATAAAAATAAAACATAATAAACCACGACTGCCACAACGCAAGCAGCCGTCCCGAAAACCAGGTCCGTCGAGGCGACAGAGTCTGAATGAAACAGCACACTCATATAAAGAAAGGTAGAGACTCGATTAGCTGAGCCTTCTTTCCCGGAGCTTTTAAAGGCTCAAAAGTTATGTGGACCCTCCCCGTAGAGGCAGTTAAATTTTGATTTAAAGCACTGCAGGGATTCATCTTCTTGGTTCTGAGTCACGTAGGGGAAGTAATAAAATAATAAAAATAAAACATCGCCCATCCATCATCATCATCCCGCTTGTTATGTCTCCCCGTCGTATTCGTGGATCCGTCACATGGCACTACGGCCTCTGTTTGTGGATGCACAGTCGCACACCACCACCACCACCACTACTACGGGAGGGTTTGTTTTTTATTTCAATGGTGCTAGGTTCTCCGCGTTATCGCTGCTGCCACGGTTTACTTCTTGAAGATCAAACTCACCCACCATCATCACCACCCACCACACACTCACCCACATACTCACCTATCAACCGACCCACTCACCCACCTACCTACCAACTCATACACCACACTCAACCACACCTACCAACTCACTGACACACTCACCAATCCACTCACTCATCTACCCACTCACCCAACTACCCACTAACGTATTCACCCACCCATTCACTCACCCACCCATTCACTCACCCACCAATTCACTCACCTACCCATCCATTCACCCACTTATTCACTCATCCACCTATTCACTTACCCAGCCATTCACTCACCTACACACTCACCCACCCACCCAAACATCCACTAACTCATAAACCTACTCACTCACTCACCCACCCATTCACTCACCCATCCACCCACTCATTCACTCACTCACTCTCACCCACCCACCCACTCATTCATTCACTCACTCACCCACCTATTGACTCACTCACCCACCCAAACACCCACTAACTCATAAACACTCACTCACCCACTCATTCACTCACTCATCCATTCACTCACTCACCCACCCAAACACCCACTAACTCATAAACCCACTCACTCACCCACCTACTCACCTAACCATCCAAACATCCACGAACTCATAAACCTCACTCACCCACCCACTCATTCACTCACCCACCCACTCATTCACTCACCCACCCACCCACTCACTTATCAACCCACCCACTCACCCACCCACCCACTCATTCACTCATCAACCCACCCACTCACCCACCCACTCACTCACTCATCCACCCACTCACCCACCCACCCATCCACTCACCCACCCACCCACAGGTCACAGAAGAACTCACGCACTCCGGCTGAGTGAATCCTTGCCAGGCCGATTGTGGGAGTCATCCATCACCCCCACACCTCTCATTACCCTCTAATTATCTCTGCCGATTCTCACCGTTAGGTTAAGGCAGCCAGAGGAGAGGGAGGATAGAGGGAGGAGAGAGGCAATCACGTGATAGTGAAAGATGGTCACATTTAAAAATACTCTCTTTGAAACAAAGATAACCCACCCTCCACACACACACTGAGCCTTACACTCAAGTCCTGTTACGAGCACCTACGAAGGCCGGAACGGNACACAGGGGCTCACCCGCCCACCGCCTCTCCCAGTGGCTTACCACCCACCAGGTACTCGTTCAGACAGTCACCTAAGGAGGCCCAGACCGGTTCAGAAAATCGTCACCACCGATGTTGGCCGTGACGGGAATCGAACCTGGGTCGCCCATACGCACGCGCTAACCACTACACACCGCTCCCCACACACACACACACACACCTACACACACACACCAACACACACGCACATACACACAAACACCTACATACAACAACAGAACAACCGCCATTCGTCACCACATGCTTGTGCCAGGCATGTNCACCTTAGGCCACAAGTGTCGAACGCCCGCTGGCAGGAGGTCACGGGCAGACCCACAGTGCCACCGACTGACCGAATGACCGAGACGACTGGCTGATGCACCACCTGTCCCCCACTGTGCCAACGCACATACATACTCACCTACACACGCACATCAAAGACAAAGATCCCCCGTGTAGCCTTAACAGACTGTAGGGGCAAGTGCTGTTAGCGAGCACCTATGAAGGCCGGAACGGTACACGAGGGGTGGGTGGCCAGCACCACGCCCGACCGCCTTTGTCTCCCCAGTGGCGATGTTTACACACCGCACCAGTTACTCATTTAAGGCTGAGTCGACCTAGGGGAGGCCCAGGACCGGTTCAGGTAATCGTCACTGGTGTTAGCCGTGTGCGGGAATCGAACCCGGGTCGCCAGGTTCATAGCGCAGCGCGCTAACCGCTACACTACCACTCCCCACTACACACGCACATACACACACTCCCCTACACACACCTACATACCCACATCTACACACACCCACACCTACACACCCCTACACACACACCCACACACCCTACTCCTACACCTACACACCTACACCTACACACAAAGATAAAGACAAAGATCCCCCGTATAGCCTGAACAGACTGTAGGGCAAGTGCTGTTAGCGAGCACCTATGAAGGCCGGAACGGTACACGAGGGGGTGGGTGGCCAGCACCACGCCCGACCGCCTTTGTCTCCCTAGTGGCGATGTTTACACACCACACCAGGTACTCATTTAAGGCTGAGTCGACCTAGGGGAGGCCCAGGACCGGTTCAGATAATCGTCACTGGTGTTAGCCGTGAGCGGGAATCGAACCCGGGTCGCCAGGTTCATAGCGCAGCGCGCTAACCGCTACACTACCGCTCCCCACACACACACACACCCACACATACACCCTACACACACACACACACACACACACACACACAACACACACACACACACCCACACATACACCCACACACACACATACACACACCCACACACACACACAACACACACCCACACACACCCACACATACACACACACACACATACACACACCCCTACACACACACACGCACACACACACACACCCCTCCACACACCCACACACACACCTACACACACACAGCCACACACACCCACACACCTACACCTACACANACACACACCCCTACACACACCCACACATCTACACACACCCACACACACCCACACACACCACACATACACCCACAACCCCTACACACACACACGCCTACACACACACACGCCTACACACACACATACCACACGCACGGGCAGACGGGCAGAGACGAAGCCGCAATTCCGNTGACACACTTGGCTTGCAAACGTCGACGAGTCGGACAACGACCAGTGGAGACACGCGCGGCGCTGATCACGTAGGCCTCGTTGTACAAAGTGGCTCGGACCCCCCCGAGGAGTCTGTGTGTGGTGTGTGTAGGTGTGTAGGTGTGGTGTGTGTATGGGTGTCTGTGTGTTGGGTGTGTGTGTGGTGTGTGTGAGGTGTGTGTGTGGTGTGTGTGTGTGTGGTGTGTAGTGTGTGGGTGTGTGTGTGGTGTGTGTGTGGGTGTGTGTGTNGGGGTGTGTATGTAGGTATGTGTGGTGTGTGTGTGTGTATGTGTGTGGTGTGTATGTAGGTGTGTGTGTATGNAGTGTGTGTGTATATAGGTGGTGTGTGTATAGGTGTGTATGTATTAAGTGTGTGTAGGTGTGTGTGTTTCTCGCTAACAGCGCCACGCCCGACATTCTGTTGAAGGCTCACAGGGGGCTTTGTCTTTGTGTGTGTGGTGTGTGTATGGGTGTGTGTGTGGTGTGTGTGTGGGTGTGTGTGTGAGGTGTATGTGTGTGTGATGTGTGTATGGGTGTGTGTGTAGGTGTAGGTGTGTGTGTGGTGTGTGTGGGTGTGTGTGTAGGTGTGTGTATGTAGATGTGTGTGTGTGTATGTGTAGGTGTGTGTGTGTAGGTGTGTGTGNATTAGGTGTGTGTGTGTAGGTGTGTGTGTGNAGGTGTGTGTGTGTCTNGAGGTGTGTGTGTGTGTCTAGATGTGTGTGTGTAGGTGTGTGTGTGTNGGTGTGTGTGTATGTATGTGTGTGTGTAGGTGTGTGTGTGTGGTGTGTGTGTGTGTGTGTGTGTAGGTGTGTGTGTGTCTGTGTGTGCTGTGTCTAGGTGTGTGTGTGTGTCTAGTGTGTGTGTGTAGGTGTGTGTGTGTAGGTGTGTGTATGTGGTGTGTGTATGTGTGTGTGTATGAGGTGTGTGTATGTAGGTGTGTGTATGTAGGTGTGTGTGNGTGTGTGTGTGTGTGTGTAGGTGTGTGTGTATTGTATGTGTGTGTTATGTAGGTGTGTGTGTGTGTATGTATGTAGGTGTGTGTTGGTGTGTGTGTAGGTGTGTAAAAGTCTACACGGGGGACCTTTGTCTTTGTGTGTGTATGTAGGTGTGTGTATGTAGGTGTGTGTGTGTATGTAGAGGTATGTGTGTGTGTATGTATGTGTGTGTGTATGTANGTATGTGTGTGTATGTAGGTGTGTGTATGTAGGTGTGTGTGTGTGTATGTAGAGGTATGTGTGTGTGTATGTAGGTATGTGTGTGTATGTAGGTGTGTGTATGTAGGTATGTGTGTGTGTATGTAGGTATGTGTGTGTATGTAGGTGTGTGTATGTAGGTGTGTGTGTGTATGTAGGTATGTGTGTGTGTATGTAGGTATGTGTGTGTGTATGTAGGTATGTGTGTGTGTATGTAGGTATGTGTGTGTGTATGTAGGTATGTGTGTGTGTATGTAGGTATGTGTGTGTGTATGTAGGTGTGTGTGTATGTAGGTATGTGTGTGTATGTAGGTGTGTGTATGTAGGTGTGTGTATGTAGGTATGTGTGTGTGTATGTAGGTATGTGTGTGTGTATGTAGGTATGTGTGTGTGTATGTAGGTATGTGTGTGTGTATGTAGGTATGTGTGTGTATGTAGGTATATGTAGGTATGTAGGTGTGTGTATGTAGGTATGTGTGTGTGTATGTAGGTATGTGTGTGTGTATGTAGGTATGTGTGTGTGTATGTAGGTATGTGTGTGTGTATGTAGGTATGTGTGTGTGTATGTAGGTATGTGTGTGTGTATGTAGGTGTGTGTATGTAGGTATGTGTGTGTGTATGTAGGTATGTGTGTGTGTATGTAGGTATGTGTATGTAGGTGTGTGTGTGTATGTAGGTGTGTGTGTGTATGTAGGTGTGTTGAAGGCTACACGGGGGACCTTTGTCTTTGTGTGTCCAAGTCGACGACGCGGGTGAGGAGCGCCCTGCGGCACCCAGGCGAGTCGCTTGACTCGTACCCAGGAGGCAGTGAGATTTTCAAGTGGGTGTGTGTATGTGTGTGTATGTGTGTGTGTATGTGTGTGTATGTGTGTGTGTGTGTATGTCNGTGTGTGTGTATGTGTGTGTGTGTATGTGTGTGTGTGTGTGTGTGTGTATGTGTGTGTGTGNGTGTGTGTGTGTGNGTGTGTANGTATGTGTGTGTGTATCTGTGTGTGTGTGTATATGTGTGTGTGNGTGTGTGTGTGTGTATCACTGTGTGTAGGTGNATGTGTGTGTANGTGTGTGTGTATGTGTGTGTANGTGTANGTGTGTGTGNGTGNGTGTGTGTGTGTGNGTGTGTGTGTGTGNATGTGTGTGTATGTGTGTGTGTATGTGTGTGTGTGTATGTGTGTGTTTCAGGGTTGTGTATGTGTGTATGTGTGTGTTCAGGGTTGTGTGTGTATGTGGTGTATGTGTGTATGTGTGTGTGTGTTTCAGGGTTGTGTGTGTATGTGTGTGTATGTGTGTATGCGTGTGTATATTTGTGTGTGTATGTGTGTGTATATGTGTGTGTGTGTGTGTATGTGTGCGTGTGTTTCAGGGTTGTGTGTGTTTGTGTGTGTGTGTTTCAGGGATGTATGTGTGCGTGTGTTTCAGGATTGTGTGTGTGCGTGTTTCAGGGATGTGTGTACGTGTGTGTATGTGTGTGTGTGTGTACATGTGTATGTGTGCGTGTGTTTCACGATTGTGTGTGTGTGTGTGTTTCAGGGTCTTCTCGGCCAGTCATTCCCTCCCTTCTCTACGCTTGCGAAACGTGGACCCCCTAATGGAGCATCTTCGCCGGTTAGAAACATTTAGGCTGGCCTGCCTACGATCCATCCTGGGTTTAACCAGGCTGGATTGTGTGGAGAGCTCACACATCCTCGAAAGATCTGGACAAAGTCCCATCGGTGAGCTCCTCCGGCAGGCAAGGCTGCGTTGGCTGGGTCATGTAGCCCGCATGCCCAGCCACCGCATGCCTAAACAGCTTTTGTTCGGCCGGATCGAGGGGGCTAAACGGGCGCGGCACGGGCTAGAGAAGAGATGGAGTGATGTGGTACAGGAGGACGTGGAGCTGAGTGGACTTGCCGATAACTGGTACCAGCGGTGCCAAGATCGGCTTCAGTGGAGGAGGCTCGTGAAGGACGCTACTGGGCAGTTGGAGGCAGTCGCCCTCCAACAACAACGGAGGGCGGAGGACCGACGCTCACAACAATGAGCGGAGCGCCGGGTGGATAAATCACAGCAAGTTGGCACAGTAGGGGGCACAGGTGATGCATCAGCCAGTCATCTCGGTCATCTCAGTCAGTCGACCCGTGGCACCTGGGTCTGCCCCGTGACCTCCTGCCAGCGGGCGTTCGACACTTCACGTGGCCTCAAGGTGCACATGGCCTGGCACAAACGTCGTGGTGACGTCACCGCCACTTAGTGGCGAATGTTGTTGTTGTTGTTGTGTGTTTCAGGGTTGTGTGTATGTGTGTGTGTTTCAGTCGTGCAGCGTGCTAACCGTTACGCTACCGCTCCCCACTCACACACTGATCACACGCTCATCACACACACGCCAATACCAACACCCGCGCCATTCGCCACCAAGTGATGGTGACGTCACCACGGCGCCTGTGCCAGGCTAGGTGCACTGTGAGGCTAACACGTGAAGTGTCGAAGGCCTCGCTGCTGGCAGGAGGTCACGGGATAGACCCAGCAGGTGCCATGGTCGGCTGACCGAGATGACCGGTAGATGCACCACCAGCTGTACCTCCCTACTGTGCCAGGCTAGGTGCATGAGGTCTCGGGACAGACCCAGCAGGTGCCATGGGTTGGCTGACTGAGATGACCGGTAGATGCAACACCAGCTGTACCCCCCTACTGTGCCAGGCTAGGTGCATGAGGTCTCGGGACAGACCCAGCAGGTGCCGTGGGTTGGCCGACTTAGATGACCGGTAGATGCAACACCAGCTGTACCCCCCTACTGTGCCAGGCTAGGTGCATGAGGTCTCGGGACAGACCCAGCAGGTGCCATGGGTTGGCTGACTGAGATGACCGGTAGATGCACCACCAGCTGTATCCCCTGACTGTGCCAATTATAAGCACACAAAGACACACTGCATACATACAAAATACAAATACAAAGATCCCCCGTATCGCCTTAACAGACTGTTGGGGCAAGTGCTGTTAGCGAGCAGCAGCGCCTATGAAGGCCGGCACGGCACACGAGGGGGTGGGTAGCCAGCACCACGCCCGGCCGCCTTTGTCTCCCTAGCGGCGATGTTCACACATCGCACCAGATAATTATTTGAGGCGGAGTCAACCTAGAGGATACTCATTCACTCACTCACTCATACACTCACTCACTCACACTCACTCACACACTCACTCACTCACACACTCACGCACTCGCTCACACTCACTCTCACACTCACACACTCACACACACACTCACACTCACTCACACACACACTCACACACCACGCACTCACACACACACTCACTCACACTCACGCTCTAATTTACGCACTCACTCACTAACTCATTCACACTCACGCTCGCTCATTCAACCACTCTCTCACTCACTCACCGACTCACTCACTCACTCACTAACTCACGCACATACTCACTCACTCACTCACATACTCACTCACCGACTCACTCACTCACACTCTCACTCACTCACACGACTCACTCACTTACACTTTCACTCACTCACGCACCCACTCACTCACTCACTCTCCCTCTCTCACTCTCTCACACTCTCACACTCACCCACCCACGCACCCACTCACCCACTCACCCACTCACTCACTCACCCACTCACTCACTCACCAACTCACTCACTCACCACCCANTCACCCACTCACGCACCCACTCACCCACTCACCCACCACTCACGCACTCACTCACTCACTCGCACACTCACACCCTCACTCACCCACTCACCCACCCACTCACGCACTCACACTCTCACGCACCCACCCACTCACCCACCCACTCACACTCTCACTCACTCACCCACCCACCACGCACCCACTCACCCACTCACTCACCCACTCACCCACGCACCCACTCACTCACCCACTCACCCACTCACGCACCCACGCACCCACTCACCCACCCACTCACACACTCACCCGCTCACTCACCCACCACGCACCCACTCACGCACCCACTCACCCACTCACACCCACTCACTCACCCACTCACCCACCACGCACCCACCCACGCACCCACCCACTCACCCACCCACGCACCCACCACTCACTCACACTCTCACCCACTCACGCACTCTACACAACAGACCCCCCCCCCCCGAATCGATAACTGAGCCGTGCCTCATCTGCCTGAGAGCCGTGAGCATTTCCCCACCGAGTTTCCACCTTAACGCGACATTGGGCATTGCACATTAATTAATTACCAATGTTACGTAAATATGATTTACATAAATACACGGTAAGATATTAACGGTGGCACACAGGCTGATATCAAACTGTTATGGTTTTGGTTTCTTTCAGTAAAGTCACGTAGAAGGGAAATAATAAAATAATGCAAATAAAACATAATAAAAATAAAATTTCGATTTAAAGCTTTCGTGACTGCAGGGATTCATCTTCTTGGTTCTTTTGGTAAAGTCATCACGTAAAAGGGAAATAATAAAATAAAACAATAAAATTCTCACGACGTCTGAATGAGACGCTGTCTTTCCGACAGCCCTGTTCTTCACCTGAGGACGGCTGCTTGCGTTGTGGCGAAACGTCGTGAGAATTATTTAATTATGTTTTATTTGTATTATTTTATTATTTCCCTTCTACGTGACTTTACCGAAAGAACCAAGAATATGAATCCCTGCAGTCACGCAAGCTTTAAATCGAAATAAAACTGTTCCATATTATCTCAAATCAAAGACAGCCAGACCCAGTGTCCCTGGGGAGAGAATCATCCTCGTGGTTGCGGTTTGATGTTTTTATTTTATGACCAAAGCACATTTAGTTGAGATTGAAGGACTGCTCACACATGTGCCAGTGACACAGACAAAGATCCCCGTATAGTCTCAGCGGGCTGTTTGGGGCAAGTGCTGTTCGGGAGCACCTATGGCATGGAACACGAGGAGGTGGGTGACCAACACACACACATTTACACACACACGCGTACACACAGACACATCTACACACACACGCGTACACACAGACACATCTACACACACACAGACACATCTACACACACACGCGTACACACAGACACACACATTTACACACACACGCGTACACACAGACACATCTACACACACACGCGTACACACAGACACATCTACACACACACGCGTACACACAGACACATCTACACACACACAGACACATCTACACACACACGCGTACACACAGACACACACATTTACACACACACGCGTACACACAGACACATCTACACACACACGCGTACACACAGACACATCTACACACACACAGACACATCTACACACACACAGACACATCTACACACACACGCGTACACACAGGCACACATTTACACACACACGCGTACACACAGACACATCTACACACACGCGTACACACAGACACATCTACACACACGCGTGTACACACACACACACATTTACACACACACGCGTACACACAGACACATCTACACACACGCGTACACACAGACACATCTACACACACGCGTACACACAGACACATCTACACACACGCGTGTACACACACACACATTTACACACACACGCGTACACACAGACACATCTACACACACGCGTACACACATACACATCTACACACACACACAGACACATCTACACACACACGCGTACACAGACACATCTACACACACACACACACGTACACACAGACACATCTACACACACACGCGTACACACACACATCTACACACACGCGTACACACAGACACACCTACACACACGTGTACACACAGACACATCTACACACACACGCAGCCACATCTACACACACGTACACACAGACACATCTACACACGCGTACACACAGACACATGTACACACACGCGTACACACACAGCCACATCTACACACACATCTACACACACACGCGTACACACAAACACGTATACACACACACGCAGCCACATTTACACACACGCGTACACACAGCCACATCTACACACACGTACACAGACACATTTACACACGCGTATACACACACGTACACACACACATCCACACACACACACGTACACACAGACACATCTACACACACGTGTACACACACACATCTACACACAGTGTACACACACACACACATCTACACAAACACACGTATACACAGACACATCTACACACAAACGTACACACACACATCCACAGACATTTACACACACGCGTACACACAGCCACATCTACACACACACATCCACACACACGTACACACACACACGTACACAGACACATCTACACACACACATCCACACACACGTACACACACACGTACACACACACACACGTACACAGACACATCCACACACATCCACACACACGTACACACACACACGTACACAGACACGTACACAGACACGTACACACACACATCTACACACACGTGTACACACACACATCTACACAAACACACACACGTACACACACAGACACACATCTATCCACAGACACGTACACAGACACATCTACACACAAACACATCTGTACACACAGACAAGTTACAAAGATCCCCGTATAGCCTCAACAGACTGTAGGGGCAAGTGCTGTAAGCGAGCACCTATGAAGGCCAGCACGGCACATGAGGGGGTGGGTGGCCAGCACCACGCCCGACCGCCTTTGTCTCCCCAGTGGTGATGTTTACACACCGCACCAGGTATTCATTTGAGGCTGAGTCGATCTAGGGGAGGCCTAGGACCGATTCAGATAATCGTCACTGGTGTTGGCCGTGAGCGGGAATCGAACTCGGGTCGCCGGCTTCATAGCGCAGCGTAGCGCTAACCGCTACACTACCGCTCGACACACACACGCACGTACACACACCAACAACAACCAACAACAACAACAACAAACATCCACAACAACAACCGCCATTCGCCACTAAGTGGCGGTGACGTCACCACGACGCTTGTGCCAGGCCAAGTGCACCTTGAGGCTACCACGTGAAGTGTCGAACGCCCGCTGGCAGGAGATCACGGGGCAAACCCAGCAGGTGCCACGGGTCGACTGACCGAGATGACACACGTACACACACACACAGACACACATCTACACACAGACACGTACACATACACCCCTACACACACTCACACACCTACATACACACCCACTTACACACACCTCCACACACACGCACACACACGCACACACCTACATACAAACACACTTACAACAACAACAACAACCGCCATTCGCTACTAAGTGGCGGTGACGTCACCACGACGCTTGTGCCAGGCCAAGTGCACCTTGAGGCTACCACGTTAAGTGTCGAATGCCCGCTGGCAGGAGGTCACGGGGCAGACCCAGCAGGTGCCACGGGTCGACTGACCGAGATGACCGAGATGACACAGTCACACACACGTACACACAGACACACATATACACAGACACGTACACACACACCCCCACACACACACACACGTGGTTCTCAAGGGAGGGATGGGGGCTTCACGTGTCATTAAAATCAAACGCGACATTTGGCCAAACAGGTTCGAGATGACTTCTAAGCGGCTTCAACGTGAACGGGAGTGAACGAGCTGAGAGTTTGACAAAATCTACATGTCGAAAGATTTCGTGCATCTCGCCTACCCGTGCCTTCTGCCGTGTCCGTCTGTCTGTGTGTGTGTGGGGAGCGGTGGTGTAGTGGTTAGCGCGCTGTGTGTGTGTGGGGAGCGGTGGTGTAGTGGTTAGCGCGCTGTGTGTGTGTGGGAGCGGTGGTGTAGTGGTTAGCGCGCTGTGTGTGTGTAGGGAGCAGTGGTGTAGTGGTTAGCGCGCTGTGTGTGTGTGGGGAGCGGTGGTGTAGTGGTTAGCGCGCTGTGTGTGTGTGGGGAGCGGTGGTGTAGTGGTTAGCGCGCTGTGTGTGTGTAGGGAGCAGTGGTGTAGTGGTTAGCGCGCTGTGTGTGTGTGGGGAGCGGTGGTGTAGTGGTTAGCGCGCTGTGTGTGTGTGGGGAGCGGTGGTGTAGTGGTTAGCGCGCTGTGTGTGTGTGGGGAGCGGTGGTGTAGTGGTTAGCGCGCTGTGTGTGTGTGGGGAGCGGTGGTGTAGTGGTTAGCGCGCTGTGTGTGTGTGGGGAGCGGTGGTGTAGTGGTTAGCGCGCTGTGTGTGTGTGGGGAGCGGTGGTGTAGTGGTTAGCGCGCTGTGTGTGTGTGTGTGGGGAGCGGTGGTGCAGTGAGTGAGGGGTGAGTGAGTGAGTGAGTGGGTGAGTGGGTGAGTGAGTGAGTGGGTGAGTGGGTGAGTAAGTGAGTGAGTGGGTGGGTGGGTGGGTGAGTGAGTGAGAGGGTGGGTAGGTGAGAGGGTGGGTGGGTGAGTAAGTAAGTGAGTGAGTGGGTGAGTGAGTGGGTGGGTGGGTGGGTTGGTGAGTGGTGGGTGGGTGAGTGGGTGAGTAAGTGAGTGAGTGGGTGGGTGAGTGAGTGAGTGGGTGGGTGGGTTGGTGAGTGGGTGGGTGGGTGAGTGGTGAGTGGGTGGGTGAGTGAGTGAGTAAGTGAGTGGGTGAGTGNGTGAGTGAGTGAGTGGGTGAGTGGGTTGGTGAGTGGGTGGGTGGGTGAGTGGGTGAGTGAGTGAGTGGGTGGGTGAGTGAGTGGGTGAGTGAGTGAGTGACTGGCTGACTGTTCGTNAGTGAGTGGTGAGTGAGTGAGTGAGTGGGTGAGTGGGTGGGTAAATCTTCGTCTCTGACGTTTGCACGTTCGATCTCAACCAAGTTGCTCTTTGGTCATGGAAGCTCTGCTGCTGGGTAGCAAGGGACTTTTACCTTTGGCCGCATCTGCCTTGAGTTGAGCCGTAGTTCGTCATCTCGACTGCAAACCCGAAAACCCGGACAATGCCCTCCGGGGTAGCGAGACGCCAGCCAACGACACGAAAAATGTCGTGGCACAAGAGTTGAAAAATTAAAATCTGCGCGCGTGTGAGTGAGTGAGTGACAACGACTACCCCACCCTCCCCAACTACCACTACTACCATCCACCACTACTACTACTACCACCACTACTACCACTACTACCACCACCACTACTACCACTACCACCACCACTACCACTACCACCACCACCAATACCATCACTACTACCAATACTACTACCACTATTACCACCACTACTACTACTACCACCACCACCACTACCACCACTACTACCACTACCACCACCACCACACCACCACCACTACTACCACCACTAATACCACTACCACCACCACTACCACTCCTACCATTACTACTACCACTACTACCACCACTAATACCACCACTACTACCACCACTAATACCACCACTAATACCACCACTAATACCACTACCACCACTAATACCACTACCACCACCACTACCACTCCTACCATTACTACTACCACTACTACCACCACCTACCACCACTACCACTACCACCACTACTACTACCACTACTACCACCACTAATACCACCACTACTACCACCACTAATACCACCACTAATACCACCACTAATACCACTACCACCACCACTACCACTCCTACCATTACTACTACCAATACTACCACTGCTACTACCACCACCACCATCACCACTACTCGCACCACCACCTCCACATGGAACAAGGGAAACACCTCGAAGTCGACCCTCTCAATATCCCACCACGGTCACTTTCATCGCCGCCCTCCGTTCACCGACACCGCGTCGCGACGAAAGGGGGGGGGGGGTGAGGCCGGGGGAGAGCGTGGAACGCTCTCCCCGGCTGTCTGGAACGCTCTCCCCCGGCCGTCTGGAATGCTCTCCCCGGCTGTCTGGAACGCTCTCCCCCGGCTGTCTGGAACGCTCTCCCCCGGCTGTCTGGAACGCTCTCCCCCGGCCGTCTGGAACGCTCTCCCCCGGCCGTCTGGAATGCTCTCCCCCGGCTGTCTGGAACGCTCTCCCCCGGCTGTCTGGAACGCTCTCCCCCGGCTGTCTGGAACGCTCTCCCCCGGCCGTCTGGAATGCTCTCCCCCGGCTGTCTGGAATGCTCTCCCCGGCTGTCTGGAACGCTCTCCCCCGGCTGTCTGGAACGCTCTCCCCCGGCCGTCTGGAACGCTCTCCCCCGGCCGTCTGGAACGCTCTCCCCCGGCCGTCTGGAACGCTCTCCCCCGGCCGTCTGGAACGCTCTCCCCCGGCCGTCTGGAATGCTCTCCCCGGCTGTCTGGAACGCTCTCCCCCGGCTGTCTGGAACGCTCTCCCCCGGCTGTCTGGAACGCTCTCCCCGGCTGTCTGGAACGCTCTCCCCCGGCCGTCTGGAACGCTCTCCCCCGGCTGTCTGGAATGCTCTCGCCCGGCTGTCTGGAACGCTCTCCCCCGGCTGTCTAGAACGCTCTCCCCCGGCCGTCTGGAACGCTCTCCCCCGGCCGTCTGGAACGCTCTCCCCCGGCTGTCTAGAACGCTCTCCCCTGGCCGTCTGGAACGCTCTCCCCGGCTGTCTAGAACGCTCTCCCCCGGCCGTCTGGAATGCTCTCCCCCGGCCGTCTGGAACGCTCTCCCCCGGCTGTCTAGAACGCTCTCCCCCGGCCGTCTGGAACGCTCTCCCCGGCTGTCTAGAACGCTCTCCCCCGGCCGTCTGGAATGCTCTCCCCCGGCCGTCTGGAACGCTCTCCCCTGGCCGTCTGGAACGCTCTCCCCCGGCTGTCTAGAACGCTCTCCCCCGGCCGTCTGGAACGCTCTCCCCCGGCTGTCTAGAACGCTCTCCCCCGGCCGTCTGGAACGCTCTCCCCCGGCTGTCTAGAACGCTCTCCTCCGGCCGTCTGGAATGCTCTCCCCGGCCGTCTGGAATGCTCTCCCCCGGCCGTCTGGAATGCTCTCCCCCGGCTGTCTAGAACGCTCTCCCCCGGCCGTCTGGAATGCTCTCCCCCGGCTGTCTAGAACGCTCTCCCCGGCCGTCTGGAACGCTCTCCCCCGGCCGTCTGGAATGCTCTCCCCGGCCGTCTGGAACGCTCTCCCCCGGCCGTCTGGAACGCTCTCCCCCGGCCGTCTGGAACGCTCTCCCCGGCTGTCTGGAATGCTCTCTCCCCTGCCCGTGTTATTAGGTTGCCACTGGGGAGCTGTGATGCACTTCAACATCATCGTCGTCGTCGTGTCAATTGACCAACTCGTTTCTTTAGAGGCTATGGGTATCTTCATGGATGTCTGAAGTCTACTAAGGCCGTGTTGTCTTTGTGTGTGGGGGGCTGGGGGGCAGGAGGGGCTGGTGACCTTGAGAGATTGTGGTTCAAGTATGGGGGGGGGGCAGACAAGCGCAGCATTGCAACCACGCCCGGCCGCCTTTGTCTCCCCAGTGGCGATGTTTACTGACACACCGCACCAGGTGCGCATTTGAGGCCGAGTCGACCTGGGGGAGGTCCAGGACCGGTGTTTGCCACCGTGGAATGTAGAACCTCAGGCAAGTGTCGTGCGTGAGACAGGGGTGATGTGTGACGGACGACCGCTGTTCTAGGATTCAGTGCAGCACCCCCCGTGGTCACGGATCTCGTGTCGGGTCTCTCTCCTCGCCGCCACATCCACCGCTCGCTCCTCATCGCCCCTCATCGCCACGCTCACACCACATCGACCACCGCCACATCCACCACCATATCGACCACTGGCTCGCCCTCATCGCCACGCTCACACCAAATCGACCACCGCCACATCCACCCCCATATCGACCACTGGCTCGCTCCTTCATCACCACGCTCACACCACATCGACCACCGCCAGATCCACCACCATATCGACCACTGGCTCGCCCTCATCGCCACGCTCACACCAAATCGACCACCGCCACATCCACCCCCATATCGACCACTGGCTCGCTCCTTCGTCACCACGCTCACACCACATCGACCACCGCCACATCGACCACTGGCTCGCACATCATCGCCACGCTCACACCAAATCGACCACCGCCACATCCACCGCCACATCGACCACCCACTCGCTCCTCATGCTCACACTGACACCACATCGACCACCGCCACATCGACCGCTGGCTCGCTCATGCTCACGCTCACACCACGTCAACCACCGCCACATCGCACCTCATCGCCACGCTCGCACCACATCATCATCGACCGCCACATCGACCTCCGCCAACTCACTTCTCGTAGTCCCGCCTGCAGTAGAGCTTGCGGTCGCGCGCGAAACAGGAGCGAGCGAGCGGCTGGGCGCAGGCGGCGCACTGCAGGCACTCCTCGTGCCACGAGGCGTCATTGACGCGCAGGAAGAAGCGGGCGCAGATCGGGCGAGCACAGCCCTCGCACAGCTGAGCGCGCGCTCGCTCCGCATCTACGGTCAAGACAGACACACACGCACAGCGAGGGATGAGAGCGTGCGTCAGGGTTCATAGAGGCGCTGTGTGTGTCAGGGGGCATGGAGGCACTGTGTGTGTCAGGGTTCATAGAGACTGTGTCAGGTTCATAGAGGCTGTGTCAGGTTCATGGAGACGCTGTGTGTCAGGTTCATGGAGACGCTGTGTGTGTCAGGTTCATAGAGACTGTGTGTGTCAGGTTCATAGAGACTGTATGTGTCAGGTTCATAGAGACTGTGTCAGGTTCATGGAGACGCTGTGTGTGTCAGGTTCATAGAGACTGTGTCAGGTTCATAGAGACTGTGTGTGTCAGGTTCATAGAGACTGTGTCGGGTTCATAGAGACGGTGTGTGTGTCAGGTTCATAGAGACTGTGTGTGTCAGGTTCATAGAGACTGTGTGTGTCAGGTTCATAGAGACTGTGTCGGGTTCATAGAGACGGTGTGTGTGTCAGGTTCATAGAGACTGTGTGTGTGTCAGGTTCATAGAGACTGTGTGTGTGTCAGGTTCATAGAGACTGTGTCAGGTTCATAGAGGCTGTGTCAGGTTCATGGAGACGCTGTGTGTCAGGTTCATGGAGACGCTGTGTGTGTCAGGTTCATAGAGACTGTGTGTGTCAGGTTCATAGAGACGGTGTGTGTGTCAGGTTCATAGAGACTGTGTGTGTCAGGTTCATAGAGGCTGTGTCAGGTTCATAGAGACGGTGTGTGTCAGGTTCATAGAGGCTGTGTGTGTCAGGTTCATAGAGACTGTGTCAGGTTCATAGAGACTGTGTGTGTCAGGTTCATAGAGACTGTGTGTGTCAGGTTCATAGAGGCTGTGTCAGGTTCATAGAGACAGTGTGTGTCAGGTTCATAGAGACTGTGTGTGTCAGGTTCATAGAGACTGTGTCAGGTTCATAGAGACTGTGTGTGTCAGGTTCATAGAGACTGTGTGTGTCAGGTTCATAGAGGCTGTGTCAGGTTCATAGAGACGGTGTGTGTCAGGTTCATAGAGACAGTGTGTGTCAGGTTCATAGAGACTGTGTGTGTCAGGTTCATAGAGACAGTGTGTGTCAGGTTCATAGAGACTGTGTGTGTCAGGTTCATAGAGACAGTGTGTGTCAGGTTCATAGAGACTGTGTCAGGTTCATAGAGGCTGTGTGTGTCAGGTTCATAGAGACAGTGTGTGTCAGGTTCATAGAGACTGTGTCAGGTTCATAGAGACTGTGTGTGTCAGGTTCATAGAGGCAGTGTGTGTCAGGTTCATAGAGACAGTGTGTGTCAGGTTCATAGAGACAGTGTGTGTCAGGTTCATAGAGACTGTGTCAGGTTCATAGAGACGTGTGTGTCAGGTTCATAGAGACTGTGTGTCAGGTTCATAGAGACAGTGTGTGTCAGGTTCATAGAGACTGTGTCAGGTTCATAGAGACAGTGTGTGTCAGGTTCATAGAGACTGTGTGTGTCAGGTTCATAGAGACAGTGTGTGTCAGGTTCATAGAGACTGTGTGTGTCAGGTTCATAGAGACAGTGTGTGTCAGGTTCATAGAGACTGTGTCAGGTTCATAGAGACTGTGTGTGTCAGGTTCATAGAGGCAGTGTGTGTCAGGTTCATAGAGACAGTGTGTGTCAGGTTCATAGAGGCAGTGTGTGTCAGGTTCATAGAGACAGTGTGTGTCAGGTTCATAGAGACAGTGTGTGTCAGGTTCATAGAGACTGTGTGTGTCAGGTTCATAGAGACTGTGTGTGTCAGGTTCATAGAGACTGTGTCAGGTTCATAGAGACTGTGTGTGTCAGGTTCATAGAGACTGTGTGTGTCAGGTTCATAGAGACTGTGTGTGTCAGGTTCATAGAGACTGTGTCAGGTTCATAGAGACAGTGTGTGTCAGGTTCATAGAGACAGTGTGTGTCAGGTTCATAGAGACTGTGTGTGTCAGGTTCATAGAGACTGTGTGTGTCAGGTTCATAGAGACTGTGTGTGTCAGGTTCATAGAGACTGTGTCAGGTTCATAGAGACTGTGTGTGTCAGGTTCATAGAGACTGTGTGTGTCAGGTTCATAGAGACTGTGTGTGTCAGGTTCATAGAGACTGTGTCAGGTTCATAGAGACGGTGTGTGTCAGGTTCATAGAGACAGTGTGTGTCAGGTTCATAGAGACTGTGTGTGTCAGGTTCATAGAGACGGTGTGTGTCAGGTTCATAGAGGCAGTGTGTGTCAGGTTCATAGAGGCTGTGTGTGTCAGGTTCATAGAAACTGTGTGTGTCAGGTTCATAGAGACTGTGTGTGTCAGGTTCATAGAGACTGTGTCAGGTTCATAGAGACTGTGTGTGTCTGGTTCATAGAGACTTTGTGTGTCAGGTTCATAGAGGCAGTGTGTGTCTGGTTCATAGAGACTGTGTGTGTCTGGTTCATAGAGACTGTGTCAGGTTCATAGAACTGTGTGTGTCAGGTTCATAGAGACTGTGTGTGTCAGGTTCATAGAGACTGTGTGTGTCAGGTTCATAGAGACTGTGTGTGTCAGGTTCATAGAGACTGTGTGTGTCAGGTTCATAGAGACGGTGTGTGTCAGGTTCATAGAGACTGTGTGTGTCAGGTTCATAGAGACTGTGTGTGTCAGGTTCATAGAGACTGTGTGTGTCAGGTTCATAGAGACTGTGTGTGTCAGGTTCATAGAGACTGTGTGTGTCAGGTTCATAGAGACAGTGTGTGTCAGGTTCATAGAGACAGTGTGTGTCAGGTTCATAGAGACTGTGTGTGTCAGGTTCATAGAGACAGTGTGTGTCAGGTTCATAGAGACTGTGTGTGTCAGGTTCATAGAGACAGTGTGTGTCAGGTTCATAGAGACTGTGTCAGGTTCATAGAGGCTGTGTGTGTCAGGTTCATAGAGACAGTGTGTGTCAGGTTCATAGAGACTGTGTCAGGTTCATAGAGACTGTGTGTGTCAGGTTCATAGAGGCAGTGTGTGTCAGGTTCATAGAGACAGTGTGTGTCAGGTTCATAGAGGCAGTGTGTGTCAGGTTCATAGAGACAGTGTGTGTCAGGTTCATAGAGACAGTGTGTGTCAGGTTCATAGAGACAGTGTGTGTCAGGTTCATAGAGACGGTGTGTGTCAGGTTCATAGAGACTGTGTGTGTCAGGTTCATAGAGACAGTGTGTGTCAGGTTCATAGAGACTGTGTCAGGTTCATAGAGACAGTGTGTGTCAGGTTCATAGAGACTGTGTGTGTCAGGTTCATAGAGACAGTGTGTGTCAGGTTCATAGAGACTGTGTGTGTCAGGTTCATAGAGACAGTGTGTGTCAGGTTCATAGAGACTGTGTCAGGTTCATAGAGACTGTGTGTGTCAGGTTCATAGAGGCAGTGTGTGTCAGGTTCATAGAGACAGTGTGTGTCAGGTTCATAGAGGCAGTGTGTGTCAGGTTCATAGAGACAGTGTGTGTCAGGTTCATAGAGACTGTGTGTGTCAGGTTCATAGAGGCAGTGTGTGTCAGGTTCATAGAGACTGTGTGTGTCAGGTTCATAGAGACTGTGTGTGTCAGGTTCATAGAGACTGTGTGTGTCAGGTTCATAGAGACTGTGTGTGTCAGGTTCATAGAGACTGTGTGTGTCAGGTTCATAGAGACTGTGTGTGTCAGGTTCATAGAGACTGTGTGTGTCAGGTTCATAGAGACTGTGTCAGGTTCATAGAGACTGTGTGTGTCAGGTTCATAGAGACTGTGTGTGTCAGGTTCATAGAGACTGTGTGTGTCAGGTTCATAGAGACTGTGTCAGGTTCATAGAGACGGTGTGTGTCAGGTTCATAGAGACAGTGTGTGTCAGGTTCATAGAGACTGTGTGTGTCAGGTTCATAGAGACGGTGTGTGTCAGGTTCATAGAGACGGTGTGTGTCAGGTTCATAGAGACAGTGTGTGTCAGGTTCATAGAGACGGTGTGTGTCAGGTTCATAGAGACTGTGTGTGTCAGGTTCATAGAGACTGTGTGTGTCAGGTTCATAGAGACTGTGTCAGGTTCATAGAGACGGTGTGTGTCAGGTTCATAGAGACAGTGTGTGTCAGGTTCATAGAGACGGTGTGTGTCAGGTTCATAGAGACTGTGTGTGTCAGGTTCATAGAGACTGTGTCAGGTTCATAGAGACGGTGTGTGTCAGGTTCATAGAGGCAGTGTGTGTCAGGTTCATAGAGGCAGTGTGTGTCAGGTTCATAGAGACGGTGTGTGTCAGGTTCATAGAGACTGTGTGTGTCAGGTTCATAGAGACTGTGTCAGGTTCATAGAGACGGTGTGTGTCAGGTTCATAGAGACTGTGTGTGTCAGGTTCATAGAGGCTGTGTGTGTCAGGTTCATAGAGACGGTGTGTGTCAGGTTCATAGAGACTGTGTGTGTCAGGTTCATAGAGACTGTGTCAGGTTCATAGAGACGGTGTGTGTCAGGTTCATAGAGGCTGTGTGTGTCAGGTTCATAGAGGCAGTGTGTGTCAGGTTCATAGAGGCAGTGTGTGTCAGGTTCATAGAGACTGTGTCAGGTTCATAGAGACGGTGTGTGTCAGGTTCATAGAGGCTGTGTGTGTCAGGTTCATAGAGACGGTGTGTGTCAGGTTCATAGAGGCAGTGTGTGTCAGGTTCATAGAGACTGTGTCAGGTTCATAGAGACTGTGTGTGTCAGGTTCATAGAGACTGTGTGTGTCAGGTTCATAGAGGCTGTGTGTGTCAGGTTCATAGAGACGGTGTGTGTCAGGTTCATAGAGACGGTGTGTGTCAGGTTCATAGAGACGGTGTGTGTCAGGTTCATAGAGACGGTGTCAGGTTCATAGAGACGGTGTGTGTCAGGTTCATAGAGGCAGTGTGTGTCAGGTTCATAGAGGCAGTGTGTGTCAGGTTCATAGAGACTGTGTGTGTCAGGTTCATAGAGACGGTGTCAGGTTCATAGAGACGGTGTGTGTCAGGTTCATAGAGGCAGTGTGTGTCAGGTTCATAGAGGCTGTGTGTGTCAGGTTCATAGAGACGGTGTGTGTCAGGTTCATAGAGACGGTGTCAGGTTCATAGAGACTGTGTCAGGTTCATAGAGACTGTGTGTGTCAGGTTCATAGAGACGGTGTGTGTCAGGTTCATAGAGACGGTGTCAGGTTCATAGAGACTGTGTCAGGTTCATAGAGACTGTGTGTGTCAGGTTCATAGAGACTGTGTGTGTCAGGTTCATAGAGACTGTGTGTATCAGGTTCATAGAGGCAGTGTGTGTCAGGTTCATAGAGACTGTGTGTGTCTGGTTCATAGAGGCTGTGTCAGGTTCATAGAGACTGTGTGTGTCAGGTTCATAGAGACTATGTGTGTCTGGTTCATAGAGACTGTGTCAGGTTCATAGAGGCTGTGTGTGTCAGGTTCATAGAGACTGTGTGTGTCAGGTTCATAGAGGCAGTGTGTGTCAGGTTCATAGAGACTGTGTGTGTCAGGTTCATAGAGACTGTGTCAGGTTCATAGAGGCTGTGTGTGTCAGGTTCATAGAGACTATGTGTGTCTGGTTCATAGAGACTGTGTCAGGTTCATAGAGGCTGTGTGTGTCAGGTTCATAGAGACTGTGTGTGTCAGGTTCATAGAGGCAGTGTGTGTCAGGTTCATAGAGACTATGTGTGTCTGGTTCATAGAGACTGTGTCAGGTTCATAGAGG
>WFAB01001351.1:112500-135000 GCA_018977245.1 Lethenteron camtschaticum | reverse complement strand
ACTTCCTTCTACGTGACTTTACCAAAAGAACCAAGAAGATGAATCCCTGCAGTCACGAAAGCTTTAAATCGAAACTCATGCACACCTTAAACTCCGTCGGTGAATAAATAGAGTTTGCATTCTGGTTACAGGACACTAACCTTTGATCTGGTGCGGAGATCCATTCGTTCATGCGTCGAGCGAGAGAGATGCGCGTACGAATGACACATACGCACGTGCAGGTACAGTAAAGGTGCACCTCCGATTAGCACGGTTGCATACGTAGAGTGCGCGGAAGACATTCACATGTACGTACACACTGCACCATAGACTCAGCACTGCACCATAGACTCAGCACTGCACCATAGACTCAACACTGCCCATAGACTCAACACTACCCATAGACTCAACACTGCCCATAGACTCAACACTGCCCATAGACTCAACACTGCCATAGACTCAACACTGCCCATAGACTCAACACTGCCCATAGACTAGCACTGCCATAGACTCAACACTGCCCATAGACTCAACACTGCCCATAGACTAGCATTGCCCATAGACTCAACACTGCACCATAGACTAGCACTGCCCATAGACTCAACACTGCACCATAGACTCAACACTGCACCATAGACTCAACACTGCACCATAGACTCAACACTACCCATAGACTCAACACTGCCCATAGACTCAACACTGCACCATAGACTAGCACTGCCCATAGACTCAACACTGCACCATAGACTAGCACTGCCCATAGACTCAACACTGCACCATAGACTCAACACTGCACCATAGACTCAACACTACCCATAGACTCAACACTACCCATAGACTCAACACTGCCCATAGACTCAACACTGCACCATAGACTCAACACTGCCCATAGACTCAACACTACCCATAGACTCAACACTACCATAGACTCAACACTACCCATAGACTCAACACTACCCATAGACTCAACACTGCCCATAGACTCAACACTGCACCATAGACTCAACACTGCCCATAGACTCAACACTACCATAGACTCAACACTACCCATAGACTCAACACTACCCATAGACTCACACTCCATAGACTCAACACTGCCCATAGACTCAACACTACCCATAGACTCAACACTGCCCATAGACTCAACACTGACCATAGACTCAACACTACCATAGACTCAACACTACCCATAGACTCAACACTACCATAGACTCAACACTGCCATAGACTCAACACTACCATAGACTCAACACTGCCCATAGACTCAACACTGCACCATAGACTCAACACTGCCATAGACTCAACACTACCCATAGACTCAACACTACCCATAGACTCAACACGTTAGAGACGTGCAGTTACACGGAGCGAGCGGCTCTGCGCACTGCGTCGAGGTCACTTAGCGTTACGATAAAACAAAAACAACAACAACAACAACAAAATAAACGAATGGGCGACGTTTCGGGCGAGGGCCTTGCTTCTTTCGAAGGGCGTGAGAGGTGAGAGAGAGAGTGACCAGCAGAGAGTCAGAGTGGGCGGTCGAAATTGTAGCGCTAACCGTTGCACCACCGCTCCCCGCACATATATACAAAGACAAAGATCCCCCGTATAGCGTGTTAGCGAGCACCTATTAAGTCCGGAATGGCACACGAGGGGGTGGGGTGACCAGTACCACGCCCGACCGCCTTTGTCTCCCCAGTGGTGATGTTTACACACCGCAACAGGTACTCATTTGAGGCTGAGTCGACCTAGGGGAGGCCCAGGAGACGACCCCCCGTTTGGTTTACTTTCACTCCATTGCGGAGGCTGATGAGAAAAAACGAACCACGCTAAACACTACCCCCCCCCCCCAAAATATATTTTAATTAAATTAATTTTAGTTCTGATGACCGAGTTTTTGGTTTGTTTTATAGCTGTCCACTGAATAGCAGCTTTCGACAAAAACCTTTCAAAATAAATTATAATAAACCACGAAACCTTGCATACGTGTATCGGATGCACATATAAGTATCACGTAAAAAGACAAAGATCCCCCGTATAGCCTTAACAGACTGTAGGGGCAAGTGCTGTTAGCGAGCAGCACCTATGAAGGCCGGAACGGCACACGAGGGGGTGGGTGGCCAGCACCACGCCCGACCGCCTTTGTCTCCCAGTGGCAATGTTTACACACCGCACCAGGTACTCATTTTAGGCTGAGTCGACCTAGGGGAGGCCCGGGACCGGTTCAGATAATCGTGACCAGTGTTGGCCGTGAGCGGGAATCGAACCCTGTCGCCGGGTTTGTAGCGCAGCGTGCTAACCACTACACCACCGCTCCCCACTACACACACATACACACAGACACACAACAACAACAACCGCCATTCGCCACTAAGTGGCGGTGACGTCACCACGACGCTTGTGCCAGGCCATGTGCACCTTGAGGCTACCACGTGAAGTGTCGAACGCCCGCTGGCAGGAGGTCACGGGGCAGACCCAGGTGTACACACACACACATATACACACACTCACACATATATACACACACACACATATACACACACATATATACACACATATACACACACACACATATATACACACAGCACACATATATACACACACGCACACACATATACACACACACATATACACACACATAGATATATAGGACACGAAATATTAATCTCAAGAAACCGCAGACGAAAAAAATATATATTTCTTGCCGATCAAAACAAAAATTAGATGTTATATATAAACAGATTAGAATCTGTCAGATCACACCAGCATTGGATCAATTTTCAACTCGGCAGGGTTGCCACCACGAGGAGCCGCTGCCGGAGAGGGAGGGAGGAGGGGGGGGTCACCGAGCAGACGGTTCGAGCCTCGTGCCTCTCGCAGTACGCTCGTCCAGATCGACGCCCGTCATCGCCTAAGTCGCGATGTTCAGCGCAACGCGGATCGCGTTATGGGTGGTAAATAAGGCACGGCGCACCTACCACGTGTTCAGATAATAATAATATTTACGCGAACCCATGATATGCATAAATATGTAGGAGCACGCAAATATAATACACGTTGCCACGTGCTCTGATAATAATGAGATAATCACGCGAGCGCATGAGATGCGTAAATATGTAGGACACGCAAATAAGTAAGACCGCGAGCCTTAAACGTTTTGCAGACGTGAAGAGTGACGTTTCGGGGGCAATTATCCGATCGACAAAGCTTTCAGAATAGGCACACTGATAAATGAACTCAAACCCTGACATATATCAGACGTGTATATAGATGTGTATCAAGTAAATACTCTTAGATTTTTTCGGTAAAGTCACGTAGGTTAAAAATAAAATTATTTATAAAAGTAATAATGAAAATAAAATATTAAATCACGACGTTTCGGAGGCAACACAAGTCTCCGTCATCAGGTGGGACCGTCACATCTAAAATGACTGCATCAAGTGAAATCTAGAATCACGTAAATACATATATAGATATACACACAGATAAAGATCCCCGTGCAGCCTGTGACAGACTGTTGGGGCAAGTGCTGTTAGCTAGCACACAAAGATAAAGACCCCGTGTAGCCTCTAACGGACTGTTGGGGCAAGTGCTGTTAGCTAGCACACAAAGATAAAGATCCCCCGTGTAGCCTTGACAGACTGTTGGGGCAAGTGCTGTTAGCTAGCACACAAAGATAAAGATCCCCGTGTAGCCTTGACAGACTGTTGGGGCAAGTGCTGTTAGCTAGCACACAAAGATAAAGATCCCCCGTGTAGCCTTAACAGACTGTTGGGCAAGTGCTGTTGGCTAGCACACACAGATAAAGACCCCCGTGTAGCCTCTAACGGACTGTTGGGGCAAGTGCTGTTANGATAAAGATCCCCCGTGTAGCCTCGAACAGACTTGGGGCAAGTGCTGTTAGCTACACACAGATAAAGACCCCGTGTAGCCTTACTGTTGGGCAAGTGCTGTTAGCTAGCACACACAGATAAAGATCCCCTGTAGCCTTAACTGTTGGGGCAAGTGCTGTTAGCTAGCACACAGACAAAGATCCCCGTGTAGCCTGCAACAGACTGTTGGGGCAAGTGCTGTTAGCTAGCACACACAGACAGATCCCCGTGTAGCCTGCACAGACTGTTGGGGCAAGTGCTGTTAGCTAGCACACACAGATAAAGATCCCCGTGTAGCCTGAACAGACTGTTGGGGCAAGTGCTGTTAGCTAGCACACAGATAAAGATCCCCCGTGTAGCCTTAACAGACTGTTGGGGCAAGTGCTGTTAGCTAGCACACACAGACAAAGATCCCCCGTGTAGCCTGAACAGACTGTTGGGCAAGTGCTGTTAGCTAGCACACACAGACAAAGATCCCCCGTGTAGCCTGCCACAGACTGTTGGGGCAAGTGCTGTTAGCTAGCACAAAGATAAAGACCCCCGTGTAGCCTGCAACAGACTGTTGGGCAAGTGCTGTTAGCGATAAAGACCCCCGTGTAGCCTGTAACAGACTTGGGGCAAGTGCTGTTAGCGAGCAGCAGCACCTGTGAAGGCTACCGGCGCTGTGGCACACGAGGGGTGGTGGACAGCACCACGCCCGGCCGCCTTTGTCTCCCTAGTTGCGATGTTTACTACACACCGCACCAGGTACTCATTTGAGGCCGACTCGACCTAGGGGAGGCTAAGAACCGGTTCAGATAATCGTCACTGGTGTTGGCCATGAGCGGGAATCGAATCCGGGTCGCCGGGTTCATAGCGCAGCGTAGCGCTAACCACTACACCACCGCTCCCCCACACACACACATATATACATACATACACACATACATATACGCACACACGCATACACACACACATACATACACATACATACACATGAATACATATACACACACACATATACACACACACACTATATACACACACGCATACATACATACATATACACACACACATACATATACACACACATACATATACACACACGCATACATACACACACACATACACATACATACACGCATACATATACATACATATACACACACACATACATACATATACACACACGCATACATACATACATATACACACACGCATACATACATACACACACGCATACATACATACACACACACATACATACTTGCATACACACATCCACACACATACATACACACGCACACAAATACAGCAGTTATACATGTACGTACACACATTGTTATACACACACACACACGCGTGTGTAAAATACATACACATGTTTGTGAAACGTGTATGAGTGGAGGCTAACACACGCTCTCATCCCTGAACTGCAAACTTTCGCAATGATTCCGACTGCTGCGCCGGAAATACACTCGAACCAGTGCCCCCCCCCACCCCTGGATTCAAATACACAATTACTAGAGCATACACACATTCTACAATACATACATAGAGCTGGAAATAGTAAAATAATATAATAAAACTTAATAAAATAATTCTCACGACGTTTCGCCACAACGCAAGCAGACCTGGTCTTCACCTGAAGACGGCTGCTTGCGTTGTGGCCGAAACGTCGTGAGAATTGTATTTATTATGTTTTATTTTATTTTTTACTATTTCCCTTCTACGTGACTTTACCGAAAGAACCAACAAGATGAATCCCTGCAGTCACGAAAGAAGCTTTAAATCGAAATATATAGAGCTGTGTACATATATACTAAAGACGAACATTTTCCCGTGTAGCCTCAACAGACTGTTGGGGCAAGTGCTGTTAGCGAGCACCTATTAAGGCCGGCACGTCACACGGGGGTGGGCGACTTTGTTTTCGGAGCGGTGGTGCAGCGGTTAGCGCGCCCGGCCGCCTTTGTCTCCCCAGTGGCGATATTTACTCCGCACCACACTCGTTATTAATTTTGAGGCCGAGTCTACCTAGGGGAGCGTCCCACGGCCGGTTCGGATAATCGTCGCTGGTGTTGGCCGTGATACGCTAATCGAACTCGGCTCGCCGGGTTCGAAGGCGCTAACCGCTGCACCACCGCTCCCCCACGAGACGTTTATACACACACACACATTCGTTGAAATATACACACACACACCCGTACAGCTGGCCACCTACCCCTCGTTGTATTGCTCCGGCCTTCACAGGTACGGCACGCCAACAGCACTTGCCCTAACAGTCTGCCACAGGCTATACGGGGGATCTTTGTGCTATATATAAAGACAAAGACCACCCCCGTGTAGCCTTTAACAGACTGTTGGGGCAAGTGCTGTTAGCGAGTAGCACCTATGAAGGCCGGCACGGTGGCACACGAGGGGGTGGGTGGCCAGCACCACGCCCGACCGCCTTTGTTTCCCTCCAGTGGCGATGTTTACTACTACACCGCACCAGGTACTCGTTTGAGGCCGAGTCGACCTAGGGGAGGCCCAGGACCCGGCTACGCAGTCGCGCTCTCACACCACCACACAAAGACAAAGAACCCCCGTGTAGCCTCCAAACACTGTTTGGGGGCAAGGGATGTCCATCACATCGACAAAGATCACTTTTGAGGAGTGGTTCCTTGACCTTAACCGCAGCCTTGCAACCCCTTTGGTTATCAATCGTTCAAAGTATAAGCCGTAAAAACAAAGTTTTTCACTATAAATCCTTTATATGCGTGGCGGCTAGAGTCCTCTCGTCCTCTGGCTTGAGATGGCTGCCACCTATGGGTCAGATGATTGCCTGCCACCATTAAGCAATTGGTAATTAAATATTAAATTTTTTTTCCTAAAAAGTAGAAAATTTAGGAATTTTTTCTCACGAAAATCAATTGTCACGCACAACGAGTCTGTGTGCAAAATGTCAGCTCGATTGGATCACGGGAAGTGGGTTAAAAAACGACCGAAAGATTTGCACGGTCGTAAGCGCGCAAGCAAGCAAGCAAGTGAACTTAATATAAAGGATTTAAAAAGAAAGTACAATGTGAATAAACACATATTGCCTTTGATGAAACAAAGTTGTAAGTTAACGTTGACTCGTGTTTAATTTGTCTTCTCGATGATTTACCCATAAAAAATCCCACAAATGTTTGACCCATGTCTCGCTACCCCCCAAGAAGAAGCATCGTGAACCACGCCCGGCCGCCTTTGTCTCCCGAGTATCGATGTTCACGTACTGCGCCGTGTACACATTTGAGGCTGAGTCCACCTAGGGGAGGCCCAGGACCGGTATCACATATTTACTACGCGCGCACACACACACACGTGGACACAAAAAGACAAAGACACGCACAGATACACAGAGACACGCACAGACACACAGAGACACGCACAGACACACAGAGACACGCACAGACACACAGAGACACGCACAGATACACAGAGACACGCACAGATACACAGAGACACGCACAGACACACAGAGACACGCACAGACACACAGAGACACGCACAGACACACAGAGACACGCACACATACACAGAGACACACACACATAGATACACACACACAGACAGAGACACACACAGACACACACACACACGTGGACACTAACTGTCACACAGACACACACACATAGCGGCACATGTGCTCTGTAATTAAACGGCTGATTAAATGTTAAAGACACGACGAGCACAATTTTCGCCGCGTATCTTCCAGTCGGATATGACGCAAACACTTAAACAGAATTAGCCGCTAATCGCCACTAAGTGACGGTGACGTCACCACGGCGCCTGTGCCAGGCTAGGTGCACTGTGAGGCTACCACTTGAAGTGTCGAAGGCCTCGCTGCTGGCAGGAGGTCTCTGGACAGACCCAGCAGGTGCCGTGGGTTGGCTGACCGAGATGACCGGTAGATGCACCACCAGTTGTACTTCCCTACTGTGCCAGGCTAGGTGCAGGAGGTCTCAGGACAGACCCAGCAGGTGCCATGGGTTGGCTGACCAAGATGACCGGTAGATGCACCACCAGCTGTACCCCTACTGTGCCAGGCTAGGTGCAGGAGTTCTCGGGACAGGCCCAGCAGGTGCCATGGGTTGGCTGACTGAGATGACCGGTAAATGCACCACCAGCTGTACCCCCCTACTGTGCCAGGCTAGGTGCAGGAGGTCTCGGGACCGACCCAGCAGGTGCCATGGGTTGACTGACCGAGATGACCGGTAGATGCACCACCAACTGTACCCCCTACTGTGCCAGGCTAGGTGCAGGAGGTCTCGGGACCGACCCAGCAGGTGCCATGGGTTGACTGACTGAGATGTAAAAAAATGCATACACATACGTACATACACAATGAACTATAGAATCAAAACAGGAATAAAATCAATAAGATCATCATCATTATTATTGCTGTGCTAGCCCAGGTGGTGGGAGGGGGGGTGAATCAGCAACCGAAATAACAATGAGGGCCATTTTTATTTTTCCCGGAGAATTCATTCGATAGTTTAAAAGCTGCAGCAATGATGACGCCGCTGCTGCCGCTGCTGCTGCTGATGATGATACCACTGCCAGTGCTGATGCTGCTGATGATAATGATGCTGCTGATGATGATGATAATAATACCACTGCCACTGCTGCTAATGCTAATGATGCCGCTGCTGCTGATGATGATACCGCTGCTGATGATCATAATGATGATCATGATGATGATCGCGTGTGTGGCAATTACGAGACGCTAGGGTTAGGGTGGGAGTTTGAATCCTCCAGTCAAGAACTTGGTCACGAAACGGTGGACCTTGAATAGACGCATGAATGCGACTCTGAAGAACGCAAATTGTCGAACCACCAACTCCACGAACCTCCCCTGCCCACCGCCGTGCCAGCAAAGACAATCGACATATTTGAGGAAATTTGCACGGATCGGTTTCGCCATTCTGGGTGTCATCAGCAGCACAGTTCGGCGAAACCAGAAAATGCCGCGGTGATTGAGCAGATGCTGTTGGTAAGAGCGCCCCATACATAAACTCCAGAGTTCTGTTCACGAATTAAACTACAGCGGTTTCGCGCTTATAGGTTTTATCCTTTTCGGTTTCATCAGCAGCACAGTCGGGCATATCCAACCAAATGCCGCGGTGATTGAGCAGATGCTGTTGGTAAGAGCGCCCCATACATAAACTACAGAGTTCTGTTCACGAATTAAACTACAGCGGTTTCGCGCTTATAGGTTTTATCCTTTTCGGTTTCATCAGCAGCACAGTCGGGCATATCCAACCAAATGCCGCGGTGATTGAGCAGATGCTGTTGGTAAGAGCGCCCATACATAAACTACAGAGTTCTGTTCACGAATTAAACTACAGCGGTTTCGCGCTTATAGGTTTTACCCTTATAGGTTTCACTCTTGTAGGTTTCATCAGCAGCACAGTCGGGACTTATTCAACAAATGCCGCTGTGATTAACCAGATGATGTTGGTAAGAGCGCCACACGTGTAAATTCGAGGTCAGGTTCAAACAAACACAAAATAAAAAATCATCCGCATGTCTCTGCACGCAAACGCGTTTGCCGTCGCGAATAATTTGGGGCTCAAGCGAAGAAACAAGAGATACATTTTGATTTAAAGCTTTCGTGACTGCATGGATTCATATTCTTGGTTCTTTCGGTAAAGTCACGTAGAAGGGAAATAATAAAATACTAAAAATATAAAACAATACAATTCTCACGACGTTTCGACTGCAATACAAGCAATCATCATCAGGTGTGAAATAAACACGGCAAGAAAATGAGAAAAAAGGTGTTTTTCACACCTGATGATGATTTGCTTGTGTTGAAATCGAAACATCGTGAGCATTTTATTGTTTAATAATTTCTTTGTTATTTTATTGTTTCCCTTCTACGCGACTTTACCGAAACAACCAAGAAGATGAAACGGAGATAAATGAAACTGAACGTGAAGGTGTGATGATAAGACTGGCCTCCCCTAGGTAGACTTAACCTCAAATAGCTACTCATGAAAAAAACTAAAATCTCATCAAAAGCGATCCGATCCCGAATCTAACGAAAAATGTATGCGGGTGGCGGGGTGGATGGGGGGGGGTAATCCCTTGTAAGATATCCACAGACAAAGTTCCGGTATCGAACTCAGGGGGGTCTGCGTTCGTAGTTGCAGTTCGTGGTGTGCTAACCGAATCGTCACCGCTCCACGGGCGCGCCTCTTAAAGTTAACAATATTTTTTGTTTAAAAACATTTCCAAATCTACGATACACATTAACAGCATTACTCACCGTAGTATACAACAACAACCAAAATAAATTCCTTAATTCGATTTACATCATTCACACACACACATAAAAAAATTACAATTATTGTATCAGCACCATCATCATCATCGTCGTCGTTAGTATTAATTCGTTTGATTTTTAAACGCGCCGAGCCGAGGATTATAAACTCGCGAAGCCAAACGCGAGGAGGCACGGCCACGATACAATCCACATCTCACTACCACCTCGACATCACGCACAGACACACGGCATCACGCACAGACACACGGCATCACGCACAGACACACGGCATCACGCAAAGACGCACGGCATCACGCAAAGACGCACGGCATCACGCACAGACACACGGCATCACGCACAGACACACGGCATCACGCACAGACACACGGCATCACGCAAAGGCACACGACATCACGCACAGACACACGGCATCACGCACAGACACACGGCATCACGCACAGACACACGGCATCACGCACAGGCACACGGCATCACGCAAAGGCACACGACATCACGCACAGACACACGGCATCACGCACAGACACACGACATCACGCACAGACACACGGCATCACGCACAGACACACGGCATCACGCACAGGCACACGGCATCACGCACAGACACACGGCATCACGCACAGACACACGGCATCACGCAAAGGCACACGGCATCACGCACAGACACACGGCATCACGCACAGACACACGGCATCACGCACAGACACACGGCATCACGCACAGACACACGGCATCACGCACAGACACACGGCATCACGCACAGACACACGGCATCGCGCACAGACACACGGCATCACGCACAGACACACAGCATCGCTCGCTCGCTCTCTCGCTCACCAATGAGCGAGCCCAACGCAGGCGGCGATTGCGAAGATCGCATCTCCTCCATTTTCGTCGCGTCCAGCAACATCCCACCAGACAAAATGTTGCGCTGCTGCTGCTGCTGCTGCTGCTGATGCTGCTGCTGCTGCTGATGATGGTACCACAGCGTGGGGAGTCTCGTACCCGCAGCTAACGCCATTTGAGATGTCGAGACCGGGGCGTTGAGACTCCACCAAGCTCATCACCCACCCTCCCTCCCTCTCGCTCGCTCGCTCGCTCTCTGCCCTAACTCACTCCTCCTCCATCCCTCCTCCTCCCTCCACTCACTCCTCCTCCTCCTCCTCCCACCACCCCATCACCTAACTCACCGCCCTCTCACTCCTCCTCCAACCCTCACTCACTCCCCCACCACCTCACTTCTCCCACGACCATCCTTTGTTTACTCTCTCGCTCCTCCTCCTCCCCACCACCACTCACCCTCTCCCACCTACTCCCCCCCCCCACCTACTCCCCCCACCTCCCACCTCCCCCACCTACTCTCCCCCTGTCTGAACTTCGCCAATATCTCTGCTCTTCCCCATCTGCTCGCATCACGAACTCTCCTCCCTCTCCTCCCTCCCTCTCGCCTCTCTCCTCCCTCTCGCCTCTCCTCCCTCTCGCCTCTCCTCCCTCTCGCCTCTCTCATCCCTCTCCCTCTCCTCCCTCTCCTCCCTCCCTCTCGCCTCTCTCATCCCTCTCCCTCTCCTCCCTCTCCTCCTCCTCTCGCCTCTCTCATCCCTCTTCCCTCTCCTCCCTCTCGCCTCTCCTCCCTCTCCTCCCTCCCTCTCCTCCCTCCCTTCTCATCCTCTCCTCCCTCCCTCTCCCCTCTCCTCCCTCTCATCCCTCTCCCTCTCCTCCCTCTCCTCCCTCCTCTCGCCTCTCCTCCCTCCCTCTCGCCTCTCTCCTCCCTCTCCCCTCTCCTCCCTCTCGCCTCTCATCCTCTCCTCCTCTCTCCCCTCTCCTCCTCCTCCCTCTCCCTCTCCTCCCTCTCCTCCCTCCCTCTCGCCTCTCCTCCCTCTCGCCTCTCCTCCCTCTCGCCTCTCCTCCCTCTCCCCTCTCCTCCCTCTCCTCCCTCCCTCTCGCCTCTCTCATCCCTCTCGCCTCTCCTCCTCCCTCCCGCCTCTCTCCTCCCTCTCGCCTCTCCTCCCTCTCCTCCCTCCCTCTCGCCTCTCCTCCCTCCCTCGCCTCTCCTGCCTTTTCCCTCTCTCCCCTCTCTCCCTGTTATTCTCTACCGCCACGCTCTCTCCTCACATCCCACAATATCCTCAAACTCGCATCTCTCTCGTCCACTCTCTCTCCATCACCTCCCTCTCTCGCACTCTCCTTCGCTCTCTCTCCATCACCTACTGCTTTCTCTCTATTTTTTTACGATCAGTGGAAACAAGAAGATGCTCGGTGTAGTCGGCACTTTGCTTCGTTCATCATTTTGTAATTTTATTTTAAATAACTTTGCTTTATGTAAACCCCCACCTCTCTCGCTCACTCTCTCGCCCACTCTCTCGCCCACTCTCTCGCAATGAATGCTGCAAGCGCAGCCCTGCAACGTCTCGGCTCATCCCGCTGCTAGCGGAAGAGCCTCTACGAGAGGGTGGGGGGGGGGGGCTTCAGAGAGCACCCCCCCCCCTTGTTAGTTGACCATACTTCACCACGCTGGTCGGTCAGCTGGCGGGGTCTTGCGTTAGCCGCGGGGATTTGTAAGTAACGAGGGTTTGGTTTTGTTGTGCAGGAAAACCGGAGGGACCCAGTAGGCCCCCCTAACCCCCCCAGAACCCCACCCTCAACCCCGCGCCGCGAGCCATCACGCTGCTGATGATGATATAGCTGATGCTGATGATGATGCTGATGATGATGCCGCTGCTGATGATCATGCCGCTGCTGCTGATCATGATCATGCCGCTGATGATGGTCATGGTGCTGATGATGATGATGCCGCTGATGATGCCGCTGATGATGATGATGATCAGCTGATGATGATCATGCTGCTGATGATGATCATGCTGCTGATGATGATCATGCTGATGATGATGATGCCGCTGATGATGATGGTGCTGATGATGATGCTGATGATGATGCCGCTGATGATGATGATGCCGCTGATGATGATGATGCGATGATGATGATCATGCCGCTGCTGATGATGATGATGTGATGATGATGCCGCTGATAATGATGATGATCATTCTGCTGTTGATGATGACGTTGCTACTGATGTTGCCGCTTTTGCAAATGGTGATAACGATATTATTGCGATTAAACTTAATTCGCCTGATGCTGATGATGATAACCCTGCTGTTGATGCTGATTATGATAGTGGTTCTGCTTGCAGCTGATTACCCTGGGTGTAATGTACCTTCCGATAATTTCACGTGTGCAACTGCTGCTGCTGATGATGATGGTGATATAGCTGATGCTGCTGCTGCTGATGATGATGGTGATATAGCTGATGATGCTGCTGCTGATGGCTTTCTTGACAAGATCACATATGCAGCTGTTACCAATAATGGTAATTGTTGATGATGATGATGGTCATCATATAGCAGCAACTGCTGATGATGATGATGATGCTGCTGCTGATGATGATGATGCTGATGATAATTTTGCCATGCAGCTGCCGTTCGCTTGATGATGAAAATACTTTGGCCACTGATATCACTGCTGTTGATGATTGTCATCGATGCTGATGGGATCAATGTGTATCTACTACTATTGATTACAATTATGCTGCTGCTGCTGCTGATGATACATTTGTATTATTTCACGTGCAGCTTCTCATATACATGACTGAGTGCGTGTGAAATTAATAACACGTGCCTTTGTGTTTGTGTCTGTGTATCTAGGCGAAATATACAATATTTCCCAATCACGAAAGTAATTAATGTATAAACAGCACGATATATGTAGGTGAGTGGGATACACAATTTGACGCGTACCTATTGTCTTCGCATTGAATAAAATAATCGTTAAAAATCGATTTCAAGCTTTCGTGACTGCAGGGATTCATGCTCTTGGATCTGTCGGTAAAGTCACGTAGAAGGGAAATAATAAAGTAATTAAAATAAAACAATAAAATGCTCACGACATTTCGGCTGCTTGCGTTGTGGCCGATACGTCGTGAGAATTTTATTATGTTACATTTTTCTTATTTTATTATTACCGAAAGATCCAAGAATATGAATCGTTATATAACAAAACAAAAAACACGTGCACACAACATGTGTTGTGTACACGTGCTTAGCATGTGTTTGTACAGTGCCAATGCGCGCGCGTGTTTTTATTGACGCGGGGGGGGGGAGCGGTGGCGCTGCGGTTAGCGCACTGCGCTTGGAACCCGGCCCATCCGAGTTCGATTCCTCACCGTGGCTCTCCCCCCCCGCCGATGAATATCGTATAGACAGACGATAGGTACTGGACAGGTGTTCGATAAGTGGTGGATAGATAGGTACATTATACTGGTAGGAACCTCCTGGTTACACCAGCCCACAGGGGATTATTGTGTCCGTCCGTCGGGAATCCAAAAATGGGAGGGTGGGGCTGGGTGGAGAGGGGAGGGTGGGGAGGGCTGGGTGGGGAAGGTGGGGAAGGGACTGGGTGAGGAGGGCCTGTATGTATACATACACACACGTGTGTGTGTATACATACATACACACGTGTGTATACACACACACACACGTGTGTATGTGTCTGTGTAACATCTTCGGACTGTAAGAGATTAGAGACCAATTTGGAGATGCGGCGGGGGGGGGGGCAAGCCTTTATCCAGCAGTGGATAGACCACGGCTTGCCGATGATGGCGATGATGATGATGACGACGACGACGACGATGATGACAATGATGACGATGACGACGATGACGTTGATGATGACTGCGACGATGACGACGATGATCATGACGATGATGACGACGATAATGGCAATGATGATGATGACGACGATGATCATGACGATGATGACGATGACGGCGATGATGACGACGATGATGTGCCTGTGGTATATGTATATATATTATTTTGTTTCGTGCATTTCCTGGACGCTATCCCCCCCCCCCCACAATCAATCTTAATAAACCCGTGCGCACACCAGCGCACAGAGACAGCTGCCATCGATAGGGAGGGAGGGTGGGTGGGAGGGAGGGTGGGGGGGGCTACCCTAAGGCTGGGGGGGGCTACCCTAAGGCTGGGGGGGGGNCTACCCTAAGGCTGGGGGGGGCTACCCTAAGGCTGGGGGGGGCTACCCTAAGGCTGGGGGGGGGCTACCCTAAGGCTGGGGGGGGCTACCCTAAGGCTGGGGGGGGCTACCCTAAGGCTGGGGGGGCTACCCTAAGGCTGGGGGGGGCTACCCTAAGGCTGGGGGGGCTACCCTAAGGCTGGGGGGGGGCTACCCTAAGGCTGGGGGGCTACCTTAAGGCTGGGGGGGCTACCCTAAGGCTGGGGGGGCTACCCTAAGGCTGGGGGGGGCTACCCTAAGGCTGGGGGGGCTACCTAAGGCTGGGTGGGGGGCTACCCTAAGGCTGGGGGGGGGCTACCCTAAGGCTGGGGGGGCTACCCTAAGGCTGGGGGGGGCTACCCTAAGGCTGGGGGGGCTACCCTAAGGCTGGGGGGGGGCTACCCTAAGGCTGGGGGGGCTACCCTAAGGCTGGGGGGGCTACCCTAAGGCTGGGGGGGGCTACCCTAAGGCTGGGGGGGCTACCCTAAGGCTGGGGGGGCTACCCTAAGGCTGGGTGGGGGGCTACCTAAGGCTGGGGGGGCTACCCTAAGGCTGGGGGGGGGCTACCCTAAGGCCAAACCACCACCACCCGCCCCCCGTTACCGCCAGACTAAAGCCCCCCACTCTCACGCGTTGCAAGTCCCAGGTTCTGTGCGAGGCACCGATGCATTTGCTCGCACGAGGCGACGTCTGTGTAGGAGCCCTTGGGTCCCCTGATCCCCGGCATGGGAATGTGGAAATTCCGCATTGTGTGTGTGATTGTGGTGATTGTGGGTGATTGTGGATTGTGGTGATTGTGGATTGTGTGATCGTGATTGTGGTGATTGTGTGTGATTGGTTGATTGTGTGTGATTGTGTTGATGGTTGATTGTGGTTGATTGTGGGTGATTGTGGTGATTGTGNGGTGATTGTGGTGAATTGTGTGTGGGTGATTGTGGGGGTGGTTGTGGGGTTGATTGTGTGTGATTGTGGGATCTGATGTGTGGGTNATTGTGTGTGATTGTGTGTGATTGTGGTCTGGGTGATTGTGGGGGTGATTGTGGGTGATTGTGGNTGATTGTGNGNTGATTGTGGTGATTGTGTGGGTGTGATTGTGTGGGTGGTTGTGGGGTTGTGGTGATTGTGTGTGATTGTGTGTGATTGTGGGGTNTGATTGTCGGGNGTGGTTGTGGTGATTGTGTGTGATTGTGGNGATGATGTAGGGTGATTGTGTGTGATTGTGTGTGATTGTGGTNTGATGGTGGGTGATTGTGNGTGTGATTGTTTGTGGTGATTGTGTATCGTGATTGTGTGTGATTGTGGNTGATTGTGTTGATTGTGGNNTGATGNGGGATGATGGGGTGATTGTGTGTGATTGTGGTGATTGTGGTTGATTGTGTGAAGNTGATGGTNGGTGATTGTGTGGATTGTTGATTGTGTGGTTTGATTGTGTGTGATTGTGGTTGATTGTGGTGATTGTGTGTGATGGGGTGATTGTGGTGATCGATTGTGGTCTGTATTGGTNTGATTGTGGTTGATTGTCGTGATTGTGTGTGAGTGGTGATTGTGGGTGATTGTGGTGATTGTGGATGATTGTGGTGATTGTGGTTGATTGTGTGTGATTGTGGNTGATTGTGGGTCATTGTGGTGATTGTGGGTGATTGTGGTGATTGTGTGTGATTGTGTGTGATTGTGGTNTGATGGTGTGGGGATTGTGGTGTTGTGGTTGATGNGGGTGATTGTGGGTGATTGTGGGTGATNGGGGGGATTGTGGTGATTGTGNGGTCTGATTGTNGGAATTGTGGGTGATTGTGTGTGATTGTGATTGTGGGTGATTGTGGTGATCGATTGTGGNTGATTGTGGTGATTGTGTGTGATTGGTTGATTGTGTGTGATTGTGGGTGATTGTGTGTGATGGGGTGATCGTNTGATTGTGNTGATTGTGGNTGATTGTGGGATTGTGGTGATTGTGGNTGTGTGATTGTGGTGATTGTGGATGATTGTGGGTGATTGTGGTGATTGTGGTGATGGGGTGATGTGTNGNTGATTGTGGTGATTGTGTGTGATTGTGGTGATTGTGGNTGATGNGTNGGTGATTGTGGNTGATTGTGGTGATGGTNGTGATTGTGGNTGATTGTGGTGATGNGTGATGGTGATTGTGGTGATTGTGGTTGTGTGTGATTGTGGTGATTGTGGNGATCGTGATGTCGTNGGTGATTGTGGTTGATTGTGGTGATTGTGGTTGATTGTGNGTGATCGTGATGTCGTGATGGTGATTGTGTGAGTGGGTGATTGTGTTGATTGTGGTGATGTTAGTGATGGTGATGGGGTGATTGTGGNTGATTGTGGTGATTGTGGNTGATTGTGGTNTGATGTCGGGTGATTGTGGTTGATTGTGGGTGATTGTGGNTGATTGTGGGATGATTGTGGNTGATTGTGGTGTGTGGTGATGTTGGTGTGTTGGTGTGGGGGTGATTGTGGNTGATTGTGGNTGATTGTGGTGATTGTGNGTGATTGTGGTGATTGTGTNGATGATGTCGGTTGGTGATGGGGTGATNGTNGGTGATGGGGTGATGGGGATTNTGTNGGTGATTGTGGTGTGGGTGATTGTGTGTGATTGTGGGTGATTGTGTATTGTGGTCGATCGTGATTGTGGGTGATTGTGGGATCGTGATTGTGGNTGATTGTGGNTGATTGTGGTGATTGTGTGATGGGGTGATGGTNGTGATTGTGGNTAGGGTGATTGTGGGTGATTGTGNGTGATTGTGGGGTGATTGTGGTGATTGTGGGGTGATTGGTGATTGTGTGTGATTGTGGTGATTGTGTGGTGATTGGTGTGTGATTGTGTGGGTGATTGTGGTTATGATTGTGGTNTGATTGTGGTGATTGTGTGTGATTGTGTGTGATTGTGGTTGATTGTGTGTGTGTGGTNTGATTGTGGTGGGTGATTGTGTGTGATTGTGTATGATTGTGGTANTGATTGTGGATGATTGTGGTNTGATTGTGGTTGATTGTGGTGGTGATGTGTGGGTGATTGTGTGTGATTGTGTATGATTGTGGGGTTGATTGTGGATGATTGTGGTTGATTGTGGGATGTGATTGTGCATGATTGTGTGTGTGTGATTGTGTAGTGGTGATTGTGGGTGATTGTGGGTGATTGTGGTTGCGCGTGTGTGTGGGGGAGCAGGTAGTNTAGTAGCGGTTAGTGCTACGAACCCGGCGACCCGGCCAACACTGGCAATGATCATCTAAAACGGTCCTGGGCCTCCCCTAGGTCGGCTCGGCATCGAATGCGTACCCGGCGCGGTGTGTAATCATCGCCACTGGGGGAGACAAAGGCGGCCGGGCGTGGTGTTGTCCACCTCGTGTGCCATTCATTGGTCCTGCTCGCGAACAGCACTTGCCCAACACCCTGTGAAGGCTATACGGGGGATCTTTGTCTTTTGTATGCGAGTGTGCAGAGCGGTAGAGTAGCTCGCCACGCGTGGACGAACCCGGCGAACCCGAGTTCGAGTCCACGGCTACCAACGCTGGTGACGATTATCTGAACCGGTCCTGGGCCTCCCTTTAGGTCGACTCAGCCTCAACACGAGTACCTCTGGTGTGAGCCGCGAGCATACCGCCATGTCGACCTTCATATGTGCTTCCCTTAGAGCACTTGCCCCTATAGCCGTGAAGGCTATGGGGGATCTTTGCCTTTTTTATAAATTGTTGTACTGTATATCCATTGTATTTATATACGTGTGTGTGTGTGTGTTTAGCAATTGTATTCCATAACAAATATATGACTGTGTGTGCTATTATTGTTGTTGTTGTTGTTTGTGTTGTTGTAGTACAGAGTTAGACTGATGGCCTTAATCTAAGTTGTCTTGTGTTGTTGTTGTTGTTTGACTTGCATCCCACTGGGATTTTTGCACACAGCGTTGGTGTACGGTGTTTTTTCTGCAATATTTTTTGCTGTCTTTTCTTGGATTTTCTGTTTGCACTTAGTCACATATTCACTTTAAGATGTTTTTGTTCATGTTTTTGTTTTTTGTTTGTTGCGGTTGCACCCGATTCAAGAGCTGAATGGCTCACAGGGCTATACCTAATAAATGAACTTGAACTTGAACTTGATTATCTGTGTGTGTTAGTAGCTGGTGCGGTGTGTAGTAAACATCGTTCACTGGGGAGACAAAGGCGGCCGGGCGTGGTGCTGGCCACCCACCCCCTCGTGTGCCACAGTGCCGGCCTGAATAGGTGCTGCTACTCGCTAACAGCACTTGCCCCAACAGTGTGTTCAAGGCTATACGGGGGATCTTTGTCTTTAATCTAGAATTGAAGCTTTCGTGACTGCAGAAATGGCTATACTCATTGTTTTTTTGGGTAAAGTCACGTATGTAAAAATAAAATAAAATTTAAATAAATTAAATAAAATTAGATTCAAATAAATCACGACGTTTTTTGTATATCTATATAGAAAAAAGGTAAATTTGTGAATATATTTGTCTGTTCGAAATGTTCAGCATACTTCCAGACATGCAACAAACTTGAAATTTGGCATGTGGGTAGCTTCCAGACTGTACACAATGAAAAAGTATAAAAATAGACTTTTGTATTTCTGGAGGGCGGGGGGGGGGCGCAATAATGGATATAATATTTTGTACGGCAGGGTGAGTGGTGACGTCACATCTGTGACATCTGTGACGTCACCCGCATGCGGCAGCGTCACGCATTGTGCCTGCTGACGTCACGCACCCCCCCCTACCCTCAGCGTCGGCAAGAATCCAAATAACGTGGGCAAAAATAAATAAATAAATAGATACGGATTTCTTATTATTTTTTTCTAAATATTTTTTTTTNAACTCACGTGACTTTACCGAAAACAACCACAGAGTATGAATTCCTTGCAGTCACGAAAACTTAAAATCTAGAAAAATCCAAGTCTCGGGCGAAGCCTGGGTTGTAAAGCGAGTTCATTATAAGCTACTTTCTTTTAAACAATTATAATTAGTGAAGTGTAAATTAAACTATGCCTCCGAAACGTCGTGATCTTTATTTTATTTTATTATTTTTATTATTTTATGTTTTACCTACGTGACTTTACCGAAAACACCAAGAATATGATTCCTGCAGTCTAGAATTAAACTATGTTTGTTTATGTCACCAGGAAGACCGACAGGGGCTATGTCGCTATTGATTTTCAGAAGTGACCTTCCCGCAAACGATTTACATTCACAGCAGTGACAAATAACGTGAACGCATGGTGCTGATTCTAAATGTGGAAGGAAAAACCGGAGGATCCACGTGACACGGGGAGAGCATCCAGAATCCAATTTATATAAGCGGAAGGGTCGGGATGGAACCCACGACCTCTGCACACAGGCGAGGATTAACATCTCCTAGCCACCGTGATGATGTGAGAGAGAGAGCAGCAACTCCAAATATCAGCAGCAGCAGACGTAGGGTCGGGATGGAACCACGACTCCTGTACACCAGGCGAGGTAGTTAACATCTCCTAGCCACCGTGATGATGATGAGAGAGAGAGACACGCAAACTCCAAATATACAGCAGCAGGAGGCGTCAGGGTCGGGATGGAACCCACGACCTCCTGTACACCAGGCGAGGTAGTTAACATATCCTAGCCACCGTGATGATGATGAGAGAGAGAGACACGCAAACTCCAAATATACAGCAGCAGCAGACGTCAGGGTCGGGATGGAACCCACGACCTCCTGTACACCAGGCGAGGTAGTTAACATCTCCTAGCCACCGTGATGATGATGAGAGAGAGAGACGCAAACTCCAAATATACAGCAGCAGGCTTCAGGGTCGGGATGGAACCCACGACCTCCTGTACACCAGGCGAGGTAGTTAACATCTCCTAGCCACCGTGATGATGATGAGAGAGAGACGCAAACTCCAAATATACAGCAGCAGCAGGCGTCAGGGTCGGGATTGAACCCACGACCTCCTGCACACCAGGCGAGGTAGTTAACATCTCCTAGCCACCGTGATGATGATGAGAGAGAGACGCAAACTCCAAATATACAGCAGCAGCAGGCGTCAGGGTCGGGATGGAACCGACGACCTCCTGCACACCAGGCGAGGTAGTCAACATCTCCTAGCCACCGTGATGATGATGAGCGAGACACGCAAACTCCAAATATACAGCAGCAGCAGGCGTCAGGGTCGTGATGGAACCCACGACCTCCTGTAGACCAGGCGAGGTAGTTAACATCTCCTAGCCACCGTGATGATGATGAGCGAGACACGCAAACTCCAAATATACAGCAGCAGGCGTCAGGGTCGGGATGGAACCGACGACCTCCTGTAGACCAGGCGAGGTAGTTAACATCTCCTAGCCACCGTGATGATGATGAGAGAGAGAGACACGCAAACTCCAAATATACAGCAGCAGCAGACGTCAGGGTCGGGATGGAACCCACGACCTCCTGCACACCAGGCGAGGTAGTCAACATCTCTTACAGAGTGGCAGCCGAGGAACGGGCGGCGTTCTAGAGGAGACGGAGCGGCGGAATCCGTCGTCGGCGAGCTGAGCAATCCTCCATCTAGCAGCGGAGAGATCGCGGCCTCCGCCTAGGTCGACTCGGCCTCAAAGAACGCAGCTTTTGGTGCGGTGTGTCACATACAGTATGCGGTAGAAGCCCGGTTAACGGCAGTGTTTGGTTCCATGAAGCGAGGAGTGAAAATGTAAAGTTAATGGGGTTAATTCGTGGCCAAACAACGTATTTTGTACTATTTAAACAATACTCTTAGGTTTTTTTCGGTAAAGTCACGTAGGTAAAAAAATAAAATTAAAAGTTAATAGTGGAAATAAAATTAAATAATATTTCCATTATTAACTTTTATGTTTTACCTACGTGACTTTACCGAAAAAACCTAAGAGTATGAATCCTTGCAGTCACGAAAGCTTCAAATCTAGTATTTAAACAATGTATATCAACACGTAAGGATACTAACAACGATATAACCACGTGATTTTCAAGTAAAATGGTTAATCATTAATGTTTTCTGTATCTATAGCACCCGTCGTGAACAGGGAATGGTCAGTAAGCGAACACATTGGGCTCTATGGAGGCACTACACTACACTATACACTACACTACTATACACTACACATATACACTACACTACTATACACTACACTATACACTACACTACTNTACACTACTATACACTACACTACTATACACTACACTATACATACTATACACTACACTACTATACACTACACTATACACTACTATACACTACACTACTATACACTACACTACACTGCACTACTATACACTACACTGCTATACACTACACTA
>WFAB01001351.1:2500-107500 GCA_018977245.1 Lethenteron camtschaticum | reverse complement strand
CCATAGTGTAGAACAAAAAACTACTTTTCGTTATTTTCTTTGAACCATCTACGTGACTTTACCGAAATAACCAACGAATATCTTCGTACTCACACACACAAAGACAAAGATCTCCTCCCTACCGTGTAGCCTGTGGCACACTGTTGGGGCAAGTGCTGTTAGCGAGTAGCAGCAGCTTGTGAAGGCTACCGGCACTGTGGCACACGAAAGAGGGCGGGTGGGCAATCGGCCATGCCCGACCGCCTTTGTATTCCCGTAACGTGCCGTGTTGAGGCTGAGTCGACTTAGGGGGAGAACCGGGACCGGTTCAGATAATCGGTGAGCGGTACTCGGGTTTATTGTGGCCGCGTTCGTAGCGTAAGCGCGCTAACCACTGCGCCACCGCTCACACGAACACATTGCAAGAAAAAAAATTCGTGCATATTTCTCAAAAACTCAAAGTGAACGATGAATGTTGTCATCATGTACTAATTAGCGTTTCGTACGCTTCTCTTGTTGTTGTTACCACATCTTCTTGAATGTCATCGAGTGCAAATAATAACACGCGGTTTAATATTCACATCATCGTCGTATCTAACATCATCATCATCAGAATCATCAATCGGCTACGGTCGAATCACTGGCCCGAACGAAGGCCCATTCTGCCTTAATTCCTTCATTAATTCATTAATTCCCCTCCCCTCCCGCCCCCNGCCGCCCAAATAAAAATAATTCACATCGCACGCGGACAAGGGGGAGATCTGAATGAATTTCAACGACGCTCCACCACGCGCTCCGTCTCCATACGTGGAACGTGCCATTCCACCACCCTCCCCACTCAACTCCATCGCGGACTGCTCCCCGACCATTTGCAGACCGTCGCAATTCTTTTGTGTGTGTGTACGGTGAGAAAGAAGTCATAATAATAATCGCGTGTTTGTTTGTGCATCTCCTTTTTGCGCTACGGAAACTAAAAATTAGATATATTCGTTAATGCAATGTTATGCGCGTGTGTGTGTGTGTGTGCGTGCGTGTGTGTACATGTGTGTATGTACGTGCGTGTGTGTAGGTGTGTGTACGTGTGTACGTGTGTGTGTACGTGTGTGTATGTACGTGCGTGTGTGTGTAGGTGTGTGTACGTGTGTACGTGCGTGTGTGTACGTGTGTGTATGCACGTGCGTGTGTGTACGTGTGTGTGTAGGTGTGTGTGTAGGTGTGTGTACGTGTGTGTGTACGTGTGTGTGTACGTGTGTGTGTGTACGTGTGTGTGTACGTGTGTGTGTGTACGTGTGTGTGTAGGAGTGTATATGTCTGTCTGTGTGTGTGTAGGGGAGCGGTGGTGTAGTGGTTAGCGCCGCGCTGCGTTTCGAACCCGGAGACCCGAGTTCGATTCCGCGATTCCTTTCACGGCCAACACCCAGTGACGATTATTTGAACCGGTCCTGGGCCTCCCCTAGGTCGACTCAGCCTCAAATGAGTACCCGGTGCGGTGTGTAGTAAACATCGCCACTGGGGAGACAAAGGCGGTCGGGCCGTGCCGGCCTTCATAGGTTGCAGCTCGCTAACAGCACTTGCCCCAACAGTCGGTTCAGGCTACACGGGGATCTTTGTCTTTGTTTTACGTGTGTGCGTGTGTGTGTACATATTTTTACGTGTGTGTGCATCTGTTCATGTGAGTGTGTGTGTGTGCATCTGTGTGTGTGTGTGTGCATCTGTTCATGTGAGTGTGTGTGTGTGCGGTCGGGCGTGGTGCTGGCCACCCACCCCTCGTGTACCGTTCCGGCCTTCATAGGTGCTCGCTAACAGCACTTGCCCCTACAGTCTGTTAAGGCTATACGGGGATCTTTGTGTGCATCTGTTTATGTGAGTGTGTGTGTATGCATCTGTGTGTGTGAGTGTGTGCATCTGTTTATGTGAGTGTGTGTGCATCTGTGTGTGTGTGTGTGCATCTGTTCATGTGAGTGTGTGTGTGTGCATCTGTGTGTGTGTGTGCATCTGTTCATGTGAGTGTGTGTGCATCTGTGTGTGTGTGCATCTGTTCATGTGAGTGTGTGTGTGCATCTGTGTGTGTGTGCATCTGTTTATGTGAGTGTGTGTGTGTGCATCTGTGTGTGTGTGCATCTGTTTATGTGAGTGTGTGTGTGTGCATCTGTGTGTGTGTGCATCTGTTTATGTGAGTGTGTGCATCTGTGTGTGTGTGTGTGCATCTGTTCATGTGAGTGTGTGTGTGTGCATCTGTGTGTGTGTGTGCATCTGTTTATGTGAGTGTGTGTGTGTGCATCTGTGTGTGTGCATCTGTTTATGTGAGTGTGTGTGTGTGCATCTGTGTGTGTGCATCTGTTTATGTGAGTGTATGTGTGTGCATCTGTGTGTGTGTGTTTGTGCATCTGTTTATGTGAGTGTGTGTGTGTGTGCATCTGTGTGTGTGTGTNCATCTGTTTATGTGAGTGTGTGTGTGTGCATCTGTGTGTGTGTGTGTGCATCTGTTCATGTGAGTGTGTGTGTGTGCATCTGTGTGTGTGTGTGCATCTGTTCATGTGAGTGTGTGTGTGCATCTGTGTGTGTGTGTGCATCTGTGTGTGTGTGCATCTGTGTGTGTGTGCATCTGTTTGTGTGTGTGTGCATCTGTGTGTGTGTGTGCATCTGTTTATGTGTGTGTGTGTGCATCTGTGTGTGTGTGTGTGCATCTGTTCATGTGAGTGTGTGTGTGTGCATCTGTGTGTGTGTGTGTGCATCTGTTTGTGTGTGTGTGTGCATCTGTGTGTGTGTGTGCATCTGTTTATGTGAGTGTGTGTGTGTGCATCTGTGTGTGTGCATCTGTTTATGTGAGTGTGTGTGTGTGCATCTGTGTGTGTGCATCTGTTTATGTGAGTGTGTGTGTGTGCATCTGTGTGCATCTGTTTATGTGAGTGTGTGTGTGTGCATCTGTGTGTGTGTGTGCATCTGTTCATGTGAGTGTGTGTGTGTGCATCTGTTCATACGAGTGAGTGTGTGCGTGTGTGGTGTTGCAAGTCACGTTGGAGCAGAATCGATCCTGGGAATTCAACACGAACCAGTGCAGTGGGGAATTCATCGATCATCCGAGTTCGACCCCCCTCGCTTACCGTCCAGTTAAAGCCCATTTAAGGCTGAGTCGACCTAGGGGGAGACCCAGGGGCCAGTTCAGATCATTATTCGAGTGGGTATGGATGGTGTTTAATGCTGTGCTCAAAGTAATGATATTGCTTGTGTATGCTGTATATACACACATGCGTTAAGTGTATATACATATAGGTATAGTGCATACTATATTTTCACCGTTCTTACGCGTTCTAAATTACGCAAAATGTGATGCTGTTGTTATGATCAAAGGCATAAGTCAGTTATTACCATGGCTATATATATAACAATACAATAATATGCACCTGTAAATGAGTAAAATTGCAGTAGAATTACATTTAATTACGAGAAAACATTTCGCAATAAAACATGTTGTTTTTGCATTTTGTACGAGTGTATTGTGATGATTTGTAATTGCTGGTGATGATTATGATGCTACTGATGATGATGATGATTGTGTTATTGATAATGTGATGATGGTGATAGTCAAATGATGATAATGAGTACACAAATTATTGATGATGATGATGCTAGAGATACAAATGATTACGCCGATTATTTAACTGCTTCTTTAAAAAATGTACAACTGATATTGCTGATTATAATGACATTGATAATGATGATGACGATATGAATGATGAGTATAATCACGATTCTACCTGTGTTAATTATTATACTGATAATGGTAACATAATATTATTGCCGATGATGATGATTACCTATTATATTATTGCTGATGCTGATAACATATGATGATGATGATTTTATTGCTGTTGATGATGGTAATGATGATAACATTATGTTATTATTGCTGATAATTGCATGTTCAATTATTGCTGATGATGATAACGATGATGGTATTATATTATTTCTGCTGCTGATGATGATAATGATGATGATAACACGTTATATTATTGCTGATGCTGATAACATGATGATTTTATTATTGCTGCTGCTGATGATGATGATGGTAATGATGATAACATTATATTATTATTGCTGAAAATTACATGTTCAATTATTGCTGATGATGATAATGATGGCATTATATTATTTCTGCTGCTGGTGATGATAACATATGATGATGATATTATTGCTGCTGATGATGATGGTAATGATGATAACATTATATTATTGCTGATGCTGATAAAACATTATATTATTGTTGCTGATGATGATAACATGATGATGATATTATTGCTGCTGCTGCTGATGATGATGGTAATGATGATAACATATTATTGCTGATGCTGATAAAACATTATATTATTGCTGATGATGATAACTGATGATGATGATATTATTGCTGCTGCTGATGATGGTAATCATGATAACATTATATTATTGCTGATAAAACATTACATTATTGTTGCTGATGATGATAACTGATGATGATGATATTATTGCTGTTGCTACTGCTGCTGATGATAACCACGCAATTTGTGATCATCATTTTACCGATGATGATGATGATGATTACGATCAGTACAACGCGAGCCGCCCGACACGACCACATCTGTGACATTGATAATGACACAATCACACACACTCACACACACATCTGTGTGTGTGAGTGTGTGTGATTGTGTTTCCTGATTTCACTGGGACGCAAGCCGCCGACACGACCACATCTGTAACATTGATAATGACACAATCACAATCACACACACACATCTGTGTGTGTGTGTGATTGTGTTTACTGATTTCACTGGAACGCAAGCCGGCCGACACGACACATCTGTGACATTGATAATGACACAATCACAATCACACACACACCTGTGTGTGAGTGAGTGTGATTGTGTTTACTGATTTCACTGGAACGCAAGCCGGCCGACACGATCACATCTGTGACATTGATAATGACACAATCACAATCTCACACACACATCTGTGTGATTGTGTGTGTGTGATTGTGTTTACTGATTTCACTGGAACTTCGCTGCGTATCGATCTCCCGTGTTCCTGGCCTCGGGATGACAGATTGGGCACGAACGAGTCCTCCTAGAACGCGCTTCCGACGACCCTCGCCACCCAAGTCACAGTGATCATTCCGTAGAATGCGATTTGTATTGAATCGGGAGCGCGTGTAATTGCGCGCTGTGCCGGGGAGTGGTGGCGCTGTGGTTAGCGCTGCTCTGGGAGTGGTGGTGCTGTGGTTAGCGCTGCTCTGGGGAGTTGTGGCGCTGTGGTTAGCGTTGTGCTGGGAGTGGTGGCGCTGTGGTTAGCGCTGGGGAGTGGTGGTGTTGTGGTTAGCGTTGTTCTGGGGAGTGGTGGCGCTGTGGTTAGCGCTGCTCTGGGGAGTGGTGGCACGGTGGTTAGCGTTGTTCTGGGGAGTGGTGGCGCTGTGGTTAGCGTTGTTCTGGGAGTGGTGGCGCGGTGGTTAGCGTTGTGCTGGGGAGTGGTGGCGCTGTGGTTAGCGCTGCTCTGGGAGTGGTGGCACGGTGGTTAGCGTTGTTCTGGGGAGTTGTGGCACGGTGGTTAGCGCTGGGGAGTGGTGGCGCGGTGGTTAGCGTTGTGCTGGGGAGTGGTGGCGCTGTGGTTAGCGCTGCTCTGGGGAGTGGTGGCACGGTGGTTAGCGTTGTTCTGGGGAGTGGTGGCACGGTGGTTAGCGCTGGGGAGTGGTGGCGCGGTGGTTAGCGTTGTGCTGGGGAGTGGTGGCGCTGTGGTTAGCGCTGCTCTGGGGAGTGGTGGCACGGTGGTTAGCGTTGTTTTGGGAGTGGTGGCGCTGTGGTTAGCGCTGGGGAGTGGTGGCGCGGTGGTTAGCGTTGTGCTGGGGAGTGGTGGCGCTGTGGTTAGCGCTGCTCTGGGGAGTGGTGGCACGGTGGTTAGCGCTGCTCTGGGGAGTGGTGGCGCTGTGGTTAGCGCTGCTCTGGGGAGTGGTGGCGCTGTGGTTAGCGTTGTTCTGGGGAGTGGTGGCGCTGTGGTTAGCACTGCTCTGGGGAGTGGTGGCGCTGTGGTTAGCGTTGTGCTGGGGAGTGGTGGCACGGTGGTTAGCGCTGGGAGTGGTGGCGCTGTGGTTAGCACTGCTCTGGGGAGTGGTGGCACGGTGGTTAGCACTGTGCCGGAGAGTGGTGGCGCTGTGGTTAGCGCTGCTTTGGGGAGTGGTGGCACGGTGGTTAGCGCTGCGCTGGGGAGTGGTGGCGCTGTGGTTAGCGTTGTTCTGGGGAGTGGTGGCGCTGTGGTTAGTCCTGCTCTGGGGAGTGGTGGCACGGTGGTTAGCACTGTGCCGGGGAGTGGTGGCACGGTGATTAGCGTTATGCTGGGGAGTGGTGGCGCTGTGGTTAGCGCTGGAGAGTGGTGGCGCTATGGTTAGCGTTATGCTGGGGAGTGGTGGCGCTGTGGTTAGTGCTGCTCTGGGGAGTGGTGGCACGGTGATTAGCGTTATGCTGGGGAGTGGTGGCGCTGTGGTTAGCGCTGGAGAGTGGTGGCGCTATGGTTAGCGTTGTGCTGGGGAGTGGTGGCGCTGTGGTTAGCGCTGCGCTGGGAGTGGTGGTGCTGTGGTTAGCGCTGCGCTGCCCTGGGGAGTGGTGGTGCTGTTGTTAGCGCTGCGCTGCTCTGGGGAGTGGTGGCGCTGTGGTTAGCGCTGCGCTGCTCTGGGGAGTGGTGGTGCTGTGGTTAGCGCTGCGCTGCTCTGGGGAGTGGTGGCGCTGAATGAAGGCTACACAGTGGGGGAGGGGATCTGTGTATGTGAGTATGTGTGTGTAAGTGTGTGTGTATGTGTGTGTATGTGTGTGTATGTATGTGTGGTGTGTGTATGTATGTATGTGTATGTGTGTGTATGTATGTGTGTGTATGTGTGTGTACGTGTGTATATGTATGTGTGTGTATGTGTGTGTGTGCGTGTATGTGCGTGTATGTGTATGTGTGTGAGTGTGTGTGAGTGTATTATGTGTGTGAGTGTATGTGTGTGTGTGTATGTGTGTATATGTGTATGNGTGTGTATGTGTGTGAGTGTATGTGTGTGTGTGTATGTGTGTATATGTGTATGTGTGTGTATGTGTGTGAGTGTATGTGTGTGTACGTGTGTGTATGTATATATGTATATGTGTGTATGTGTGTGTATGTGTGTATATGTGTGAGTGTATGTGTGTGTATGTATATATGTATGTGTGTTGTGTGTGTGGTGTGTGTGTGTGGTATGTATGTATATATGTGTGTGTTGTGTGTGTGGTGTTGTGTGTGTGTGTATTTGTGTGTATATGTGTGTGTTGTGTGCGTGGTGTTGTGTGTGGTGTGTGTGTGTATTTGTGTGTATGTGTGTGTGTTGTGAACACCTATGCCTGCTGAAAACAAAACAAAAAATCTGATTCGCCTGCCCAACTCCCATCCGGTAATTCAACCCAGATGCACAGCAGTCGATGGGAGCTCACAAATCCGCGTAGCAGGCGAGTTCTGCGTTACCTGTGTCACATCGCCCGCATGCACATCGACACCGCATTCCCCAAGCAGCTTCTGTTTGGCCGCATCGAGGGGTCTAAACGGGCGCGGCACGGGCTAGAGAAGAGATGGAGTAATGTGGTACGGGAGGACGTGGAGCTGAGTGCACGACTTGCCGATGACTGGTACCAGCGGTGTCAAGATCGGCCTCTGTGCAGGAGGAGGCTCGTGAAGGACGCTGCTACTGGGCAGTTGGAGGCAGTCGCCCTCCAACAACAACGGAGGGCGGAGAGCGACGCTCACAACAACGAGCGGAGCGCCGGGCAGATAAAACGCAGCGAGTTGGCTCAGTGGGGATCACAGCTGGTGCATTGGGCAGTCATCTCAGTCAGGCACCCATAGCACCTGGGCCTGACCCATGACATCTGCACCTAGCCTGGCACAGCAGGCCACCCCCATAGCACCTGGGTCTGCCCCGTGACCTCTGCACCTAGCCTGGCACAGCATGCAACCCATAGCACCTGGGTCTGCCCCGTGACCTCTGCAACCCATAGCACCTGAGCCTGACCCGTGACCTCTGCACCTAGCCTGGCACAGCAGGCAACCCATAGCACCTGAGCCTGACCCGTGACCTCTGCACCTAGCCTGGCACAGCAGGCGACCCATAGCACCTGGGCCTGACCCGTGACCTCTGCACCTAGCCTGGCACAGCAGGCGACCCATAGCACCTGGGCCTGACCCGTGACCTCTGCACCTAGCCTGGCACAGCAGGCCACCCATAGCACCTGGGTCTGTCACGTGACCTCTGCACCTAGCCTGGCACAGCAGGCAACCCATAGCACCTGGTCTGTCACGTGACCTCTGCATCTAGCCTGGCACAGCAGGCGACCCATAGCACCTGGGCCTGACCCGTGACCTCTGCACCTAGCCTGGCACAGCAGGCCACCCATAGCACCTGGGTCTGTCACGTGACCTGCCAGCAGCGAGCCTTCCACACGTCACGTGACTGCTTCAACGTGCACCTAGCCTGGCACAAGACAGCGTCTGAATTAATTCATTCAGACGCTGTCTTCCCGACAGACCTGTTCTTCACCTGAGGACGGCTGCTTGCGTTGTGGCCGAAACGTCGTGAGAATTATTGTATTATGTTTTATTTTTATTATTTATTATTTCCCTTCTACGTGACTTTACCGAAAGAACCAAGAAGATGAATCCCTGCAGTCACGAAAGCTTTAAATCGAAATTTTATTATGTTTTGTTTTTATTATTTTATTATTTCCCTTCCACGTGACTTTACCGAAAGAACCAAGAAGATGAATCCCTGCAGTCATGAAAGCTTTCAATCGAAATTAATGTTATTTTCTAATTGCTTATGCTCTCACATGTAGATAAAGTGACTATTATTATCCCACGAAAACTTTGCGTTTATGACCAGGAGTTTGCGTGAAGGGATGACACAGACGCACGCGTTTTCTCATTGACAATTTGTCCATTTCAAAATATCACCGTCCCTTAATCATGGATCTCCTTTGCTGTCTCGGTGTGGACCATTCAGTTTCATAGACAATGCCATTTATTATCAGAGTGTGTTTTTTTTTGCATTCTGACCACAAGTATTGTGGTTAACGGAAACGTGTGTCCTCGTGAAAGGTTTCAGTTTGGTGTTTTAACATCTTAACACAACTGTTTTGTTGCTAGACAAAAAAGGGGGAAAACCCTTTTCATCATCACTGGCCTGGTCACAAAAGCGAAATTTGTGGAGAATATCAATAGCCAATTCAACACGTAGGCTTTCGCGACCAATATCATTCATAATATAGATTTTTTGGTTAGATCGCGTTATTTATGAATGTGTCCTAACCCTCCACCACCCGACACGGCCAAACAGTAAAAACATGTCACGTTTTTTCAAAGGACAAAATAATTCACAATAGCCATCGTATGTACTTTTGAGGCAGAAGCAATTATAAAATAACACTTACTACCCGGGGAATTTAAAAAAAATATTTTTTGAGAAAACGTGTGCATTTGTGTCATTCCTTCACGTAACAAAAAAAATATTTTTAAATCTATATATTTTTTGTTACACAATGTTAATAATTCTTGAGCACTTGCCACTACCTCGCCCGCCCGCCAGAGTTAAGCTTCCGAATGTGCCGCTTGTCAAACGACGTGGGGGGTGAGGGGGGTGGTGAGTTTGGGGGGGGCTCTGAGTATACGCGCACTCCTCGTTGTGTACAGGGGGGGCAGGGGGGGGGACAGGGGGGTTCTGTGTGATCCTCTCGAACCCCTGGAAACCTCTCGACGGGAATAACCACACACACACGCACACATACACACATACATACATACACACACATACATACACACACATACACACATACATACACACACATACACACGCACACACACGACCACACATACATACACACACACATACACACACACACGCGCACACACATACACGCACACACATACATACACACACATACACAAACCCACACGCGCACACACATACACACACATACACACACACATACATACACACACACACGCGCACACACACATACACACATACACACACGCGCACACACACATACATACACACATACACACACACATACCCACCCCGCCTCCCACACTCTTAGAAATAATAAAAGACAAAGATCTCCACCCCCCCCCCCCCGTATAGCCTTGCTAGACTGTTGGGGCAAGTGCTGTTAGCGCTGACATACATGTACAAAGACAAAGATCCCCCGTATGGCCTTGCTAGACTGTTGGGGCAAGTGCTGCTAGCGCTGACATGCATGTACAAAGACCAAGATCCCCCTTACAGTCTGGAACAGACTGTTAGCGATTCACAAGAAGCATCTGAAGGCCGCCACGGCACACGAGGGGGTGGGTAGAACAGCACCACGCCCGGCCGCCTTTGTCTCCCAGCGTGTAACGTGGCCGGGGTGGGAGCGGGCGGTTTGGGAGGTCAGGTAACCCACGATACGAATTTGAACCTTGGGTGTAAAGTAGCGTTGCTTGTTGGATACTCGGCAGGCAATTTGAGCACGAAAGCTTTCGTGACTGCAGGAATCCCGTACACGTTGGTTCTTTCGGTCAAGTCACGTTAGTAGAAAAAAAATCATAGATCACGACGTTTCGATCGCAACACAAGCGATCGTCATCAGGTGGGGCAATCACATCAAGAAAAACTGCTGAAGTATGAAGTGAGTGTGGAGGGGGAAAACCGGAGGAGCCGGAAAAAAATCCACGCCACCACGGCGAGAGAGAGAGACACGCAAACTCCAAATATACAGCAGGCGTCAGGGTCGGGATCGAACCCACGACCTCCTGCACACCAGGCGAGGTAGTCAACATCTCCTAGCCACCGTGATGATGATGATGAGACACGCAAACTCCAAATATACAGCAGCAGGCGTCTGGGTCGGGATCGAACCCACGACCTCCTGTACACCAGGCGAGGTAGTCAACATCTCCTAGCCACCGTGATGATGATGAGAGAGAGACACGCAAACTCCAAATATACAGCAGCAGGCGTCAGGGTCGGGATTGATCCCACGACCTCCTGCATACCAGGCGAGGTAGTCAACATCTCCTAGCCACCGTGATGATGATGAGAGAGAGAGAGACACGCAAACTCCAAATATACAGCAGCAGCAGGCGTCAGGGTCGAACCCACGACCTCCTGCACACCAGGCGAGGTGTCTTGCTATTCTGAACTCACCCATATAATCAAATACCATATTAGAAGATCCTTGCAAAAGCAATCCGTATTAGGAGTCATACGCGTTCAAATGCGTTACAAGAATCCACGCGTTTGCACGATTTATATTCTTTTGTTGAAGCTGGCTTCATGTTGAGATACCAATAAATGTGAGTTTATAGGTGCTCACCAACACACTTGCACACTCATTATACAGTGCCCTGTGCTGTTGTATTTCTGTGTGTGTAAGGATCTGCGTGCAACAACTTGTTGGCGCAGTGGTTCGCGTATCTTGCTACGAATCCCCGTCTACCTGAGTTCGGTCAAGGATAACAATCAGTGATGGCTACTGAACCGGTTCCGCTTGCTGATCCTCCAAACGAGCACCCATCCTCGAACACCATCGCCATCTCCTCCATCTCTCATCCTCGCCCTCCCTCCTCCCGTATCTCCCATCCTCATCTTCCCCGCGTCTCCATCTCTTCTCCTGCCCCCCTCCCGTCTCTCCCATCCTCATCTTCCACGCGTCTCCATCTCTTCTCCTGCCCCCCCCTCCCGTCTCTCCCATCCTCATCTTCCACGCGTCTCCATCTCTTCTCCTGCCCCCCCCCCTCCCGTCTCTCCATCCTCATCTTCCCCGCGTCTCCATCTCTTCTCTGCCCCCCCCTCCCGTCTCTCCCATCCTCATCTTCCCGCGTCTCCATCTCTTCTCCTGCCCCCCCCCTCCGTCTCTCCCATCCTCATCTTCCCGCGTCTCCATCTCTTCTCCTGCCCCCCCCTCCCGTCTCTCCATCCTCATCTTCCCCGCGTCTCCATCTCTTCTCCTGCCCCCCCCCCTCCCGTCTCTCCCATCCTCATCTTCCCGCGTCTCCATCTCTTCTCCTGCCCCCCCCCCTCCCGTCTCTCCCATCCTCATCTTCCACGCGTCTCCATCTCTCCTCCTGCCTCTCCATCCTCCTCCCCTCCCCTCCTCCTCCTCCTCCCTCCCTCCTCCTCCTCCTCCCATCTCTCCCATCCCCATCTTCCCGCGTCTCCATCTCTCCTCCTGCCCCTCCATCCTCCCTCCCTCCTCCTCCCGTCTCTCCCATCATCATCTTCCCCGCATCTCCATCTCTTCTCCTGCCCCTCCATCTTCCTCCTCCTCCTCGCCCTCCCCTCCTCCCGTCTCTCCCTTCCTCATCTTCCCGTGTCTCCATCTCTCCTCCTGCCCCTCCATCCTCCCTCCCCTCCTCCTCCCGTCTCTCCTTCCTCATCTTCCCCGTGTCTCCATCTCTCCTCCTCCCCTCCATCCTCCCTCCCCTCCTCCTCCTGTCTCTCCCATCATCATCTTCCCCGCATCTCCATCTCTTCTCCTGCCCCTCCATCTTCCTCCTCCTCCTCGCCCTCCTCCTCCCGTCTCTCCCTTCCTCATCTTCCCCGTGTCTCCATCTCTCCTCCCCTCCCTCCCCTCCCCTCCTCCTCCTCCTCCTCCAACCCCTCCCTCCTCCCGCAGACCCCGGGTCCCTAGCGAGGCGCCTGCTAACCCCTAAAACAATCTCCGCTTCTACTCCTTTTATTAAACATGGCCGCGAAACGTCAATCAAAGCTGTCTGCGGCAGGCAACGTCTGTGGAGAGGATATTGAAGCTGTGATCTTTTCTCTACCCCCACCCCACATCTCTCGCTCTCTCTCGCTCTCTCGCTCACTCTCACACACGCACGCGTGCATAGATGCACATATACACATCACAAAGTACACGTGCAAATCTACAGGCGTGCACGAAGACAAAGATCCACCGTGTAGTTCTGGATTTGAAGCTTTCGTGACTGCAAGGATTCATACTCTTAGGTTTTTCGGTAAAGTCACGTAGGTAAAAAATAAATAATGAAAATATAATTGAAATAATAGGAAATATTTATTATTTTATTTATATTATTATTTAATTTTCTTTTTATTATTTATTTTTTACATACGTGACTTTACAAAAACCTAAGAGTATGAATCCCCGTGTAGCCTTAACAGACTGTAGGGGCAAGTGCTGTTAGCGAGCACCTATGAAGGCCGGAACGGTACACGAGGGGTGGCCAGCACCACCCCGACCGCCTTTGTCTCCCNAGTGGCGATGTTTGCACACCGCACCAGGTACTCATTTGAGGCCGAGTCGATCTAGGGAGGCCCAGGACAGGTTCAGATAATCGTCACTGGTGTTAGCTGTGAGCGGGAATCGAACTCGGCTGCTGGGTTCGTAGCGCAGCGCTAACCGCTGCACCACCGCTCCCACACACGCACACACCCNNCACAGACACACACACACACACACACACACACACCACACACCACACACCAACACACACACACACACCACCACACCACACACCACACACACACCAACACAGAACACACACACACCACACACACACCCACCAACACAGACACACACACACCAACAACACANACACAACACACACACACCAACATACACACACCAACACACACACACACCAACACACACACACCAACACAGACACACACACACCAACACACACACACCAACACAGACACACACACACACACAGACAAAGACAAAGGATCCCTCAGCCTGTTGGGGCAAGTGCTGTTAGCGAGTAGCAGCAGCACCTATGAAGGCTACCGGCACTGTGGCACACGAGGTGGGTGAGGTGGCTAGCACCAGGCCCGGCCGCCTTTGTTTTCCCCCACCACGCGTAGCGATGTTCGTTGCAGGCGGCATTCAAACATCGACACGCAACGTTGCGATGAAAAGCGTGGCGTTTTCCTGGCCACCCAAATGGCTCCATCTCGTCTCTGAGCAGGTGAGTTGATTCTAGATTTGAAGTTTTCGTGACTGCAAGGATTCATACTCTTAGGTCTTTCGGTGAAGTCACGTAGGTGAACATAAGTAAATAAGAATTTATAAATGTTAATTAAAAATAGGTGAGTTGGCTAATAAGTATAACCGTAAAAACAAAGTTTTTCACTATAAATCCTTTATATGCGTGGCGGCTAGAGTCATCTCGTCCTCTGGCTTGAGATGGCTGCCACCTATGGGTCAGATGATTGCATTGCACCATTAAGCAATTGGTAATTAAATATATTTTTGTCCTAAAAGTGTAACATTTTGGAAAAAAATGTTCACGAACATTAATTGTCACGCACAACGAGTCTGTGTGAAAAATATCAGCTCGATTGGATCACGGAAGTGGGTTAAAAAACGACCGAAAGATTTGCACGGTCCTAAGCAAGCAAGCGAATTAATATAAAGGATTTAATAAGTATAACCCGTAAAAACAAAGTTTTTCACTATAAATCCTTTATATGCGTGGCAGCGAACTTAATATAAAGGATTTTAAAATATATTCGCCTGTGGAGGACACGGGGATCGATCCCGCGACCTTTGGCATGGGAAGCGAGGGCGCTACCAACTGCGCCACTCCGCCACGGCCAGTGGAGGGGTTACGCTCTGGGCTCTTACACTCTGACGTTCAGCCAAAGCCATGAATGAGTTCTATTTGAATATATGTAAAATAATTTTTTTGCCTAAAAAGTGTAAAATTTTGGGAATTTTTTTTCACGAACAATAATTGTCTCGCACAACGAGTCTGTGTGCAAAATGTCAGCTCGATTGGATCACGGGAAGTGGGTTAAAAAACGACCGAAAGATTTGCACGGTCCTAAGCAAGCAAGCAAGCACGCAAGCAAGCACGCAAGCAAGCAAGCAAGCACGCGAACTTAATATAAAGGATTTAAAAACAACGACAACGATGACGACGACAACAACAACATCTAAGGGGTCGTCCATAAATGACGTCACACGATTTTGAACGATTTTTCACCCTCGCTCCCCCCTCGTCACACGGCGTCACAAAAAGTCAGACCCCCCCCCCTCAAATATGACGTCACAAAGCTCTGCCCCCCCCCCAAAAAAAAAAAAGCTTCAAATCGCTTTAAACTATTGTCATTGTAGTGCGTATTTAATGTGGCGCTGCACTCTGATGTTGTAGGAGGAAACATTCATTAGAAATCTATTTAATTAAGTAGAACGTGTTGTCTATTTTATTTAAAGTTGCGCATTTTGATGTGACGTCACATTTCTCACCCCCCCCCTCGTCACACATCGTCACAAATATCTGACCCCCCAGGTGTGTGACGTCATTTATGGACGGCCCTTAGTCATCAAGTCTTGTTCACCCACGTGACTTTAAATTCGTTTGGCTGCTCGGGTGGTGAAGGGTTGTCCGAAACAACGTTGCCCGTGTTATATTGATTGAAGCTGATTTCTTCAGAACTGGTCATGTGTTTAGTCCTTCGGCACGATTGGCTACGTACGGTACAGAAGAAGTTAAACCTACGTAACAATAGATCAGCACTGCCCATAGAAACACTGCCCATAGACTCAACACTACCCATAGACTCAANACTACCCATAGACTAACACTGTGACTCAACACATACCCATAGACTCAACACTATAGACCAACAGCCCATAGACTCAACACTGCACATACTCAGCACTACCATAGCTCATACCCAGACTAACACTATAGACTCAACACTGCCATGACTCAACACTACCCATGACTCAACACTGCCATAGATCAACACGCCATAGACTCAACACCACATGACTCAGCCTACTAGTCAACACTGCCCATAGACTCAACATGCCCATTCAACACTGCCATAGACTCAGCACTGCCATAGACCAAAGCCCAAGACTCAACACTACCTAACTCAACAACAGACTCAACACTGCCCAAGACTCAAACATAGACTCAACACTGCCCATAGACTCACACTGCCCATAGACTCAACACTCATAGACTCAAGCATAGACTCAACACTGCCCATAGACTCACACACCCATAGACTCACACTGCCATAGACTCAACACTACCCATAGACTCAACACTCATAGACTCACACTGCCCATAGACACATACCCAGACTCAACACTGCACATAGACTCAACACTCACATATACTCAACACTGCACATAGACTCAACACTCATAAACTCAACACTACCCATAGACAACACTACCCATAGACTCAACACTCATAGACTCAACACTGCCCATAGACTCAACACTGTTCATAGACTCACACTGCAATAGACTCAACACCCATATACTCAACACTGTTCATAGACTCACACTGCCATAGACTCAACCTGCACCATAGACTCAACACTGTCCATATACTCAACACTGTTCATAGACTCAACACTGCCCATAGACTCAACACTGCACCATAGACTCAACACTGCACCATAGACTCAACACTGTCCATAGACTCAACACTGCCCATAGACTCAACACTACCCATAGACTCAACACTGCCCATAGACTCAACACTGCCCATAGACTCAACACTACCCATAGACTCAACACTGCCCATAGACTCAACACTGCCTTAGACTCAACACTGCCCATAGACTCAACACTGCACATAAACTCAACACTACCCATAGACAACACTACCCATAGACTCAACACTGCACATAGACTCAACACTGCACATATACTCAACACTGCCCATAGACTCAACACTGCACATAAACTCAACACTACCCATAGACAACACTACCCATAGACTCAACACTGCACATAGACTCAACACTGCTCATAGACTCAACACTGTTCATAGACTCAACACTGCACCATAGACTCAACACTGTCCATATACTCAACACTGTTCATAGACTCAACACTGCCCATAGACTCAACACTGCACCATAGACTCAACACTGTCCATATACTCAACACTGTTCATAGACTCAACACTGCCCATAGACTCAACACTGCACCATAGACTCAACACTGCACCATAGACTCAACACTGTCCATAGACTCAACACTGCCCATAGACTCAACACTACCCATAGACTCAACACTGCCATAGACTCAACACTGCCCATAGACTCAACACTACTCATAGACTCAACACTGCCCATAGACTCAACACTGCCCTTAGACTCAACACTGCCCATAGACTCAACACTGCCCATAGACTCAACACTGCACCATAGACTCAACACTGTCCATATACTCAACACTGTTCATAGACTCAACACTGCCCATAGACTCAACACTGCACCATAGACTCAACACTGCACCATAGACTCAACACTGTCCATAGACTCAACACTGCCCATAGACTCAACACTACCCATAGACTCAACACTGCCCATAGACTCAACACTGCCCATAGACTCAACACTACCCATAGACTCAACACTGCCCATAGACTCAACACTGCCCTTAGACTCAACACTGCCCATAGACTCAACACTGCCCATAGACTCAACACTGTCCATATACTCAACACTGTTCATAGACTCAACACTGCCATAGACTCAACACTGCACCATAGACTCAACACTGCACCATAGACTCAACACTGTCCATAGACTCAACACTACCGTAGACTCAGCACTGCCCATAGACTCAACACTGCCATAGACTCAACACTACCATAGACTCAGCACTGCCCATAGACTCAACACTGCCCATAGACTCAACACTACCATAGACTCAACACTGCCCATAGACTCAACACTGCCCATAGACTCAACACTGCCCATAGACTCAACACTGCCATCGACTCAACACTGCCCATAGACTCAGCACTGTCCATAGACTCAACACTGCCCATAGACTCAACACTGCCCATAGACTCAACACTGCCCATAGACTCAACACTGCCCATAGACTCAGCACTGTCCATAGACTCAACACTGCCCATAGACTCAACACTGTCCATAGACTCAACACTGCCCATAGACTCAACACTGCCCATAGACTCAACACTGCACCATAGACTCAACACTGTCCATAGACTCAACACTGCCCATAGACTCAACACTACCATAGACTCAACACTGCCCATAGACTCAACACTGCCCATAGACTCAACACTACCCATAGACTCAACACTGCCCATAGACTCAACACTGCCCTTAGACTCAACACTGCCCATAGACTCAACACTGCCCATAGACTCAACACTGTCCATATACTCAACACTGTTCATAGACTCAACACTGCCATAGACTCAACACTGCACTATGGACTCAACACTGCACCATAGACTCAACACTACCCATAGACTCAACACTGCCATAGACTCAACACTGCCATAGACTCAGCACTGTCCATAGACTCAACACTGCCATAGACTTAACACTGCCCATAGACTCAACACTGCACCATAGACTCAACACTGTCCATAGACTCAACACTGCCTATAGACTCAACACTGCCCATAGACTCAACACTGCCTATAGACTCAACACTGCCCATAGACTCAACACTGCCCATAGACTAACACTGCCATAGACTCAACACTGCCTATAGACTCAACACTGCCCATAGACTCAACACTGCCCATAGACTCAACACTACCATAGACTCAACACTGCCCATAGACTCAACACTGCCATAGACTCAACACTGCCCATAGACTCAACACTGCCCATAGACTCAACACTGCCCATAGACTCAACACTGCCCATAGACTCAACACTGCCCTTAGACTCAACACTGCCCATAGACTCAACACTGCCCATAGACTCAACACTGTCCATATACTCAACACTGTTCATAGACTCAACACTGCCATAGACTCAACACTGCACTATGGACTCAACACTGCACCATAGACTCAACACTACCCATAGACTCAACACTGTCCATAGACTCAACACTGCCCATAGACTCAGCACTGTCCATAGACTCAACACTGCCCATAGACTCAACACTGCCCATAGACTCAACACTGCACCATAGACTCAACACTGTCCATAGACTCAACACTGCCTATAGACTCAACACTGCCCATAGACTCAACACTGCCTATAGACTCAACACTGCCCATAGACTCAACACTGCCCATAGACTCAACACTGTTCATAGACTCAACACTGCCATAGACTCAACACTGCACCATAGACTCAACACTGCACCAGACTCAACACTGTCCATAGACTCACACTGCCCATAGACTCAACCTGCCCATAGACTCAACACTGCCCATAGACTCAGCACTGTCATAGACTCAACACTGCACCATAGACTCAACACTGCACCATAGACTCAACACTGTCCATAGACTCAACACTGCCCATAGACTCAACACTGCCCATAGACTCAGCACTGTCCATAGACTCAACACTGCACCTCCTATTTGCGCAGTTCGCTACGTACGGTGCGATAGAAGTTCAACGTGCATACCCTCTACGCGGCTTAACCCCAAAACCGCGTAATACGAAAGATAATATTTGCAACGACCGCCTTATACGTATTTAAATATAAATATTTAATATCTAAAATGCGAGTGCGCGCGTGTGTGTGTACGCGTGTGATTTGAGCATTACTGCTGCAACGAACGCGTTCCCAAAGTCATAGGCTGCAAATCATCTCCACTTAAACATATATATATCTTCACATTCGTGTGTACATATAGATGTGATGTGTTCACGTATTAGACGTGGCGAGGGTGGGGAACACGTGGACATCGTCAAACGAATGTGCACGTGTATTGATCACGTACGTATATTTGTGTGTGTGTGTGTGTGCGGCACGGTACAGGATAATAATCGATAATGAAATAGACGGCGATAATAGTAGGGTTAGAATTGTACGGTTATGATAGTATAATTTAAAAATATGGATGATGAAATAAAACGATTTAGTAAGCGTACGGTTATAATTGCACGGTTATAAAAGTACGAAAAAATCGACAATAAAATAAAACGATATAATAATTGTACGGTTATAATTGCACGGTTATGAAAGTACGAAAAAAAATCGATAATAAAATAAAACGATTTAATAATCATACGGTTATAATTGCACGGTTATGAAAGTACGAAAAAAAATCGATAATAAAATTAAATGATATAATAATCGTACGTTTATAATCGCACATATATAATAAGACGATAAAAAACATTAATAAAATAAACGGTAATAATCGATCGATACGAATCGATAATTAAATAAACTATAATAATAGTACGGGTTTAATCGCACACACAAACATATGCATGCGATCAAATACGTGTACATAGTTCATGATGTTCATACATGTTTATGTAAAGACAAAGATCCCCCGTGTAGCCTCAGCATACTGTAGGGGCAAGTGTCCTATGAAGGCCGGCACGGCACACGAGGGGTGGGTGACCAGCACCACGCCCGACCGCCTTTGTCTCCCTAGTGGCGATGTTTACACACCGCACCAGGTACTCATTTGAGGCTGAGTCGACCTAGGGAGGCACAGGACCGGCACAGATAATCGTCACCGGTATTTCCGTGAGCGGGAATCGAACCCGGGTCGCCAGGTTCGTAGCGCAGCATACTAACCGCTACACCACCGCTCCCACACACACACAGACATATACACACACACCTACACAAATACACCAGCGTACACAGAACATTCAATAGCCACACACAAGTTATATCGACCGTGAACGCACACACACACACAGAGCGCGTCCCCAGGTAATAACAATTGCACACACGCGCACGCACTTTGTTAATATTTAGCAAAGGAAACCCCGTTTTGCGTCTTCCCGCTCTGCGGAGAGGGACAAGGAAGGGAGGGCTAGGGCGGTTAGACGGGAGGGTAGGTGGGTGGGTGGGTAGGTGGGTGGGTAGGTGGGTGGGTGGGTAGGTGGTGGGTGGGTGGGTAGGTGGGTGGGTGGGTAGNTGGGTGGTAGTGGGTAGGTGGGTGGGTGGGTAGGTAGGTAGGTAGGTGGGTGGTGGGTAGGTAGGTAGGTGGGTGGGTGGTGGGTGGTGGTGGGTAGGTGAGTGGTGGGTGGGAGGTGGTGGGTGGGTGGGTGGGTAGGTGGGTGGGTGGGTAGGTAGGTGGTGGGTAGGTGGGTGGNTAGGTGGTGGGTGACGGAGGGTAGGGAGGTAGGTGGGTGGGTAGGTGGGTGGTAGGTGGTAGGTGGGTGGGTAGGTGGGTGGGTAGGTGGGTGGGTAGGTAGGTGGTTAGGCGGGTAGGTGAGCATCGCGCCCGGCCGCCTTTGTCTCACCGATGCTGATCAATGCATTATCGCACAACGCGTAAACAGGCCTCCGGATCGAACCCGCTCGTGTTTTCCCCTAATCGACAAACTCATTTCTTCAGAACTTATTCGTTTGTTAGTTCAACGCTTGATAAGCGTGAGCGCGCTAACCGCTGCGCCACCGCTCCCCCCCGAAGCGCACGCGCACGCACGCGCGCGCGGCGAATCGTTTCAAGGGTTCGAGGGAGGCGGCTTTCTCTCCGAGGTGTTCGTTCAACAATGGTTGTCCATATTCTTAGGTTCTTTCGGTAAAGTCACGTAGAAGGGAAATAATAAAAAATAATAAAATTAATAAAATAATAAAAATAAAACATTATAAAATAATTCTCACGACGTTTCGGCCACAACAGGTGAAGAACAGGTCTGTCGAGAAGACAGCGTCTGAATGAATTAATTCATGAATGAATAAATTTTTTTAATGTTTTTACCTACGTGACTTTACCGAAAAAACCTAAGAATATAATTCATTCATGAATGAATTAATTCAGACGCTGTCTTCCCGAATTAATTCAGACGTTGTCTTTTCGACAGATCTGTTCTTCACCTGAGGACGGCTGCTTGCGTTGTGGCCGAAACGTCGTGAGAATTATTTTATTATGTTTTATTTTTAATATTTTTATTATTTCCCTTCTACGTGGTGACTTTACCGAAAGAACCAAGAAGATGAATCCTGCGGTCACGAAAGCTTTAAATCGAAATGTTTATCTCTCTACCCCTCTCTCTCTCTACCCCTCTTTCTACCCCCCTCTCTCTCTACCCCTGTCTCTACCCCTCTCTCTCTACCCCTCTCTCTACCCCCCTCTCTCTCTACCCCCTCTTTCTACCCCCCTATCTCTCTACCCCCTGTCTCTACCCCTCTCTACCCCTCTTTCTACCCCTCTCTCTCTACCCCTCTCTCTACCCCCTCTCTCTCTCTCCCCCCTCTCTCTACCCCTCTCTCTCTCTACCCTTCTCTCTCTACCCCTCTTTCTACCCCCCCTCTCTCTACCCCCTCTCTCTACCCCTTTCTCTCTCTACCCGTGTCTCTACCCCCTCTCCTCTACCCCTCTCTCTCTACCCCTCTCTCTACCCCTCTCCCTCTACCCCCTCTCTCTACCCTCTCTCTCTACTCTCTCTCTCCCCCTCTCTCTACCCCCTCTCTCTCTACCCCTCTCTCTCTCCCCCCCCCCTCTCTCTCTACCCCCTCTCCCTTTGTGTGTGTGATAGAGTCACTGCCTTGCCGTGCCATCTCTTCCTGCCTCGATGCTACTCGCTAACAGCACTTGCCCCAACAGTCTGTTAAGGCTGCACGGGGGACCTTTGTCTGTACCTATATTTGTGTGTGTGTGATAGAGTCACTCGCTTGCCGTGCCATCTCTTCCTGCCTCGATGCTACTCGCTAACAGCACTTGCCCCAACAGTCTGTTAAGGCTGCACGGGGACCTTTGTCTGTACCTATATTTGTGTGTGTGTGATAGAGTCACTCGCTTGCCGTGCCATCTCTTCCTGCCTCGATGCTACTCGCTAACAGCACTTGCCCCAACAGTCTGTTAAGGCTGCACGGGGGACCTTTGTCTGTACCTATATTTGTGTGTGTGTGATAGAGTCACTCGCTTGCCGTGCCATCTCTTCCTGCCTCGATGCTACTCGCTAACAGCACTTGCCCCAACAGTCTGTTAAGGCTGCACGGGGGACCTTTGTCTGTACCTATATTTGTGTGTGTGTGATAGAGTCACTCGCTTGCCGTGCCATCTCTTCCTGCCTAGGTGCTACTCGCTCACAGCACTTGCCCCAACATCCATTGAAAGCTACACGGGGCGCGTGTGTCTTTATCTGTGTGTATGTACTCTTGCGCAGATGCTCACAATACACATTTTTTTTGTACTTGGACCGCTTCACAAACAACGCTCCCCCTCGATCGGGCTTTGAGTAACTCATGCAGAATGGGCAAATATTTCCTGAACCTTCTGCCCCCTTTATTCTTCATAGACCGCTGTTATTAACCTCCTCGCCCCCCCCCCCTTCTCAATCTTCTTCGTCTTCTGTTGTTCATTATCATTGTGAGTACATGTTTGCTCAACACACTTTCTTCCGAGCAAATCGTTACTGTAATATCCTGTCGCCTGGTCGGGCGTTTTTTTGTTGTATGGGTGGGTGGGTGAGTGGGTGGGTGGGTGAGTGGGTGAGTCAGTGGGTGAGTGAGTGAGTGGGTGAGTGGTGGGTGAGTAAGGGTGAGTGGGTGAGTCAGTGGGTGAGTGAGTGGGTGAGCGAGTGAGTGATGAGTGGGTGAGTGAGTGGGTGAGTGAGTGGGTGAGCGAGTGAGTGGTATGAATGAGTGGGTGAGTGAGTGGTGAGTGAGTGGTGAGTGGGTGAGTGAGTGGGTGAGTGAGTGGGTGGGTGAGTGAGTGAGTGGGTGAGTCAGTGGGTGAGTGAGTGGGTGAGTGATTGAATGAGTGGATGAGTGAGTGGATGAGTGAGTGGGTAAGTAACTAAGTGAGTGGGTGGGTGAGTGAGTAGGTGAGTGAGTGGGTGAGTGAGTGAGTGAGTGGGTGGGTGGGTGAGTGGGTGGGTGAGTGAGTGATGAGTGTGTGAGTGAGTGGTGGGTGAGTAGGGTGATGGGTGGTGGGTGGGTGAGTGAATGAGTGGGTGAGTCAGTGGGTGAGTGAGTGGGTGAGTGAGTGGGTGAGTTGGGTGAGTGGGTGGGCGGGTGAGTGAGTGAGTGGGTGAGTCAGTGGATGAGTGAGTAGGTGAGTGACTGAGTGAATAGGTGAGTAAGTGAGTAAGTGGGTGGGTGAGTGAGTGAGTGGGTGTGTGAGTGAGTGAGTGGGGAGTGAGTAGGTGAGTGTGTGAGTCAGTGGGTTAGTGAGTGGTGAGTGAGCGAGTGGATGAGTGAGTGGATAGTGAGTGGGTGAGTGAGTTGGTGAGTGAGTGGGTGAGTGAGTGGGTGAGTGGGTGAATGACTGAGTGAGTGGGTGGGTGAGTGAGTAGGTGAGTGAGTGAGTTGGTGAGTGAGTGGGTGAGTTGGTTAAGTGAGTGGGTGGGTGAGTGGGTGAGTCGGTTAGTGAGTGNAGTTGGTGAGTCGGTTATTAAGTGAGTGGAGTGGGTGAATGAGTGTGTGAATAGGTACACTGATGTGTTACACGAACACATCACGATACACTGCTGTGGGTTATTGAGAATAAAATCAAACACATAAATAAATAAAGCTGCCTCCGTGCTGCGTCTTCCCGTGTGAACGAAATCAATTAACTTCATAAGATGAGTCCATCATCCTGCGATTAACTCTCTGGACCAAACATTTGAAACGCGTCTCATGCCCAATAATCATTGGTTAGTCAACAGCGTGTGCCCGACTTTGCTGATGATGATGAGGCCAAGATGACCGAAACCAGTCGATATTTTTTTCTTCAACAGAGCCCCTTAGATTTCGATTTAAAGCTTATTTCGTGACTGCAGGGATTCATCTTCTTGGTTCTTTCGGTAAAGTCACGTAGAAGGGAAATAATAAAATAATAAAAATAAAACATTATAAAATAATTCTCACGACGTTTCGGCCACAACGCAAGCAGCCGTCCTCAGGTGAAGAACAGGTCTGTCGGGAAGACAGCGTCTGAATGAATTCAGGACCTGTTCTTCACCTGCGGACGGCTGCTTGCGTTGTGGCCGAAACGTCGTGAGAATTATTTTATGATGTTTTATTTTTATTATTTCCCTTCTACGTGACTTCACCGAAAGAACCAAGAAGAAGAGCCGCTTAGATTACGTGGAGTGCTATTGCAAAAAATAAAAAAATAAAAACGCCTGGTCCGCTGCTGATGAAACCCACAAGGTCGAAACCAGTGCAGAGTTGTCAAGCCCAAATCAACGCCGATGATTAAATTACCTGTCGAGAAAATTGACCGTCTAAAATGATACCTGGTCGTTTTAAAAGATGTCCTAGTGTGGCAGGACCCTCTTCAAAAGAGGTCTGAGACTCAGCGAGGAGTTTCCCAGATACATGAAGCACACGAACACCACCGTGGCTAGGAATGTTAACTATCTCGCCTGGTGTGCAGGAGGTCGTGGGTTCGATCCTGACGCCTGCTGCTGTATATTTTGAGTTTGCGTGTCTCTCTCTCATCATCACGGTAGCTAGGAGATGTTAACTACCTCGCCTGGTGTGCAGGAGGTCGTGGGTTCGATCCCGACGTTGACGCCTGCTGCTGTATATTTGGAGTTTGCGTGTCTCCCTTTCTCATCATCATCACGGTGGCTAGGAGATGTTGACTACCTCGCCTGGTGTGCAGGAGGTCGTGGGTTCGATCCCGACGTTGACGCCTGCTGCTGTATATTTGGAGTTTGCGTGTCTCTCTCTCATCATCATCACGGTGGCTAGGAGATGTTAACTACCTCGCCTGATGTACAGGAGGTCGTGGGTTCCATCCCGACGTTGACGCTTGCTGCTGTATATTTGGAGTTTGCGTGTCTCTCTCTCATCATCATCACGGTGGCTAGGAGATGTTAACTACCTCGCCTGGTGTACAGGAGGTCGTGGGTTCCATCCCGACGTTGACGCCTGCTGCTGTATATTTGGAGTTTGCGTGTCTCCCTTTCTCATCATCATCACGGTGGCTAGGAGATGTTGACTACCTCGCCTGGTGTGCAGGAGGTCGTGGGTTCCATCCCGACGCCTGCTGCTGTATATTTGGAGTTTGCGTGTCTCCCTTTCTCATCATCATCACGGTGGCTAGGAGATGTTGACTACCTCGCCTGGTGTGCAGGAGGTCGTGGGTTCGATCCCGACGTTGACGCCTGCTGCTGTATATTTGGAGTTTGCGTGTCTCTCTCTCATCATCATCACGGTGGCTAGGAGATGTTGACTACCTCGCCTGGTGTGCAGGAGGTCGTGGTTCGATCCGACGTTGGCGCCTGCTGCTGTATATTTGGAGTTTGCGTGTCTCTCTCTCATCATCATCACGGTGGCTAGGAGATGTTGACTACCTCGCCTGGTGTGCAGGAGGTCGTGGGTTCGATTCCGACCCTGACGTCTGCATTGTCTTTGAAACTGATTGGACCACACCAGATCAGTTTCAAAGACAATGCATAAATTACCAGAGTATTGTTTTTTGTTTGCATTTGACTGCAAGTATTGTGGTTAATGTAAACATGATTCCTTGCAAAAGGTGTCAGTTTTGTTGCCAGAAAAAAAGGGGAAAAACCCTATTAGTCATAAGTCTGTCTCCCTCTCTCTCTCTCAGGGTCTCTCTCTCTCCCCTCTCTCTCTCTCATTCGATGTCTCTCTCTCTCCCGCTCTCTCTCTCATTCTATGTCTCTCTCCCCGTTGTGCCGGGCTGGCTTCGGGTGACTCGAGTGTGAATCAAAGGGAATCCAAGCGGAGTGATGGATGACGACCCAGAGGGTGTTCTCCTGCGACGAGAAAAGGCGATCCCTTGCTACATAGGTGGCCTAGCGACATACACACACGTGTGTGTGTATGTCGCTAGGTGTGTGTGTGTCTATGTAGGTGTGTGTATGTAGGTGTGTGCGTGTGTGTAGGTGTGTGTGTCTATGTAGGTGTGTGTGTGTGTGTGTGTGTCTATGTAGGTGTGTGTGTAGGTGTGTGCGTGTGTGTAGGTGTGTGTATGTAGGTGTGTGTGAGTAGGTGTGTGTGAGTTGGTGTGTTTATGTAAGTGGTGTGTATGTAGGTGTGTGTGTCTATGTAGGTGTGTGCGTGTGTGTAGGTGTGTGCGTGTGTGTAGGTGTGTGTATGTCGGTGTGTGTGTGTATGCAGGTGTGTGTGCGTGTGTGTAGGTGTGTGTGTAGGTTGTGTAGGTGTGTGTGTAGGTGTGTGTGTATGTAGGTGTGTGTGTGTGAGTAGGTGTGTGTATGTAGGTGTGTGTGTCTATGTAGGTCTGTGTATGTAGGTGTTTGTGTGTATGTAGGTGTGTGTGTGTGTAGGTGTGTGTATGTAGGTGTGTGTGTGTATGTAGGTGTGTGTATGTAGGTGTGTGTGAGTAGGTGTGTGTATGTAGGTGTTTGTGTGTATGTAGGTGTGTGTGTGTAGGTGTGTGTATGTAGGTGTGTGTGTATGTGTGTGTGTATGTAGGTGTGTGTGAGTAGGTGTGTGTATGTAGGTGTGTGTGAGTAGGTGTGTTATGTAGGTGTGTGTTTATGTAGGTGTGTGTGTCTATGTAGGTGTGTGTGTATGTAGGTGTGTGTGTGTCTATGTAGGTGCGTGTGTGTAGGTGTGTGTGTCTATGTACGTGTGTAGGTGTGTGTGTAGGTGTGTGTGTNGGTGTGTGTAGGTGTGTGTGTGTATGTAGCCGTGTGTGNGTAGTGTGTGTGTGTATGTGTATGTAGGTGTGTGTGTAGGTGTGTGTGTAGGTGTGTGTAATGGCTGCTTTGGGTACGCGGTCCAGACCTCCCCAGAAACCCTGGCTGACGGAGGAGGTGTTCAGGTTAATTGAGAAAAAGCGACAGGCCCACTCTCATCGCCTACAGCATCCCACGTCAGAGAATGAGGAGGTTTACCGCAGCCTTCGCTCGGAGTTCGGAGAGCCGTAAGGCGCTGTAAGGATGGGTGGTGGTCGCGGGTTGCTGAGGAGATGGAGTCTGCCTCAGTGGCCCGCGATCACAAATCACTATTTAACTCCATCAAAAAAGTAACCTGCAGCGCCACACCTATTACCATCATTAGAGGAAAAAACGGTGATCCAATCTCCGACCCCCAGGAACAGGTTTGCAGATTTGCTGAGCATTTCTGCGAGGTCCTGGGGAGGGAAAATCTCTCAGCCAAGAAAACATCATGGCACAAAGTGGGGATAACCCTGCTGAGGCTGCCATGCCTCAAATATTGGAAGAGGTCACCCCCTGTGAGTGGCTGGCTGTGGTGCCATCTGTTGAGGAAGTACTTAAGGCGATCCGGAGTCTGAGACCAGGAAAGGCACCGGGCAGAGATGATCTCCCAAGCGAAATGCTGAGGGAGGGTGGCGTTTGTGCACAGACTGCCCTATTGACATCATAACAACAGTCTGGACCGCTGGAAGGGTACCGCAGGACTGGAAGGATGCCCTGGTGGTCCCCCTCTTTAAGAAGGGGGACCGCACAGACTGTAACAACTACAGGGGCATCTCACTCCTCAGTGTGCCGGGAAAGGTCCTGGCAAGGATTATTCAACATCGCCTTGCCAGGCACGCTGAGGAGAGGCTTGCGAACCCCAATGCGGTTTCAGGAAAGGGCGGTCCTGCACAGATGCCATATTTTCTGTCCGTCTGCTACAGCAGAGGTGTAGAGAATTCCAACAAGACCTACATCTCTGCTTTATTGACCTGATCAAGGCCTATGATACCATCAATAGGCCTGGGCTCTGGTTGTTCTTCGTGCATTCGGAGTCCCTGACCTCTGCTCACGATCATTAAGGACTTCATGATGGTGAGCGGGCCCGGGTAAAACTACGTGGCCGGGAGTCGGAGCCTTTCCTGTACACCTTGGGGTGCGACAGGGATGTCCTCTGGCTCTCACATTATTTAACATCTATTTCGACTGCGTAGTTCGTAAAGCCTTCAATAGCTGTACCGGGGGAATTTCCATTTGGTACAGATATAATGGGAGGCTGATCGATGCCCGGGTGCGATCAAGGGATGGCTCCCTATTGGTCAACCACGTTATGTATGCCGATGATTTGGTAATAGCTCCTCATTCAGAAGAGGAGTTGGAGACGCTGCTGCTGAGACTGGTGCTTGCTACTAAGAGGTGGAGCCTTACCATCAGCCCCACCAAAACTAAGCACCTGCCTGGGAATTTTGTACCATCGGACAATCTACCCCCACAACTCCCAATCCGTGTTGGGGTAGTTGTGGAGAGAATGGAGAGTTTCCCATACCTGGGCAGTGTGCTCATGACCGGCTCCGGTTTGGCAGCAGAGGTCTCACTCCGAATCAGTCGAGCGGCAATATCTTTTCATCGGTTGCGTAACGCTGTGTGGAAGCTACCTGGTCTGTCGCTTCGCACGAAGCTTCAGGTCTTCTCGGCCACGGTCAATCCTCCCTTCTCTACGCTTGCGAAACGTGGACCCCCCTGGTGGAGCATCTTCGCCGGTTGGAAACATTTAGGCTGGCCTGCCTGGGTTTAACCAGGCTGGATTGTGTGAGGAGCTCACAAGTCCTTGAAAGATCTGGGCAAAGTCCCATTGAGCTCCTCCGGCAGGCAAGGCTGCGTTGGNCTAAGCAGCTTTTGTTCGGCCGGATCGAGGGGGCTAAACGGGCGCGGCACGGGCTGGAGAAGAGATGGAGTGATGTGGTACAGGAGGACGTGGAGCTGAGTGGACTTGCCGATGACTGGTACCAGCGGTGTCAAGATCGGCCTCAGTGGAGGCTCGTGAAGGACGCTACTGGGCAGTTGGAGGCAGTCGCCCTCCAACAACAACGGAGGGCGGAGGAGCGACGCTCACAACAACGAGCGGAGCGCTAAAGCACAGCAAGTTGGCACAGTAGGGGGCACAGGTGGTGCATCAGCCAGTATCTCGGTCATCTCGGTCAGTCGACCCGTGGCACCTGCTGGGTCTGCCCCGTGACCTCCTGCCAGCGGGCGTTCGACACTTCACGTGGCCTCAAGGTGCACTTGGCCTGGCACAAGCGTCGTGGTGACGTCACCACCACTTAGTGGCGAATGGCGGTTGTTGTTGTGNAGGTGTGTGTGTAGGTGTGTATGTAGGTGTGTGTGTAGGTGTGTGTGTGTAGGTGTGTGGTGTGTGTAGGTGTGTTTGTGTGTAGGTGAGTGTGTAGGTGTGTGTGTGTGTAGGTGTGTATGTAGGTGTGTGTGTAGGTGTGTGTATGTGTGTAGGTGTGTGTGTGTGTGTATGTGTGTGTGNANTGATGTGTATNTGTATGTGTGTGTAGGTGTGTGTTGTGTGTAGGTGTGTGTGGGGAGCGGTAGAGTAGCGGTTAGTGCGCTACGCCCGGGTTCGATTCCCTCTCACGGCCAACACCGGTGACGATTATCTGAATCGGTCATGGGCCTCCCCTAAGTCGACTCAGCCTCAAATGAGTACCCGGTCCGGTGTGTAGTAAACATCGCCACTGGGGAGACAAAGGCGGTCGGGCGTGGTGCTGTCCACCCACCCCCTCGTGTGCCGTGCCGGCCTTCATAGGTGATCGCTAACAGCACTTGCCCCTACAGTCTGTTAAGGCTATACGGGGGATCTTTGATGGGGGAGGAGAAAGGGGGGGGGGTATTTATTATTTATTTCCCACCAAATCCATTCGGAAATATATCTTCATCCAGCGGTGGATAGCTCACGATGACGATGATCATTACGCTGAGGGACAGAGAGAGAGAGGAACACGTGGATGAGATCACACGCACGCACGCACACACAAGTTAGAGACATCATCACATTGATCTTCATCCAGCAATAACACAGCCAAAGGCGGTGCTGATGCCACTGCTGCTGCTACTGCTGATGTTGCTGCTGCTGTTGCTGCTGCTACTCTTACTGCTATTGCTTCTGCTACTGCTGCTGCTACTGCTGATGTCACTGCTGCTGCTGCTGCTGATGTTGCTGCTGCTACTGCTGCTGCTGATACTGCTGCTGATGATACTGCTACTGCTGTTGCTCCTGCTGCTCCTGCTGCTGCTACTGCTGCTGCTACTGCTGCTACTGCTTCTGGCACTACTGCTGCTGTTGCTGCTACTGCTGCTGTTGTTGCTGTTGCTGCTCTGCTGCTACTGCTGCTACTACTTCTGGCACTACTGTTGCTGTTGCTGTTGTTGCGTGGAGGCATCGGACAAGGCTAAGGGGTCGTCCATAAATGACGTCACGCGGTTTTGGACGATTTTTGACCCCCCCCCCTCGTCACACGGCGTCACAAAAAGTCAGCCCCCCCCCTAAATATGACGTCACAAAGCTCTGCCCCCCCCCCCCACAAAATAAAACATGCTTCAAATCGCTTTAAACTATGTCATTGTAGTGCGTATTTAATGTGGCGCTGCACTCTGATGTTGTAGGAGTGTTGTTATAACAATTAGTGTTGTTATACAATTCTATTTTTACTTAAATTGCGCATTTTGATGTGACGTCACATTTCTCACCCCCCCCTCGTCACACATCGTCACAAATGTCTGACCCCCCCCACCCCAGGTGCGTGACGTCATTTATGGACGGCCCCTATTACGAGAGTTATTGGCGATATATCGGATCTGTCCGCTTGGGTGCAGTGCCTTGATACCGCGGGAGAATCAACAGAGCCTCGCCTCTGTGTTTNGTCAGCACGCGTTCGTGTGGTGTGTGTGTCTGTGTGTGTGTCTGTGGTGGTCTGTGTGTGTGTGTCTGTGTGTGTGTCTGTGTGTGTGTGCGTGTGTCTGTGTGTGTCTGTGTGTGTGTCGTGTGTGTGTACCTGTGTGTCTGTGTGTGTGTCTGTGTGTGTGTCTGTGTGTGTGTCTGTGTGCCTGTGTGTCTGTGTGTGTGTGTGCGGTTGTGTGTGCGTCTGTGTGTGCGTCTGTGTGTTGTCTGTTGTGTGTCTGTGTGTGTGTGTCTGTGTGTGTGTCTGTGTGTGTGTGTGCGGTGTGTGTGGGGCTGGGGGCGGTAGCGTAGCGTTATGAACCCGGCGACCCGAGTTTGATTCGCGCTCACGGCCACACCAGTGACGATTATCTGAACCGGTCTTGGGCCTCCCTAGGTCGACTCAGCATCAAATGAGTACCTAGTGCGATGTGTAAACATCGCCACTGGGGAGACAAAGGCGGCCGGGCGTGGTGCTGGCCACCCACCCCTCGTGTGCCGTGCCGGCCTTCATAGGTGCTTCGCTGGCAGCACTTGCCCCAACAGTCTGTTAAGGCTATACGGGGGATCTTTGTTTTTGCGCTGTATATCCTTTGGTCGTGCAAAAGAAAGAACACGTAAAGGAGTCCAAATGCAAAGGTCACATCACCTCAAAATGTCAGATGTCCATGAAATATAAACAATATTAAAGAAAAGAAAATGCATGAATATTTTATTTGGTTGCTGTTGGGGGGTGCGTTATTTTCCGCGTGTTATCAGATTTAGAAAAAAAATATTTGGAACATTTACGGAGGCCCAGAACACAAACTACTTTACGCGGCATCGCCTTTCCTCTAACAGTGTTAATGGTTCACATTCCCAGTGGTTCACACAAAGATAAAGATCCCCGTGTGCCTTAACAGACTGTAGGGGCAATGCTGTTAGCGAGCACTTATGAAGGCCGGCACGGCACAAGAGGGGGTGGGTGGCCAGCACCACGCCCGACCGCCTTTGTCTCCCCAGTGGCGATCTTTACACACCACACCATACTCATTTCAGGTGAGTCGACCTAGGGAGGCCCGGGACCGGTTCAGATAATCGTCACGGTGTGGCCGTGAGCGGGAATCGCTCGGGTCGCCGGGTTCATAGCGCAGCGCGCTACCACTACACCACCGCTCCCCATCACACACACGCACATGCACACGCACACATACACACGCACACACACACACACGCACACACACACGCACACACACACACACACACGCACACACACACACACACGCACACACACACGCACGCACGCACACACACACGCACACACACACGCACACACACGCACACACGCGCACACACGCACACACACACANGCGCACACACGCACACACACACGCACACACACACACACACANGCACACACACAACCCCGACCCTACATCTTATTGCTGGTGACCTGCCAGGCGCGAGCCCGTTGGTCGAATTCATTGACAGGTCCGCGGTTGGAACCCGGGCGGCCACCCTGGTTAATACTGCGGGTGTGTTAAATCTTAAAACATTACAGAAACTGTATATGCCATATGCGCCATCAATGTAGTGCTCCAATTTCTCCACTGGCTTCCAGTCCAATTCGGGATTGATGTTAAGATATCACTGTGTCATCCCTCCCTGCCTCTCCCCTCTCACTCTACTCCCTCCACACACTCTCCTACTTCTCCCCTCTCATCTCACTCCACTCCCTCCACGCACTCTCCTACCTCTCCCTCTCATCTCACTCCACTCCCCTCCACGCACTCTCCACCTCTCCCCTCTCATCTCACTCCACTCCCTCACGCACTCTCCTGCCTCTCCCCTCTCATCTCACCCTACTCCCTCCACACACTCTCCTGCTCTCCCCTCTCATCTCACTCCACTCCCCTCCACGCACTCTCCTGCCTCTCCCTCTCATCTCACCCTACTCCCCTCCACACACTCTCCTACCTCTCCCTTTCATATCGCTCCACTCCCCTCCACGCACTCTCCTGCCTCTCCCTCTCATCTCACTCTACTCCCCTCCACGCACTCTCCTGCCTCTCCCCTCTCACTCCCCTCCACACACTCTCCTACCTCTCCCTCTCATCTCACTCCACTCCCTCCACGCACTCTCCTGCCTCTCCCCTCTCATCTCACCCTACTCCCTCCACACATCTCCTACCTCTCCCCTTTCATATCGCTCCACTCCCTCCACGCACTCTCCTGCCTCTCCCTCTCATCTCACTCTACTCCCTCCACACACTCTCCTACTTCTCCCTCTCATCTCACTCCACTCCCCTCCACGCACTCTCCTACCTCTCCCCTCTCATCTCACTCCACTCCCCTCCACGCACTCTCCACCTCTCCCCTCTCATCTCACTCCACTCCCCTCCACGCACTCTCCTGCCTCTCCCTCTCATCTCACCCTACTCCCTCCACACACTCTCCTGCCTCTCCCTCTCATCTCACTCCACTCCCCTCCACGCACTCTCCTGCCTCTCCCTCTCATCTCACCCTACTCCCTCCACACACTCTCCTACCTCTCCCCTTTCATATCGCTCCACTCCCTCCACGCACTCTCCTGCCTCTCCCCTCTCATCTCACTCTACTCCCCTCCACGCACTCTCCTGCCTCTCCCCTCTCATCTCACCCTACTCCCTCCACACACTCTCCTACCTCTCCCCTTTCATATCGCTCCACTCCCTCCACGCACTCTCCTGCCTCTCCCCTCTCATCTCACTCCACTCCCCTCCACGCACTCTCCTACCTCTCCCTCTCATCTCACTCCACTCCCCTCCACGCACTCTCCTGCCTCTCCCTCTCATCTCACTCCACTCCCTCCACGCACTCTCCTGCCTCTCCCCTCTCATCTCACTCCACTCCCCTCCATGCACTCTCCTGCCTCTCCCTCTCATCTCACTCTACTCCCCTCCACGCTCTCTCCTACCTCTCCCCTCTCATCTCACTCTACTCCCTCCACGCACTCTCCGGCCTCTCCCTCTCATCTCACTCCACTCCCCTCCATGCACTCTCCTGCCTCTCCCTTCTCATCTCACTCCACTCCCTCCACGCACTCTCCTGCCTCTCCCTTCTCATCTCACTCCACTCCCCTCCACGCACTCTCCTACCTCTCCCTCTCATCTCACTCCACTCCCCTACAACATCACGCTCGTACCGTACTAAATCATACTCATACGCAATAATAATGATGATACGAAGCAGGGATAGAGAAGGGGCAGATTGCGAAACAAATAGGCAGAGGATTGATTCAATATTGTAGGAAATACACCGTTCACACACAACATCGTACGTTACGTCTGTACAACGCTGTGTGTATTGTCCCAGCACTTAAATATTACCTGTGCAGGTGTGTGTATTAGCACAGAGGTCACACAAAGTGGGGTGGTGGTTAGGGTGGGTGGGTGGAGATGGCTCAGCCTCGAGAGTTCTGATTTATCGTTTCTATAGACTCTGGCCAAAGCTCTCAGCTTGGGTGCCCATTCCAGCCACGTGTTTCATAAACACGTCTGTGTGTGTGTNGGGAGCGGTGGTGTAGTGGTTAGCGCACTGTGTGTGTGTGTGGGAGCGGTGGTCTAGTGGTTAGCGCGCTGTGTGTGTGGGGAGCGGTGGTGTAGTGGTTAGCGCGCTGTGTGTGTGCCTGAGGAGCGGTGGGGTAGTGGTTAGCGCGCTGTGTGTGTGTTTGTGGGGAGCGTTGGTGTAGTGGTTAGCGCGCTGTGTGTGTGTGGGAGCGGTGGTGTAGTGGTTAGCGCGCTGTGTGTGTGTGTGGGGAGCGGTGTGTAGTGGTTAGCGCGCTGTGTGTGTGGGGAGCGGTGGTGTAGTGGTTAGCGCGCTGTGTGTGTGTCTGAGGAGCGGTGGGTAGTGGTTAGCGCGCTGTGTGTGTGTTTGTGGGGAGCGTTGGTGTAGTGGTTAGCGCGCTGTGTGTGTGTNGGAGCGGTGGGTAGTGGTTAGCGCGCTGTGTGTGTGTGTGGGAGCGGTGGTGTAGTGGTTAGCGCTGTGTGTGTGTGTGGAGCGGTGGTGTAGTGGTTAGCGCACTGTGTGTGTGTGTGTGGGGAGCGGTGGTCTAGTGGTTAGCGCGCTGTGTGTGTGGGGAGCGGTGGTGTAGTGGTTAGCGCGCTGTGGTGTGTGTNGGGAGCGGTGGTGTAGTGGTTAGCGCACTGTGTGTGTGTGTGGGGAGCGGTGGTCTAGTGGTTAGCGCGCTGTGTGTGTGGGGAGCGGTGGTGTAGTGGTTAGCGCACTGTGTGTGTATGCGGGGAGCGGTGGTGTAGTGGTTAGCGCGCTGTGTGTGTGGGAGCGGTGGTGTAGTGGTTAGCGCACTGTGTGTGTATGTGGGGAGCGGTGGTGTAGTGGTTAGCGCGCTGTGTGTGTGTGTGGGGAGCGGTGGTCTAGTGGTTAGCGCGCTGTGTGTGTGGGGAGCGGTGGTGTAGTGGTTAGCGCGCTGTGTGTGTGTCTGGGAGCGGTGGGTAGTGGTTAGCGCGCTGTGTGTGTGTGTGGGGAGCGATGGTGTAGTGGTTAGCGCGCTGTGTGTGTGTGGGGAGCGGTGGTGTAGTGGTTAGCGCGCTGTGTGTGTGTCTGGGAGCGGTGGGTAGTGGTTAGCGCGCTGTGTGTGTGTGTGTNGGGAGCGGTGGTGTAGTGGTTAGCGCGCTGTGTGTGTGTCTGAGGAGCGGTGGGGTAGTGGTTAGCGCGCTGTGTGTGTGTGTGTGGGGAGCGGTGGTGTAGTGGTTAGCGCCTTGTGTGGTGTGGGGAGCGGTGGGTAGTGGTTAGCGCGCTGTGTGTGTGGGGAGCGGTGGTGTAGTGGTTAGCGCGCTGTGTGTGTGTGTGGGAGTGGTGGTGTAGTGGTTAGCGCGCTGTGTGTGTGTGTGGAGCGGTGGTGTAATGGTTAGCTCGTACGTGACTTTACCTAAATAACCAAGAATATGAATTCCTGCAGCCGCTAAAGTTTTAAGCCGGCATCATACTTTATTTATCAGAGTCATGTTCACCACAAGTACCGTGTCTGTGTGTGTGTGTCCTGAATGAAGTGACTTGAGTCCTTGTCAAAAATATGTCTATCCGGTGTGTGAACGTCTTCACCCACACACGTGTTGTTTTGCCAGAAAAGGGTTAAAACACACACACACACATGGCAAGTTTCTTCTTCAAATCTTCATTTGAAGCTTTCGTTACTGCAGTAATCCATACTCTCTGATTCTTTCGGCAAAGTCACGTGGGTAGAAAATATTATATATGACGACGTTTCGGGTGCAACACAAGCGTCCATAATCAGGTAGGAAAGCGTGATGATGCCCGAAACGTCGTGATTTATTTGATTTTATTTGATACCTACGTGACTTTACCGAAAGAACCAAAGAGTATGGTTTCTTCTTCTTGGTTCTTTCGGTAAAGTCACGTAGAAGGGAAGTAATAAAATAATAAAATAAAACATAATAAAATAATTCTCACGACGCGAGCAGTTGTCCTGCGTTGTGGCCGAAACGTCGTGAGAATTATTTTATTATGTTTTATTTTTGGGAAAATGTCAAAACTGGGTGGTGCTTTTTGATATGACAAAACTGGGTGATGTTCAATGTGGACAAATGTCAAAACTGGGTGAAGGTGTACGATTTAATGTATCATTTGTACACGTTTAGGTCCTTGCGTTATTCATCCATATGTCGCCACAGATTTAGAGCGTTCCAAATGATGTTTCTCGTGGCTCATGTTCCATACCTTGCACCACAAACTTCCCGTTTGCATACTGGCACAGTGTGCCAGCTCGCTTACTTGCCGTTTGTATACTGGCACAGTGTGCCAGCTCGCTACTACAGTAACACTTACTTGCCATATGTATACTGGCACAGTGTGCCAGCTTGCAACTACAGTAACACTTTCAGCTCGCGAACATACACGAACTTGCCATTTGTATACTGGTACAGTGTGCCAGCTTGCATGCTACACCTACTACAGTAGAACAACGGTAGATAGTGTTTGCGTCGAGAAGTACGGTGCTGTACACTTAGAACAAAACATGTTTGTTACATATATATAACTACTTCGACGGGCAAGAGCGCTTGTTGTGGCCCTTGGCGCGACAGAAGGAGCACCGCGTGAGGCCCAATGGGCCACCTTCGCCACGGTTGCGAGCCGACGCTTCTTCGGGCGGCCAGCCTTCTTCTGGCGAGGAGGTGGCATCATGGTGTTGTCGCGTTGCAGCTCCTCGGCAATGGGCAGCTCGATACCGGCAACCGAGGTCCATGTCGTGTTGATGGCAGAGACTTGGTAACACACCGCACATGCGTCGTATCGTTGGGGTGCTGGCACAATGTGCCAGCGTACAAATATCAAGTGTGTGTAGTTATATGGTGCTGGCACACTGTGCCAGCATACTAATACCAAGTGTTTAGATGAATGGGGTGCTGGCACAGTGTGCCAGTATACAAATACCAAGTGTTTGGATGAATGGGGTGCTGGCACACTGTGCTAGTATACAATTATCAAGTGTATTTGACAAATGTCAAAACTGGGTGCACCCTGAGTGTCCAAAACTCAAGTTTTTGGCCACCCAGGGTGCACCCAGTTTTGACATTTGGGATCCAGTTTTGTCGGCAAAAGTAAAAAACCACCCAGTTTTGACATTTTCCCTTTTATTTTTATTATATATTACTTCCCTCTACGGACTTTACCGAAAGAACCAAGAAGATGAATCCCTGCAGTCACGAAAGCTTTAAATCGAAAGTATGCGTTTCTTCTCCTCGAATTTTCCCCACCGCTCTGTTGAGGCGACACGGTGGTGGGAAGGGAGGTGTGGGGTTGGTGNTGGGGGGGGGTCTTCGTCTTTGCGTACTCCGTCGAGATTTGAAGTTTTCGATGACTTGCAGGGGCCATACCGTTGGTTCTTTCGGCTAAATCCGTACGTCCAGTAAACAATAATTAAATGCACGTTTGGCGCACCAAGCGTCCATCATCAGGTGGACAACCAAGAAATAAACAATTGGTGAATTGATTTAAAGCTCGTGACTGCAGGGTTCATATTGTTGGTTCTTTCGGTAAAGTCACGTAGAAGGGAAAAATAAAATAATAAAATAATAAAAAATCACGACGTTTCGACTGCAACACAAGCAATCATCATCAGGTGTGAAATCCACAGCAAGACATTTGAAAAAAGTGGCGTTTTTTTCTTAACGTCAGCACCACAGACAGCGATTTGGCAGTTGGTCAGATGAACGAGTCCATCTATCTTCTTGGTTCTTTCGGTAAAGTCACGTAGAAGGGAAATAATAATACAATAATAAAATAAAACATAATAATACAATTCTCACGACGTTTCGGCCACAACGCAAGCAGCCGTCCTCAGGTGAAGAACAGGTCTGTCAGACGCTGTCTTTCCGACAGACCTGAGAATTGTATAATATAATACAATTCTCACGACGTTGCGGCCACAACGCAAGCAGCCGTGTTCATGTGAAGAACAGGTCTGTCGGAAAAACATCGTTTTATTATTTCTAGATTTGAAGCTTTCGTGACTGCAAGGATTCATATTCTTAGGTTTTTTCGTTTCCATTCATTGGCTACCACATTTCCAATCATTGGCTACCACATTCTGATGAGCTCCCCCCCCCTCTCCCCCCCTCAACCTGCATTTAAGGGATTACATCCTGAATCCTTGCCTCACTTGATGCAGCAAATCTGGCTGTTATGGTCCCACCTGATGACGGAGACTTGTGTTGCCTCCGAAACGTCGTGATTTTTATTTTATTTTACTTTTATAATTTAAGTTTTACCTACGTGACTTTACCGAAAAAACTAAGAATATAATATCTTTATTATGTTTTATTTTTATTATTTTATTATTACCCTTCTATGTGACTTTACCGAAAGAACCAAGAAGATGAACCCTGCAGTCACAGCTTTACATCGGAGTCCATCTATGTTCGGAAAAGAGGAGGGGGGGGGGGAGAGAAAAATAATTTGAATGTGGTCTGGAAGTCACCAACGTGAACACAATCAAAAGACCCGAAATGGTTTATCAAATCCTTCCAATGATCTAGCCAGAATCCATCTGCTCGGTTGAAATTGTCTCTGTGTTTGTATACGTGATTAATTCTAAATTTGAAGCTTTCGTGACTGCAAGGATTCATATTCTTGGTTTTTTCGGTAAAGTCACGTAGGTAAAAAAAATTAATTAATAAAAGTAAAATAAAAATAAAATAAAAATCACGACGTTTCGGAGGCAACACAAGCTTCCGTCTTCAGGTGGAACCGTCACAGCACGATTGCTGCATCAAGTGAGAGACATTCCAAGAAACAGTCCTTGTATATATATTGTGAGGCTGTAGCACGCTGTTAGGAATGAGCCTTTGTTGTGTAGACTGCTTGATTATTAATTTTATCTTAATCTTTGTACCTACGTGACTTTACCGAAAAAACCTAAGAATATGAATAGCCGACTCCATCAATTAAGTTCCCACTTCAGCAAAATCGTTTTTGATGGTGGTCGGATACGGACGCTGGTGTGTGCCCCGAAACGTGTCATTTAAATTTAATTCATTTTCATCCCGACGTGATTTGAACGAACCAGTTGTCTCTGAATTCCAGATCCAAGAGTGTCAAGTTCAAGTTCAATTATTAGGTAGAGCCCTGTGAGCCATTCGGCTCTTGAATCGGGTGCAACCGCAACAAACAAAAAACAAAAACATGAACAAGAAAAAAAGTGACTGTGTGCAAACAGAAAATCCAAGAAAAGACAGCAAAATATTGCAGAAAGAGCAGGGGTGGTGTTGGGTGGGTGGGGGGTGGATCGTGATCTGAACCCCAAAGGCCATCTCATAACGCCGGCGTCATTCTGCATCGCACAAGCCCCAACTCAATAAAAAGAATATATTGGGAAATAAATAAATAAAATCTACCCCACATTTAAACAAAGACAAAGATCCCCTCCCACCCGTGTAGCCTCTAACAGACTGTAGGGGCAAGTGCTGTTGGCGAGTAGCAGCAGCAGCACCTATGAAGGCTACCGGCACTGTGGCACACGAGGGGTGGGTGGACAGCACCACGCCCGGCCGCCTTTGTCTCCCTTAGTGGCGATGTTTACTACACACCGCACCAGGTACTCATTTGAGGCTGAGTCGACCTAGGGAAGACCAGGATCGGTTCAGATAGTCTTCGCTGGTGAATCGAACTCGGTCTGTGGGGTTCGTAGCGCAGCGTAGTGCTAACCGCTGCTACACCGTCGCTCCCCCACGCTTAAACGCACACACAGACACGTCAGATTAACATGAAGGCGTTCGCGACCAATGTTATTCATAATAAACGTTTTTGGGTTAGATCGCGTTATTTATAAATTCTGGCGAATTGCCCGATGATGCTGGATGTAATTACCAGCGAAACGTCGTACTACTCAAAACTGTAAATGTTGTGGATTCACTGTTCAACTCACCGGTGGGCTAAAGTAGTGAACTATTTTGTCTTTTTGTCAACGTGACACTGTTTTACTGATTTGGCCGTGTCGGGTGGTGGAGGGTGACGACACATTTATAAATAACACGATCTAACCCAGAAGCGTTTATTATGGACACAGACACGTGTATTTTGCTGCTGTATATTTGGAGTTTGCGTGTCTCTCTCTCATCATCATCACCACGGTGGCTAGGAGATGTTAACTACCTCGCCTGGTGTGCAGGAGGTCGTGGGTTCGATCCTGAACATGACGCCTGCTGCTGTATATTTGGAGTTTGCGTGTCTCTCTCATCATCATCATCACGGTGGCTAGGAGATGTTAACTACCTCGCCTGGTATGCAGGAGGTCGTGGGTTCGATCCTAACCATGACGCCTGCTGCTGTATATTTGGAGTTTGCGTGTCTCTCTCATCATCATCATCATCACCACGGTGGCTAGGAGATGTTGACTACCTCGCCTGGTATACAGGAGGTCGTGGGTTCGATCCAGACCCTGACGCCTGCTGCTCTATATTTGGAGTTTGCGTGTCTCTCTCTCTCTCATTATCACCACGGTGGCTAGGAGATGTTAACTACCTCTTCAACACACTGGTGGGCTAAAGAAGTGAATTATTTTTAAAAACGTGACACATTTTTACCGTTTGGCCTTGTCGGGTGGTGGAGGGTCACGACACATTTATACATAACGCGATCTGACTCAAAAACCTTTATTAAAAATAATATTGATCGTGAAAGCTTGCTACGTATTAAATTGTCTACGCGATTGGAAATTCGCTTTCTCTCGGGTGAGATTGCATCGGTACAAATGTGTGGATACGGTTTTAAGAAATAGAGACAGAGAGAGACAGAGAGAGAGAGAAAAATCCGACCATGACCCATAGTAGAGGTTTTTGTTGGGGGGGGGGGGGGTTAGAACGCGTAAATATATAAATGCTGTGTCGTTAAACCCGCCACCACCCGGCACAGCCAACTGGTAAGGATTGTGTCACGTAAACTGAACGTGGCCATTTCGATTTAAAGCTTTCGTGACTGCAGGGATTCATCTTCTTGGTTCTTTCGGTAAAGTCACGTAGGACGGCTGCTTGCGTTGTGGCCGAAACGTCGTAAGAATTTTTTATTATGTTTTATTTTATTACTTTATTATTTCCATTCTACGCGATGACTTTACCGAAAGAACCAAGAAGATGAACGTAGCTAATTCGTACATCACGCCGATGTGTCGCTGTACTCGTGACGGATTTGGCCACGTTCTGTTTACGTGACACAAACATCACTCGTTGGCCGTGTCGGATGGTGGCGGGCTCAACGACACATTGATACATTTCCAACCCCCCACCAATAAAAAATACCTCTACTGTGAATGATATCGATCGCGAAAGCCTCGCGTTGTAAAAGCTGACCCACCATTGCGTTCCACCTACTCGGACGGACCCCAAACGTGAGCTGAGCATGAAATCGCTGCTGACGATCTGACCGAACGAGGTCACGTGCTCAGCGAGACGCAAACTCCGTAACCGGTTTCAAGACTCGGCATCCACCCCGCTCCCCCTCCACCTCCTCCTCCTCCCCCCTCCCCCTCACCCCATCGCTAATGCAGATTGACAAATGGAAGGATGCGGCGGTGAAAGCTGTGAATTATTTAAAGGGCCCACTTGATCTGCAACGAGCACAGTAATCGGATTACATGGGCAGGGGAGGCGGGTGCGGTGGGGTGGGGTGGGTGGGTGGGCCACGGAGCATTTAAGATAAACGATTAGAATAATTCGTGGGAGTCTAGGGGAGTATTGCTTAATAATTTACCACATTCTGACCCTCCCCCCCCGTATCTCCCCTCGCATGGCCAACCCTCTCGAACTCTCCCCCCCACCTCCTCCCTCCTCCTGCCGTAGGGTACTGCTTGTTTATTGAGAAAATCAAAATTAGACACTTAGAGAGGGTCTCGAGGGGGTGAGTGGGAGGAGGGAGGAGGATGGAGACACGAGGAAGAGGAGGAGGAGGAGGGGGATGAGATTACGTTCAGAGCTGGAATTTTCGCGTGATCGGATCGGACCCTGCTGAGAATAGAGCGATGAACTTGTTTTGCAGAACCGCTTTCGAGCGAAGGCTGAAAACGTTTCGTGGCAATTGGCCCTTGTCCGCCTGTCTGTCTGTCCTGTTGCGAAAGAAGTACAACAAATACACTGCCCATAGACTCAACACTGCCCATAGACTCAACACTGCCCATAGACTCAGCACTGCCCATAGACTCAACACTGCCCATAGACTCAACACTGCCCATAGACTCAACACTGCCCATAGACTCAACACTGCCCATAGACTCAACACTGCCCATAGACTCAGCACTGCCCATAGACTCAACACTGCCATAGACTCAACACTGCCCATAGACTCAACACTGCCCATAGACTCAACACTGCCCATAGACTCAACACTGCCATAGACTCAGCACTGCCCATAGACTCAACACTGCCCATAGACTCAACACTGCCCATAGACTAACACTGCCCATAGACTCAACACTGCCCATAGACTCAGCACTGCCCATAGACTCAACACTGTCCATAGACTCAACACTGTCATAGACTCAGCACTGCCCATAGACTCAACACTGCCCATAGACTCAACACTGCCCATAGACTCAACACTACCCATTGACTCAACACTGCCCATAGACTCAACACTGCCATAGACTCAACACTGCCCATAGACTCAACACTGCCCATAGACTCAACACGCCCATAGACTCAGCACTGCCATAGACTCAACACTGCCCATAGACTCAACACTGCCATAGACTCACACTGCCCATAGACTCAACACTGCCATAGACTCAACACTGCCCATAGATTCAACACTGCCCATAGACTCAACACTGCCATAGACTCAACACTGCCCATAGACTCAAACTGCCCATAGATCAACACTGCCATAGACTCAACACTGCCATAGACTCAACACTGNCCATGACTCAGCACTGCCCATAGACTCAACACTGCCATAGACTCAACACTGCCCATAAACTCAACACTGCCCATAGACTCAGCACTGCCATAGACTCAACACTGCCATAGACTCAACACTGCCATAGACTCACACTGCCATAGACTCAACACTGCCCATAGACTCAACACTGCCATAGACTCAGCACTGCCCATAGACTCAGCACTGCCATAGACTCAGCACTGCCCATAGACTCAACACTGCCCATAGACTCAGCACTGAGACCATAGACTCAGCACTGCCCATAGACTCAACACTGCCCATAGACTCAACACTGCCCATAGACTCAGCACTGCCCATAGACTCAGCACTGCCCATAGACTCAACACTGCCCATAGACTCAGCATTGCCATAGACTCAACACTGCCCATAGACTCAGCACTGCCATAGACTCAACACTGCCCATAGACTCAGCACTGCCCATAGACTCAACACTGCCCATAGACTCAACACTGCCATAGACTCAACACTGCCCCATAGACTCAGCATTGCCATAGACTCAACACTGCCAATAGACTCAACACTGCCCATAGACTCAGCACTGCCCATAGACTCAACACTGCCATAGACTCACACTGCCATAGACTCAGCACTGCCCATAGACTCAGCACTGCCATAGACTCAACACTGCCCATAGACTCAACACTGCCCATAGACTCAGCACTGCCATAGACTCAGCACTGCCCATAGACTCAACACTGCCATAGACTCAACACTGCCTAGACTCAGCACTGCCATAGACTGACTCAGCACTGCCATAGACTCAACACTGCCCATAGACTCAACACTGCCCATAGACTCAGCACTGCCATAGACTCAACACTGCCCATAGACTCAGCACTGCCATAGACTCAACACTGCCCATAGACTCAGCACTGCCATAGACTCAGCACTGCCATAGACTCAACACCGCCACAGACTCAGCACTGCCACAGACTCAACACTGCCATAGACTCAGCACTGCCCATAGACTCAACACTGCCATAGACTCAACACCGCCACAGACTCAGCACTGCCCACAGACTCAACACTGCCCATAGACTCAAACTGCCATAGACTCAGCACTGCCATAGACTCAACACTGCCATAGACTCAACACTGCCCATAGACTCACACTGCCCATAGACTCAAAATGCCCATAGACTCAACACTGCCATAGACTCAACACTGCCCATAGACTCACACTGCCCATAGACTCACACTGCCATAGACTCAACACTGCCATAGACTCAACACTGCCATAGACTCAACACTGCCATAGACCAACACTACCCATAGACTCACACTGCCCATAGACTCAACACTGCCATAGACTCTACACTGCCCATAGACTCAGACACTGCCCATAGACTCAACACTGCCATAGACTCAAAACTGCCCATAGACTCAACACTGCCCAAGACTCAGCACTGCCATAGACTCANCACTGCCATAAACATTGCCNATAGACTCACACTGCCATAGACTCAACACTGCCATAGACTCAGCACTGCCATAGACTCAGCACTGCCATAGACTCAGCACTGCCATAGACTCAGCACTGCCCATAGNCTCAACACTGCCNATAGACTCAACACTGCCATAGACTCAGCACTGCCCATAGACTCACACTGCCATAGACTCAACACTGCCNATAGACTCAACACTGCCATAGACTCAACACTGCCATAGACTCAACACTGCCATAGACTCAGCACTGCCATAGACTCAACACTGCCATAGACTCAACACTGCCATAGACTCAACACTGCCATAGACTCAACACTGCCATAGACTCAACACTGCCNATAGACTCAGCACTGCCCATAGACTCAACACTGCCATAGACTCAACACTGCCTAGACTCAACACTGCCNATAGACTAACACTGCCATGACTCAGCACTGCCATAGACTCAANACTAGACTCACTGTACCCATAGACTCAGCACTGCCCCATAGACTCAACACTGCCCTATAGACTCAACACTGCCCATAGACTCAACACTACCATTGACTCAACACTGCCATAGACTCAACACTGCCNATAGACTCAACACTGCCNATAGACTCAACACTGCCATAGACTCAACACCGCCATAGACTCAGCACTGCCNATAGACTCACACTGCCATAGACTCAACACTGCCATAGACTCAGCATAGACTCAACACTGCCATAGACTCAACACTGCCNATAGATTCACATAGACTCAACACTGCCATAGACTCAACACTGCCCATAGACTCAAAACTGCCNATAGACTCAACACTGCCCCATAGACTCAACACTGCCATAGACTCAACACTGCCCTATAGACTCAGCACTGCCNATAGACTCAACACTGCCATAGACTCACACTGCCATAACTCAACACTGCCCCATAGACTCAGCACTGCCATAGACTCAACACTGCCATAGACTCAACACTGCCNATAGACTCAACACTGCCNATAGACTCAACACTGCCCCATAGACTCAACACTGCCATAGACTCAGCACTGCCNATAGACTCAGCACTGCCCCATAGACTCAGCACTGCCNATAACTCAACACTGCCNATAGACTCAGCACTGCCATTAGACTCAACACTGCACATAGACTCAGCACTGCCCATAGACTCAACACTGCCATAGACTCAACACTGCCNATAGACTCAGCACTGCCATAGACTCAGCACTGCCATAGACTCAACACTGCCNATAGACTCACATGCCATAGANTCAACCTGCCATAGACTCAGCACTGCCATAGACTCAACACTGCCATAGACTCAGCACTGCCCTGAATAGACTCAACACTGCCATAGACTCTGCCCATAGACTCAACACTGCCCCATAGANTCGCATTGCCCCATAGACTCAACACTGCCATAGACTCAACACTGCCCGATAGACTCACACTGCCATAGACTCAACACTGCCATAGACTCAACACTGCCNATAGACTCAGCACTGCCATAGACTCACACTGCCATAGACTCAACACTGCCATAGACTCAACACTGCCCATAGACTCAGCACTGCCCATAGACTCAGCACTGCCNATAGACTCAACACTGCCATAGACTCAACACTGCCATAGACTCAGCACTGCCATAGACTGACTCAGCACTGCCCATAGACTCAACACTGCCCCATAGACTCAACACTGCCCCATAGACTCAGCACTGCCATAGACTCAACACTGCCATAGACTCAGCACTGCCCATAGACTCAACACTGCCNATAGACTCAGCACTGCCNATAGACTCAGCACTGCCATAGACTCAACACGCCCCACAGACTCAGCACTGCCACAGACTCAACACTGCCATAGACTCAGCACTGCCATAGACTCAACACTGCCATAGACTCAACACCGCCACAGACTCAGCACTGCCNACAGACTCAACACTGCCCCATAGACTCAAACTGCCCCATAGACTCAGCACTGCCATAGACTCAACACTGCCATAGACTCAACACTGCCATAGACTCAGCACTGCCCATAGACTCAAATGCCNATAGACTCAACACTGCCCCATAGACTCAACACTGCCATAGACTCAGCACTGCCCATAGACTCAACACTGCCCTATAGACTCAACACTGCCCATAGACTCAACACTGCCCATAGACTCAACACTGCCATAGACTCAACACTACCATAGACTGACTCAGCACTGCCATAGACTCAACACTGCCCATAGACTCACACTGCCCATAGACTCAGCACTGCCATAGACTCAACACTGCCATAGACTCAAACTGCCATAGACTCAACACTGCCAAAGACTCAGCACTGCCATAGACTCACACTGCCATAAACATTGCCATAGACTCAGCACTGCCATAGACTCAACACTGCCATAGACTCAGCACTGCCATAGACTCAGCACTGCCATAGACTCAGCACTGCCATAGACTCAGCACTGCCCATAGACTCAGCACTGCCATAGACTCAACACTGCCCATAGACTCAGCACTGCCATAGACTCAACACTGCCCATAGACTCAGCACTGCCATAGACTCAGCACTGCCATAGACTCAACACTGCCCATAGACTCAGCACTGCCATAGACTCAATACTGCCCATAGCCTCAACACTGCCCATAGACTCACAGCCNATAGACTCAGCACTGCCCATAGACTCAACACTGCCATAGACTCAAACACTGCCATAGACTCAACACTGCCCATAGACTCAGCACTGCCATAGACTCAGCACTGCCCATAGACTCAACACTGCCATAGACTCAGCACTGCCCATAGACTCAACACTGCCATAGACTCAGCACTGCCATAGACTCAACACTGCCATAGACTCAGCACTGCCCATAGACTCAACACTACCATAGACTAACACTGCCCATAGACTCAACACTGCCCATAGACTCAACACTGCCCATAGACTCAGCACTGCCCATAGACTCAACACTGCCATAGACTCAACACTGCCCATAGACTCAACACTGCCCATAGACTCAACACTGCCATAGACTCAACACTGCCCATAGACTCAACACTGCCCATAGACTCAACACTGCCCATGGACTCAACACTGCCCATAGACTCAACACTGCCATAGACTCAGCACTGCCCATAGACTCAACACTGCCNATAGACTCAACACTACCCATAGACTCAACACTGCCCATAGACTCAACACTGCCCATAGACTCAGCACTGCCCATAGACTCAGCACTGCCATACTCAACACTGCCATAGACTCAACACTGCCATAGACTCAACACTGCCCATAGACTCAACACTGCCCATAGACTCAACACTACCCATAGACTCAACACTGCCCATAGACTCAACACTGCCCATAGACTCAACACTGCCCATAGACTCAGCACTGCCCATAGACTCAACACTGCCCATAGACTCAACACTGCCCATAGACTCAACACTGCCATAGACTCAACACTGCCCATTGACTCAACACTGCCCACTGATTATCACGGTTGGCTACGTACGGTGCGAAAGAAGTTCAACGCGCGTGTGTTTTGCGTCGTGATGCGAGGCACGAGACGACAAAATCCATTCGGAAATCTCTCAGGGCAAAGCAACGACCCTTCGTGTTGTCAACAAACAAACAACAACAACAAAACGCCCCCGCGGAAGCGGATATCACAGAGCTCCGTGTGAGCGCGCGCGTGCGTGCGCGCGCGCGTGCGGGGAGCGGTGGCGCAACGGTTAGCGCCACGCCGCGCCGCGAACTCCGTCGATTCCCGTTCGCTGGCCACCAAACGAGCCGGTCCTGGGCGGCCTCCCCCTAGGTCGACTCGGCCTCGAGTGTGTTACTCAGTGCGGCGTGCGGCAAACATCGACACAAGGGGGAGGGGAGGGGGGGTGTGACTTGCCCCGACATGCCTGTCGAAGGCTACACGGGTCATCTTTACCTTTGCAGTCGTGGTAGAGGGTGAATTATGAATGACAGCCAAACGTTTGGCTGGGGGCTCTAGCCCCATGTGACCCTCACCGGCTCAACCCACCCCCCAACAGCACCCGCTGGCAAAAACCACTCAATAACTTTACTGCATATTACAGGGGCGCGCGTATCTATAATGTATGAGCCAAATATTACCTTAGCCAAAGCCTTAAAGGCGCAGGGAAAGCGTGGATTGTTGGGCCTGTTTCGGTGACCCCCCCCCCCACCGCTCCCGAACCCAACAGCCACGATGCTTTAATGATGGCACTCGCCCAGTCACGTTCGGCCACAAAATCGTCGAAAACGTATAGAAACTAACTTTCGATTTAAAGCTGTTCGTGACTGCAGGGATTCATCTTATTGGTTCTTTCGGTAAAGTCACGTGGAAGGGAAATAATAAAATAATAATAATACTTCTTCTTGGTTCTTTCGGTAAAAAATAAAACGTAATATTATGTTTTATTTTTATTATTTCATTACTTCCTTCTACGTGACTTTACCGAAAGAACCAAGAAGATGAATCCCTGCAGTCACGAAAAGCTTTAAATCGGAATAATAATACTCTGATAGTGCGCTGTTTTTGAGTTGTACGCCTTTTGGCGTCATCTTGTCCAACACCAATGGAGACTAGGCTCTAAGAAAAGCTGTCTCGGGTGTGGACCAATCAACTTCAAGGACAGTGCATATCATTATCAGAGTTGTTTCTTTTTGTTTGCATTTTGACTGCTTGTGTTGTGGTTATTGAAACATGATCCCTTGTATAAAGGTGTCGGTTTTTGTACCAGATAAAATGGTAAAAACCTACGACTACTAAGGTAGTGATTCTTCTTCTTTTGAACGTGGGGTGCCACGTCATCCCCTGGGGGAGCGAGATGCAACTATCTGGGGGGTAGCGAGACGTGTCCAGATGATTTCTAGAAGGTAAATAATCGAAAACACAAATTAAGCACGGGGCAGAGTTAAGTGTCAACTTACTTTGTTTCATCAAAACCCTCTATGTAGTTATTAACATGTTACATTTCTGTGAACGATTGAGAATTAAAGGGGTGCAAAGTCTGCAGTCGAAGTTAAGAACCGCTAATTTAAACGCGTGATGTATGATTCCAAATGTGAAATCAACAAAGTGGTTTATCGCGTGGAAATTCGTCGCGGCAAAAATAATCGAAATAATCTGAATGCACGCCGATTGTAAATGTGGAGGGGGAAACCGGAGGACCCGGAGAAAAATCCACGCCACCACGGGGAGAGAGAGAGAGACGCAAACTCCAAATATACAGCAGCAGGCGTCAGGGTCGGGATCGAACCCACGACCTCCTGCACACTAGGCGAGGTAGTCAACATCTCCTAGCCACTGTGATGATGATGATAGAGAGACACACAGACTCCAAATATACAGCAGCAGACGTCAGGGTCGGGATCGCACCCACAACCTCCTGTACACCAGGCGAGGTAGTTAACATCTCCTAGCCACCGTGATGATGATGAGAGAGAGACACACAGACTCCAAATATACAGCAGCAGCAGGCGTCAGGGTCGGGATCGAACCCACGACCTCCTGCACACCAGGCGAGGTAGTCAACATCTCCTAGCCACTGTGATGATGATGATGAGAGAGAGACACACAGACTCCAAATATACAGCAGCAGGCGTCAGGGTCGGGATCGAACCCACAACCTCCTGTACACCAGGCGAGGTAGTCAACATCTCCTAGCCACCGTGATGATGATGAGAGAGCGAGACGCACACTCCAAATATACAACAGGTGTCTGGTCGGGATCGAACCCACGACCTCCTGCACACCAGGCGAGGTAGTCAACATCTCGCCAGAGGTCGCAGCCTCGATCCCATCTCGCGGCCTTTGATAGGTGCTCGTTAACGGCACTTGGGGGTGGTGGTGGTGGGGTGGTGGTGGAGGTGGTGGTGGTGGTGGGGGGTAATGAGCTGTGTGTGTGTGTGGGGTGGGGATCTTTGCCCTTTGCTTCATACACTTTTTCATCTTTATTGCTGCGACAGCCATCACGGGATCAATTGACGCGGTCCGTTGTTTGCGCCGTTCGGACGACGCGACGCGTCGTGCGAGCCTCTCCCTCCCCTCTCCCCTCCCTCCCCTCTCCCCACTCGAGCAAATTGGTTTTAATGAAGACGCCGTCCAGGGCCGAGTAATCGCTGATCACTTGCGCGTGAGAGAATGAGCCCCGACGCTCTGTTGGCACAGAGAGGGCAGGAGGAGTACGTGGAGTGGGGGGGGGGGTGAGAGGGGGTGAGAGAGGGGGGTGAGCGGGGGGGGGGGTGAGGGGAGGTGAGGGGGGTGAGGGGGGTGAGAGGTGAGAGAGGGGGGGAGAGATGAGAGAGGGGGGTGAGAGAGGGGGGTGAGAAAGGGGGGGTGAGGGGGGTGAGAGGGGGGTGAGAGGGGGGGNAGAGGTGAGAGAGGGGGGGAGAGGGGGGGAGAGGGGGGGAGAGGTGAGAAAGGGGGTGAGAGGGGGGTAAGAGGGGGGTGAGAGGGGGGTGAGGGGGGGTGAGAGAGGGGGGTGAGAGGGGGGCGGGAGAGAGGGGGGAGAGGTGAGAGGCGGGGGTGAGAGAGGTGAGAGAGGGGGGGTGAGAGGGGGGGGCGGCGCAGATGTTCTCTCGATCTCATCTGCGCGACGCGGTGAACGAAATTTTTTTTAAGGAGGCGCTGTAAAAGATTCTGCCCCGCGTATTTGTTTACCTGCGCGTGTGCGTACGTGCACACACCTGTGCGTGTGTGTACACCTGTGCGTGTGTGTGTGTGTGCGTGCGTGCGTGCACACACCTGTGCGTGTGTGTACACCTGTGCGTGTGTGTGTGTGTGTGTGCGTGCGTGCGTGCGTGCACACACCTGTGCGTGTGTGTGTGTGCACGCATGCGCGCGTACAAGCGTGTGTGTGCATGTGTGTGTGTGTACAAGCATGTGTGTGTACATGTGTGTGTATGTACACACCTATGCGTGTGTGTGTGTGCACGTGTGTGTGTACAAGCATGTGTGTGTACATGTGTGTATGTACACACCTATGCGTGTGTGTGTGTGCACGTGTGTGTGTGTACAAGCATGTGTGTGTACATGTGTGTGTATGTACACACCTATGCGTGTGTGTGTGTGCACGTGTGTGTGTGTACAAGCATGTGTGTGTACATGTGTGTGTAAGTACACACCTATGCGTGTGTGTGTGTGCACGTGTGTGTGTGTACAAGCAGTGTGTGTGTACATGTGTGTGTACACGTGTGTGTGTACACGTGTGTGTGTACGTGTGTGTACACGTGTGTGTGTACACTGTGTGTGCACGTGTGTGTATGTGTGTGTGTACACGTGTGTGTGTACANGTGTGTGCGTGTGTGTGTACACGTGTGCGTGTACACGTGTGTGTGTACATGTGTGTGTGTGTACACGTGTGTGTCTGTACACGTGTGTGTGTGTACACGAGTGTGTGTCACAGTGTGTGGTACACGTGTGTGTGTGTACACGTGTGTGTGTAGATACACGTGTGTGTGTACACGTGTGCGTGTACACGTGTGTGTTGTACACGTGTGTGTGTGTACACGTGTGTGTACACGTGTGTGTGTACACGTGTGTGTGTGTGGGCACGAGTGTGTGTACATGTGTGTGTGTGTGTACACGTGTGTGTGTGTACATGTGTGTGTGTGTGTGTGTGTGTACATGTGTGTGTGTACACGTGTGTGTGTGTACACGTGTGGTGTGTACAATGAACCGGCGATCCGGGTTAGATTCACGGCCAACACCAGTGACGATTATCTGAACCGGTCCTGGGCTTCCCCCTAGGTCGACTCAGCCTCAAATGAGTAGTCGGTGCGGTATGTAGCGAACATCGCCACTGGGGAGACAAAGGCGGCTCGGGCGTGACGTGGTGCTGACTAGGGCTGAACGATTAATCGATTTAAAATCGATTAATCTCAATAATAAACAATGCAATTAGCTTTTTGCGATTTGAAAAGTCCTATTGCTTTCTTGTTGGAATTGTTTTATTTATTATCATATCTTGATTTATTGTGTTAACAATTGTTCTATGATCTAGATTTAAAGTTTGTGATTTAATGTGTTTTATTTTATATCTACGTGACTTTACCGAAAGAACCAAAGAGTAATTGTTCTATGTTTGATTGTTCTATTTCAAGTTTAAACATTTTAATAAATACATGTTGGAAGCAATTCTTATATTTTAAGTTCTCATCCTTGCATTAGAATATATAGAACGGTTGATATTGTGATGGTATCATGTGGTAATGTTCCATCACATGTTTTAAATCTATCACACAGTGATTCTTGAACTGAAGATGAACTTTCGATTTAAAGCTTTCGTGACTGCAGGGATTTATTTTCTTGGTTCTTTCGGTAAAGTCACGTAGAATGGAAATAATAAAATAATAAAAATAAAACATAATAAAATAATTCTCACGGCGTTTCGGCCACAACGCAAGTAGCCGTCAACAGGTGGAGACCAGGTCTGTCGAGGAGACAGCGTCTGACTCTGTCTCCTCGACAGACATGTTCTTACCTGAGGACGAAACGTCGTGAGAATTATTTTATTATGTTGTATTTTATTATTTTATTATTTCCCTTCTACGTGACTTTACCGAAAGAACCAAGAAGATGAAGATTAACTATTTAAAAAAAATGTAATCGCTAATCAAATCGCGATCGCAATATCTGTCAGAAAAATCTCAATGTGATATTATACCCAAATCGTTTCAGCCCTATAGCTCTGACCCAAACAAGCACGTGCCCTTAGTAGTGGGAGGTGAGAGAGAGAGACTACCTGGGGAGTCTTTACATTTGCCTTTGGGTTTTTTTTGTTGTTTCGGGCAGGTGTTGGCAAAGGTGCGATCAGTCAAGTGTGAGTAAAGAGCGCCATAGAGTAGGGGATAATAGTTTGAGTCAACACGAGCCGCCGCTGATAAGGCCCCGATAATTAAAGAGGGGAGGTTATAAGTTGACGGTGATGACGAGGTTAGGGTAAGGGAGGTTAGGTGGTGGGGGGGGGGGCGGTGTCCAGGGTCATGTGGGCCGTGATTTAGGCGAGACACCAACATTGTTACATTTACATGAATGGGGAAAGTAGATTAAACCAAACGCTAAGATGTGGAACCCACCCCCCCCTCCCGGCGTGTCGGATGAAGCTAAGTGCGGTGCTTGTAGCATATTGATGTTACAAAGGGTGCCTAAATATAAATTGACACGTAAATATTAAAAACGCAACATTTTAACTCATTAGCTATGCAGCCCAAGTCGCTAACCTTAAACACCCGGTCGTTCGTAAAAGCCGAAGGCGGTGTAGTACTATAGTAATAGAGCAAGTGCAGAATCACTGAACCGGAATTGACAGCTTGAAAGCGTTTAGCGCGGGGCCTTGAAAGTGCTACTACTACACACTACACATGTGTAGTAGTTATAAGTTGACATATGTGTAGTAGCTACTACACACGTGGTGTAGCTACTACATATGTTGTAGCTACTACATATGTAGATACTACACATGTAGTAGCTACTACATATGTAGCTACTACATATGTAGTAGCTACTTGTTCTACTAGTATAATCCGGCACTGTGTTGGGGCAAGTGCTGTTAGCGAGCAGCAGGTGTGAAGGACCGACCCTGTAGCACACGAACGGGGTGGGTGGCCAGCACCGCACTAAGGAACTCATTTGAGGCTGAGTCGACCTAGAAGAGGCCCAGGACCGGCTCAGGTAATCGTCACCGGTGTTGGCCGTGAGCGGGAATCGAACTCGGGTCGCCGGGTTTGTAGCACAGCGCGCTAACCGCTGTGCCACCGCTCCCCACACACGCAGAACAGCTGTTCGTACGCGTTGTCTAAGTGATCAATGACATACATAGAAACCCGCCGACTTACACAGAGTCCTATAGAAATAGATTCAAATAGACTTATACAAAGGCCCGGAGACTTACACATCTATTTGTGAGTCTATGGGTCTCCACGTAAGCAAATATTTGTATGTAGAACCGATCCGGACTTATTTAAACTATTAAAACTAAAACTAGTGTTTTTTTTATTTGACCAGGTATGGCCCACTTCTTTATCAGAAGCGACCTGGCCGTCAACAAATGATAGCTCAGCGAAGTGGGCTCGTCGTCATCATCATCATCCCGGCAACATTTACAACAGCAGCCAAAAAACTCTGAACGCGCGACGGTGATTCTAAATGTGGAGCGGGGGAAACCGGAGAAGTCGGAGAAAAATCCACGCGACCACGGGAGAGAGAGAGAGACACGCAAACTTCAAATATACAGCAGCTGGCGTCAGGGTCAGGATCGAACCCACGACCTGCTGTGCACCAGGCGAGGTAGTTAACATCTCCTAGCCACCGTGATGATGATGAGAGAGACGCAAACTCAAAATATACAGCAGCAGGCGTCAGATTCGGGATCGAACCCACGACCTCCTGCACACCAGGCGAGGTAGTTAACATCTCCTAGCCACTGTGATGATGATGAGAGAGACGCAAACTCAAAATATACAGCAGCAGGCGTCAGATTCGGGATCGAACCCACGACCTCCTGTACACCAGGCGAGGTAGTTAACATCTCCTAGCCACCGTGATGATGATGAGAGAGACGCAAACTCAAAATATACAGCAGCAGGCGTCAGATTCGGGATCGAACCCACGACCTCCTGTACACCAGGCGAGGTAGTTAACATCTCCTAGCCACCACGACGCCACTTGTATAGGCGGCAGCGTAGACTGAGCTAGGATCTAACCGGCTTTTCGTTAAACCAAATGACTTCCACAATTCATCTTCTTGGTTATTTCGGTAAAGTCACGTAGAAAGGAAATAATAAAATAATAAAAATTAAACATTATAAAATAATTCTCACGACGTTTTGCGTTGTGGCCGAAACGTCGTGAGAATTATTTTATCATGTTTTATTTTTATTATTTTATTATTTCCCTTCTACGAGACTTCCACAATTATTATTATTTTTTTTTAAATCCCACTCTACAACACGATCGTGTTGTCGTGGTATCGACATCGAGTTGGACTCAACGAGTGGCCCGACTCTTCGCTGAGCTCACGATGTCCACGATCCATCCAGAGGTGACGATCCTTTGCGTTGACTTCGTCGCGAGCGTACAAAGACAAAGATCGCCCGGGTAGCCTTTCACACGGCACCCCCCCCAATTTGGGGCAAGTGCTGATTCGAGCCAACGCCACGCCCGGCCGCCTTTGTCTCCCGAGTGGCGATGTTCACAACGCCGCAACGGGTAACTCGTTTGAGGCTGAGTCGACCTAGGGGGGGAGGCCTGATGACCGGTTGAGATAAATTGTAACGTCGTGTTGGTGGTGGTCGTGAGAGGGGATCGAACTCGGGGGGCGGGGGGGGGGTGTCGAAGCGCAGTGCGCTAACCACTGCGCCACCGCTCCCACTCTGCAAAGACAAAGATGCCCCGTGTAGCATTAACAGACTGTAGGGGCAAGTGCTGTTAGCGAGCACCTATGAAGGCCGGAACGGCACACGAGGGGTGGGTGGCCAGCACCACGATGTTTACTACACACCGTGCTTGGTAAGTTATTTCAGGCTGAGTGGACCTAGGGGAAGCCCAGGACCGGTTCAGATAATCGTCACTGGTGTTGGCCGTGAGCGGGAATCGAACCCGGGTCGCCAGGTTCATAGCGCAGCGTAGAGCTAACCACTACACCACCGCTCCCCATAACACACACGCACACACACATAACGACAAAGATCCCCCGTGTAGCCTTAACAAACTGTAGGGGCAAGTGCTGTTAGCGAGCACCTATGAAGGCCGGCACGGTACACGAGGGGGTGGGTGACCAGCACCACGCCCGACCGCCTTTGTCTCCCTAGCGGCGATGTTTACACACCGCACCAGGTACTCATTTGAGGCTGAGTCGACCTAGGGGAGGCCCAGGACCGGTTCAGATAATCGCGACCGGTGTTGGCCGTGAGCGGGAATCGAACCCGGCTCGTAGCGCTAACCGCTGCACCACCGCTCCCCGCACACACACACGCACGCACGCGCACACACGCACGTGCACGCACACACACACACGCACGCGCACGCACACACACGCACGCACGCGCACGCACGCGCAAGCACACATACACACGCACGCACGCGCACGCACGTGCACGCACACACACACACGCACGCACGCGCACGCACGCACGTGCACGCACGCACACACACACACGCACGCGCACACACACACACACACGCGCACACACACGCACGCACGCGCACGCACGCGCACGACAAACAGAGAGCTGTCAAACAGCCTCCCGCCGCGCTCCGATTTTAATTAATAAATCTCTGCTCAATGTCACAACTCAGTCCGGCACGGACATCATCATCATCATCATCCCCAGTGCACACAGCAATAGCCACCCGACATCTGGCCTCTCTCCTGCCGTCGAGCGATCGACGGCCAATAATCGGCATCGCCAATTTGCTGCCGAATCAGCGATTAACGCACGCACGCGCGCACGCACGCACGCGCACACGCACGCACGCGCGCAAATAATCCCGTTCTAATTTAGAACGTGTGTGGCATGTGTGCGTTGGACTTCTTTCGCGCCATATGTTGCCAACCGTACTAATCGTAGGTGCTGAGTCTATGGGCAGTGTTGAGTCTATGGCAGTGTTGAGTCTATGGGCAGTGTTGAGTCTATGGGCAGTGTTGAGTCTATGGGCAGTGTTGAGTCTATGGGCAGTGTTGAGTCTATGGGTTAGTGCTGAGTCTATAGGCAGTGTTGAGTCTATGGTGCAGTGTTGAGTCTATGGGTTAGTGCTGAGTCTATGGGCAGTGCTGAGTCTATGGGCAGTGTTGAGTCTATGGGCAGTGCTGAGTCTATGGGTAGTGTTGAGTCTATGGCAATGTTGAGTTTATGGGTAGTGTTGAGTCTATGGGTAGTGCTGAGTCTATGGGCAGTGTTGAGTCTATGGCTAGTGCTAAGTCTATGGGCAGTGTTGAGTCTATGGGCAGTGTTGAGTCTATGGTAGTGTTGAGTCTATGGGCAGTGTTGAGTCTATGGGCAGTGTTGAGTCTGTGGGCAGTGTTGAGTCTATGGGTAGTGTTGAGTCTATGGGCAGTGTTGAGTCTATGGGCAGTGTTGAGTCTATGGGCAGTGTTGAGTCTATGGGCAGTGTTGAGTCTATGGGTTAGTGCTGAGTCTATGGGCAGTTTTGAGTTTATGGGTAGTGCTGAGTCTATGGGCAGTGTTGAGTCTATGGGCAGTGTTGAGTCTATGGGCAGTTTTGAGTCTATGGGCAGTGTTGAGTCTATGGGCAGTGTTGAGTCTATGGGCAGTGTTGAGTCTATGGGCAGTGTTGAGTTTATGGGCAGTGTTGAGTCTATGGGCAGTGTTGAGTATATGGGCAGTGTTGAGTCTATGGGTCAGTGTTGAGTCTATGGGCAGTGTTGAGTCTATGGGTAGTGTTGAGTCTAAGGGCAGTGTTGAGTCTATGGGTAGTGTTGAGTCTATGGGTAGTGTTGAGTCTATGGGTTAGTGCTGAGTCTATGGGCAGTGTTGAGTCTATGGGTTAGTGCTGAGTCTATGGGTAGTGTTGAGTCTATGAGTTAGTGCTGAGTCTATGGGTAGTGTTGAGTCTATGGGTTAGTGCTGAGTCTATGGCAGTGTTGAGTCTATGGGGTGTTGAGTCTATGGGTAGTCATCTTCTTGTTTCTTTCGGTAAAGTCACGTAGAAGGGAAGTAATAAAATAATAAAATAAAACATAATAAAACAATTCTCACGACGTTTCGGCTACAACGCAAGCAGCCGTCTTCAGGTGAAGAATGAGACACTACCAAACTAGGAGCTTATATATAAGCTGCATTGGGGGTTGAAGAGCGCCTTAACAAAAAGAATGTGCATGTGAAGAGGAATTTAGCATATTCATGGAAAATGCGTAGGCGTTGGGCGGGGGGTGTCAAAGTCATATTATGCCCATGCATTATGCAGGATCAGCAGCAACCAAGGGGGTGCAGGGATTAGCAGTAACAAAGGAAAGGAATGTTAATGATATGTAGCTGCAGTTACTCAACAACCACGTAGAAAACTAAAGTATAAACTACATAAAAAACTAAAGTATAAACTGCATCGCACCATCAGTATACTTACTATACTCTATAATAAGCTGAGTTACTAACAGCAAGTAATACATTACAATTCTACCTCGTAAAAATTCTATAATATGCTTCCATCTAAACCTTATTCTCTTACATCACACGAGCATATACCGTACTATATACTGCCATAGATAAACCCAACATTAAATTATATACTGTATTGCTGTAAACCAACATATATCTTATACATTTAATATAACACTATGTATTATTCTACACACCCTAATGTGTATCGAAATGGTTTATTACGTCCTTCCAATGATTGCTGAGCCAGAATCCATCTTCTCGGTTAAAATTGTCTCTGTGTTTGTATATGTGGATCGCCTCATGAACGAATCTCTCATGATAGCCAGATGGCTTGCAGAGAACCTCTGTCTTGGAGAAGTCAATATCATGTGAGCCCACTGAGTTGTAACAGTGATCTGCCACGGCTGAGGTGTTTGTCCTACCGTGTTTCAGGTCAGCTTTATGTTCACGGATGCGGTCCGAGACATGTCGTTTGGTTTCCCCAATGTAACTGCTACCACAGAGGCAACTTAGTTTGTAGACGCCAGGGTACTGTATGTCTGGAACCACATCTTTTACAGACGGTACCAGATCACGGATTTTATGTACTGTGTTAAATCGGACCTGGATCTTGTGTTTAATCAGGATTTTGGAGATCTTTTTTGTGACCCCAGCAATGTAGGGTAAGGTGATGGTCTTGAACGGCTCCTCAACAGGATCCTTCTTGATGGTTGGAGTGATGGCTTTGCGGATTGTATAGTCGGAGTAACCATTTGCCTTAAGAGCTTGGCGTACGTGTTTGAGTTCACTGGAAATGTGTTCATGGTCGGAGATGCATTGGGCTCTATGATATAGAGTCTTGATGAGGGAATTCTTCTGGGATGGATGGTGGTGGGAATCCGGTTTTAGATAAGCATCCGTGTGGGTGGCTTTCCTGTAGACAGAGTGGCTCATTGAACCATCAGGTCTCCTTTTGATTAGGACATCCAAAAAGGGTAGCTTGCCATCATTTTCGACTTCCATGGTGAATCTGATGGCTGGGTGTATGGAATTGATGTGGTCGAGAAATTGGTCTAGAGCAGGCCGGCCATGTGGCCAGATGACAAAAGTGTCGTCTACGTACCTCTTCCATAAGGTCGGGCGTGGAGTGGCAGTCTGGATGGCGTCCGTCTCAAATTTCTCCATGAAGATGTTGGCTACAACCGGAGATAGGGGGGAGCCCATTGGGGTGCCCTCAATTTGCTTGTAGAAGGTTCCATTCCAGGTGAAGTATGTATTGGTTAAGCAGTGTCTCACCAGGGGGGGTACCCCAGCATTCAGTCCTTGATGAACCAAGTCTTCAATGATTGCGATGGTGTCAGGCACAGGTACCTTGGTGAACAAGGAAACCACATCAAAACTGACAAGCAGGTCGTCTGGGGACAGGGCAATCCCCTTGATTGTCGATACCAGGTCAGTAGAGTTTAGTACTGCAGAGGTGGTTTTTCCAGTGAAAGGCCGTAGGATTTCGGACAAAAAACGAGCCAGTTTGTAAGTGGGGAGTTGATAGTAGAGACAATGGGGCGAAGAGGTGTATCTTCTTTATGTATCTTTGGCAAGCCGTACAATCTTGGTGGTCTGGCTGCAGAAGGTTTCAACGAGAACTGTTTGGTCTGATCAATTAATGCGGTTGAAACAGAAATGATGTTGTTGGTTTTGGAGACGAGGCTGTTGGTGGGGTCTCTTTTATTTTTGTATAGCTGCCATCGTTTAATAGTTCTTGAATTTTGTTGTTGTATTCTATTTTGTCCATGATGACAGTGGCATTGCCTTTGTCGGCTGAGAGGATGACAATGTCATCCCTCTTTTTTAATTGAGCTAATTCAAAACGCTCCTCTTTGCTGATGTTGCTAGCTGGCATCTTAGCGTTTTTGAGGGTTACAGAGATTTCAGATCTTGCTACGTCTGCAGCGATGTGACTCAAGCCCTTGAGAGCTACATCTACTCGAGCAATTATATCATTAACTGGTATGTGTCTAGGTGTGACTGCAAAGTTTAGTCCTTTAGCTAAAACGGATTTCAAACCTTCAGAAATAGGGCTGTTACTGCGATTAATTACGACTTTGTTAATATCTAGCTTGATATTAACAAAGTCGTAATTAATCGCAGTAACAGCCCTATTTCTGAAGGTTTGAAATCCGTTTTAGCTAAAGGACTAAACTTTGCAGTCACACCTAGACACATACCAGTTAATGATATAATTGCTCGAGTAGATGTAGCTCTCAAGGGCTTGAGTCACATCGCTGCAGACGTAGCAAGATCTGAAATCTCTGTAACCCTCAAAAACGCTAAGATGCCAGCTAGCAACATCAGCAAAGAGGAGCGTTTTGAATTAGCTCAATTAAAAAAGAGGGATGACATTGTCATCCTCTCAGCCGACAAAGGCAATGCCACTGTCATCATGGACAAAATAGAATACAACAACAAAATTCAAGAACTATTAAACGATGGCAGCTATACAAAAATAAAAAGAGACCCCACCAACAGCCTCGTCTCCAAAACCAACAACATCATTTCTGTTTCAACCGCATTAATTGATCAGACCAAACAGTTCTCGTTGAAACCTTCTGCAGCCAGACCACCAAGATTGTACGGCTTGCCAAAGATACATAAAGAAGATACACCTCTTCGCCCATTGTCTCTACTATCAACTCCCCACTTACAAACTGGCTCGTTTTTTTGTCCGAAATCCTACGGCCTTTCACTGGAAAAACCACCTCTGCAGTACTAAACTCTACTGACCTGGTATCGACAATCAAGGGATTGCCCTGTCCCCAGACGACCTGCTTGTCAGTTTTGATGTGGTTTCCTTGTTCACCAAGGTACCTGTGCCTGACACCATCGCAATCATTGAAGACTTGGTTCATCAAGGACTGAATGCTGGGGTACCCCCCTGGTGAGACACTGCTTAACCAATACATACTTCACCTGGAATGGAACCTTCTACAAGCAAATTGAGGGCACCCAATGGGCTCCCCCCTATCTCCGGTTGTAGCCAACATCTTCATGGAGAAATTTGAGACGGACGCCATCCAGACTGCCACTCTACGCCCGACCTTATGGAAGAGGTACGTAGACGACACTTTTGTCATCTGGCCACATGGCCGGCCTGCTCTAGACCAATTTCTCGACCACATCAATTCCATACACCCAGCCATCAGATTCACCATGGAAGTCGAAAATGATGGCAAGCTACCCTTTTTGGATGTCCTAATCAAAAGGAGACCTGATGGTTCAATGAGCCACTCTGTCTACAGGAAAGCACCCACACGGATGCTTATCTAAAACCGGATTCCCACCACCATCCATCCCAGAAGAATTCCCTCATCAAGACTCTATATCATAGAGCCCAATGCATCTCCGACCATGAACACATTTCCAGTGAACTCAAACACGTACGCCAAGCTCTTAAGGCAAATGGTTACTCCGACTATACAATCCGCAAAGCCATCACTCCAACCATCAAGAAGGATCCTGTTGAGGAGCCGTTCAAGACCATCACCTTACCCTACATTGCTGGGGTCACAAAAAAGATCTCCAAAATCCTGATTAAACACAAGATCCAGGTCCGATTTAACACAGTACATAAAATCCGTGATCTGGTACCGTCTGTAAAAGATGTGGTTCCAGACATACAGTACCCTGGCGTCTACAAACTAAGTTGCCTCTGTGGTAGCAGTTACATTGGGGAAACCAAACGACATGTCTCGGACCGCATCCGTGAACATAAAGCTGACCTGAAACACGGTAGGACAAACACCTCAGCCGTGGCAGATCACTGTTACAACTCAGTGGGCTCACATGATATTGACTTCTCCAAGACAGAGGTTCTCTGCAAGCCATCTGGCTATCATGAGAGATTCGTTCATGAGGCGATCCACATATACAAACACAGAGACAATTTTAACCGAGAAGATGGATTCTGGCTCAGCAATCATTGGAAGGACGTAATAAACCATTTCGATACACATTAGGGTGTGTAGAATAATACATAGTGTTATATTAAATGTATAAGATATATGTTGGTTTACAGCAATACAGTATATAATTTAATGTTGGGTTTATCTATGGCAGTATATAGTACGGTATATGCTCGTGTGATGTAAGAGAATAAGGTTTAGATGGAAGTATATTATAGAATTTTACGAGGTAGAATTGTAATGTATTACTTGCTGTAGTAACTCAGCTTATTATAGAGTATAGTAAGTATACTGATGGTGCGATGCAGTTTATACTTTAGTTTTTTATGTAGTTTATACTTTAGTTTTCTACGTGGTTGTTGAGTAACTGCAGCTACATATCATTAACATTCCTTTCCTTTGTTACTGCTAATCCTGCACCCCCTTGGTTGCTGCTGATCCTGCATAATGCATGGGCATAATATGACTTTGACACCCCCCGCCCAACGCCTACGCATTTTCCATGAATATGCTAAATTCCTCTTCACATGCACATTCTTTTTGTTAAGGCGCTCTTCAACCCCCAATGCAGCTTATATATAAGCTCCTAGTTTGGTAGTGTCTCATTCTTCACCTGAAGACGGCTGCTTGCGTTGTAGCCGAAACGTCGTGAGAATTGTTTTATTATGTTTTATTTTTATTATTTTATTACTTCCCTTCTACGTGACTTTACCGAAAGAAACAAGAAGAGAATCCAGTCAGAAAGTTTAAATCGAAATCTATGGGTAGTGTTAGTCTATGTGCAGTGTGCTGAGTCTATGCGNAGTGTTGAGTCTATGGGCAGTGNTGAGTCTATGGNCAGTGTTGAGTCTATGGGTAGTGTTGAGTCTATGGGCAGTGTTGAGTCTATTGTGCAGTGTGTGAGTAGATGAGTCACTGGAACACTGGGGACTGGTGAGACTGTGGGATACGTGAGCCGGTCTATCAGTGGGACAGTGGCGAAGGGAGCCTTCTGGGGAATCCAGAAGGGGCGTGACAAAGGGCGGGGCCTGGCCAACTGGGGAGGATAAAAGGTGGTTCCGACTCACAGTCGGGGCTGCGTTCTGTCGACTCGTCTGCTGACGTCGTCATGGTCTTCGCCTCTTCGAGCTGTGGGTCAGGAATCGTGTTGGCTGTCCTGACCCGGTGTGTAGTTATCCCCAGGGGTAGATCACACAAGCTCCACTCACTCACTCTGTAGAACAGGGGGAGATCACACAAACTCCATTCTGTAGAACAGGGGGAGATCACACAAACTCCACTATGTAGAACAGGGGGAGATCACACAAACTCCACTATGTAGAACAGGGGAGATCACACAAGCTCCATTCTGTAGAACAGGGGAGATCACACACACTCCACTATGTAGAACAGGGGGAGATCACACAAACTCCACTATGTAGGACAGGGGGAGATCACACAAACTCCACTATGTAGAACAGGGGAGATCATACAAACTCCACTATGTAGAACAGGGGAGATCACACAAACTCCACTGTAGGACAGGGGGAGATCACACAAACTCACTCTGTAGAACAGGGGAGATCATACAAACTCCACTCACTCACTTTGTAGAACAGGGGGAGATCACACAAACTCCACTCACTCTCTGTACAGGGGAGATCATACAAACTCCACTCACTCAGTAGAACAGGGGGAGATCACACAAGCTCCACTCACTCTGTAGACAGGGGGAGATCACACACTCCACTCACTCAGTAGAACAGGGGAGATCACACAACTCCACTCACTCTGTAGAACATGGGGAGATCACACAAACTCCACTCACTCTGTAGAACAGGGGAGATCACACAAACTACACTCACTCTGTAGAACAGGGGAGATCACACAAACTCCACTCACTCTGTAGAACAGGGTAGATCACATAAGCTCCACTCACTCAGTAGAACAGGGTGAGATCACACAAACTCCACTCACTCTCGTAGAACAGGGAAAGATCACACAAACTCCACTCACTCTGTAGAACAGGGGAGATCACACAAACTCCACTCACTCACTCTGTAGACCAGGGGAGATCACACAAACTCCACTATGTAGAACAGGGGAGATCACACAAACTCCACTCACTCTGTAGACCAGGGGAGATCACACAAACTCCACTCACTCTGTAGCCCAGGGGAGATCACACAAACTCCACTCACTCTGTAAAGCAGGGGAGATCGCACAAACTCCACTCAATCACACTTTGTAGAACAGGGGAGATCACACAAACTCGACTCACTCACTCTGTAGAACAGGGGGTGATCACACAAACTCCACTCAGTCACACTGTAGAACAGGGGAGATCACACAAACTCTACTCACTCACTCTATAGAACAGGGGGAGATCACACAAACTCCACTCACTCACACTGTAGAACAGGGGAGATCACACAAACTCCACTCACTCTGCAGACCAGGGAAGATCACACAAACTCCACTCACTCACTGTAGAACAGGGGAGATCACACAAACTCCACTCACTCTGTAGACCAGGGGAGATCACACAAACTCCACTCACTCACTGTAGCCCAGGGGTAGATCACACAAACTCCACTCACTCAGCACTCATACTTTGTAACAGGGGGAGATCGCACAAACTCCACTCAATCTGTAGAACAGGGGAGATCACACAAACTCCATTCTGTAGAACAGGGGTGATCACACAAACTCCACTCAGTCACACTTTGTAGAACAGGGGGAGATCACACAAACTCTACTCACTCACTCTATAGAACAGGGGAGATCACACAAACTCCACTCACTCACACATTGTAGAACAGGGAGAGATCACACAAACTCCACTCACTCACTCACACTTTGCAGACCAGGGGAGATCACACAAACTCCACTCACTCACACTTTGCAGACCACGGATAGATCACACAAACTCTACTCACTCACTCACACTTTGTAGACCTGGATGTAGAACATACAAACTCCACTCATTCACTCACTCACACTTTGTAGACCAGGGGGAGATCACACAAACTCCACTCATTCACTCACTCACACTTTGTAGACCAGGGGAGATCACACAAACTCCACTCATTCACTCATTCACACTTTGTTGACCAGGGGGAGATCACACAAACTCCACTACTTTTTCTCAGCCAGCCTGAACACCTACTCTGTCAACCAGGGTCTCTGGGTAGGGCTGCACTGTGTACCCAAAGCAGCCATTGCAGCTGCATGAGCCACAGTCCTAAACCTCGTCCATTTCCCTCGACATCAGGAGAAGTCGGGGATGATGCCAACCCAGCCACAAGCGATGAGGAAATTTTTGCTTGCAACTTTCATCAGCTAGCTGAGACCATGCCACTATGGGTTTAAATAGGGTCCTGGGTGTACACCACCACCTGAGTGGAAGAATGGCAGGCGCATCTTACAGATGACAAGTCGATGGTCAGTGGGCAGATCAGCTCCACGGTAGGTCCTGGTGTCAAGGACATGGGCTCGCATCCGCTGTCCGTCACTATGTAGTCCAGCAGATGTTCTTGCTTGGACCCGGCATGCATCCATGATGTTGTGTGGATGCGCCGATGCCAGAACAGCGTGTTGGTAATTCCAAGCCCATGGGCTGCACAAAATGTAGCAGCCTCCTGCCGTTGTTATTGAGCTGATCTGGCCCATGCCTTCCAATCACTCCAGACCAGGTGCCAGCATCATGACCAACTCGGGCACTGAAGTCACCCAACAGGATGACTCAACTTTAGCTAGCACCTGTGACAGGAAGTCATAGAACTCATCTGACTCATCGGCCTTGCCTGCATCCCTCCACGGATGTTTGTCTTCGGTGGGGCATAAGTAACCACGACCACCACTCCTCGCCTCTGGTTGATGGAAAGTAGCTTGGGGAATACAGCTTCCCACAACCGACCGCCAATCTCCCACGATTCCTTCATTATTTTGTTCAGAAGAAGAGCAACTCCCTGTTGTTTGGCAGTCTCCTGCCCAAGTAGAGGACTGTCCACCCTCGTGGTGGCAGGAGTCAGATCGGGTCCACCGGACCTCCTGAATACCACAGAGATCCAGGCGGTACCGGTCCAGCTCCGACAGAGGAGTGGCAGCCTCTCCTCCACAGTGAGCGTTCAAACATTCCACGTGGCCACACGTAGTGGCTTTTTGTTGTTTCTGGAGGAGCCCCGAGGTAAGGATTCAGTCTCCTGGCTCCGCCAAATGGGTTTGGCCAGGAGACCTCATAGACGCCTGTCCCTCGGGGCCTCTGGCACAAGCTTAATAAAAAAATGAACTCGTAGTTTAGTGGTAGTTAATTGAAGGTGGAGGGTTACCAGCAAATCGCACCCATCCAGAGCCCCCATTTGGCCGCTGTGGTGGTTACAAACGCCATGAAGGGAAGGGCCAATCTAAATTGGCTCTCCCCCACGGCACTACCCACCACAGCGTTACCGTCCGGCACCACGAGGAGTAGGGGCCAGAGGTCGCAACCGGGTACCCGATACCCGTACCCTACCCGATACCCGGCTACCCGTACTCGACCGGGTACGGGTAGCCGGGTACCCATTTGCGACCCTGGTGTGGCGGGTACGGCTACGGGTAGGCCGTGAGTCACCGGTGAGTCACCGTTTGTCACTCATTTCGGGCAGGATACGGGTACGGGTAGCGTACGGGTACCCGTACCCGGCGGGTACGGGTACCCGTTTGCGACCCTGGTGGGCCGGGTATGGGTAAGGAATCAAAACCCGTTTGCGACCTCTGGTAGGGGTTGAATTTGCCAGACACAAACACAAACATTCACACATATATAAATACCACCTCTAAAAGCCCGATGGAGAACGGTACATTTTTCCGAGGCAGGCAGGCAACAACAACAACAAACAAACAACAACCACCACCGCAACATACAATCTTCGCTTTTCAAGCGACTTTTTGCCTCTTGTTCGTTGCCCGGGGAAACCTTCGTGCGCGCCGTGGATTAACCAGATTTCTGGGCCACGCCAAAATTTAATTACGATCCTCACAATTGCCTCACCGCGTGACATTTCCAATCTAATCTGATCGCGCGCGTGCGCTCAGCCCGCGCGTGCGTCGCCCGCGCCGGGATATTAAAGTCGTGGGAGCCGCGTGCGAACAACGCTACATCGACAGAGCCTCCATTGAACCCCTCCCCAACCACCCACCCTCCCACCCACCCTCACCACCACCAGCATCAGCAGGGCCCGAATGTACACGGACGTCGATCTCTGTCCGTTCGTCTATCTGACCGAACCGTTGCCTGTCTTGTCAGTTCTGTCTGTCGGGGGGCCAACTCGCTGCCTGTCTGTCTGTCTGTTTGTCTATTTGTCTGTCTGTCTATCTCTCTGTTTGTTTGGCTATCTGTCTGCCTGGTTGTCTGTCTGTCTGTTTGGCTATCTGTCTGTCTGGCTATCTGTCTGTCTGGCTATCTGTCTGTCTGTCTGGCTCTGTCTGTCTGTCTATCTCTCGTCTGTTTGGCTATCTGTCTGTCTGGCTATCTGCCTGTCTGGCTATATGTCTGTCTGTCTGGCTATCTGTCTGTCTGTCTAACTGTCTATCTGTCTCTCTGTCTGTCTGGCTATCTGTCTGTCTGTTTGGCTGTCTGTCTGTCTGGCTATCTGTCTGTCTGTCTGGCTATCTGTCTGTCTGTCTATCTATCTCTCTATCTGTTTGGCTATCTGTCTGCCTGGCTGTCTGTCTGTCAAATCTGTCTGTCTGGCTATCTGTCTGTCTGGATATCTGGCAATTTTTCTGTCTTATTTGCCTATCGTCCGTCTATCTGGCTATTTGTCTGTGTATCTCTCTGCCAGTCTGGCTATCTGCCTGTCTGTCTGTCTGGCTGTCTGTCTGTCTATCTGGCTATTTGGGTATATGGCTGTCAGACTATCGGATTACCTGACTGTCTGGTTATGTCTGTCTGGCTGTCTGGATATCTGTCTGTCTGTCTGGCTATATGTCTATCTGGCTATTTGGGTATATGGCTGTCAGACTATCTGCCTATCTGTCTGTCTGGATATCTGTCTGTCCGGCTACCTGGCTATCTGTCTGGATATATGTATGTCTGGTTATCTGGCAATGTGTCTGTCTTATCTGCCTATCCATCTGTCTATCTGCCTATTTGTCTGGGTATCTGTCTGCCAGTCCGGCTATCTGCCTATCTCTTTTATCATCGTAAACAAAACGATCACCATCGTAAATTATTGTCATCATCATTACAACCATCCATCAAAGCCACCGTGAACCCCCTGAGAGAGGAGACGGACAGACAGACAGACACACACACAGAGACACCCACACCTCTAACGTATGAGTCTCAGCCGTGCCTGCTTAGAGTTCTCTCTGACACGGCCATTCTGAACCCACCCCCACAGACACAGACAGACACACACACAGACCCCCATTTCTCCAAGGCAGAATCATCCCAATATTGCTGGCTCATTGGTGGCTAATTACAGCAGATTAAGAAGGTGGGGGCATTTGGGGTCACGAGGCGAAGTGAGCTTTGACCTCTGTGCATATGACCCCCCTTCTCACCCCCTCTCCCCCCCCTTTCGCCCCCCCTTCCCCCCCACCGAAAAAAACTCGAGAGACACAGCGGCCGTTCGCAGACTTTCCGTAAGCGATCTTAACTTTGGAGCTTTCGTGACTGCAGGAATTATTCTTTGGTTCTTTCGGTAAAGTCACGTATAAAGAAAAAATAATGAATTAAATACTAGCATACGACGTTTGTGATTGCAACACAAGCAATCATCATCAGGTATAATGAAATAGCGACATGTCTGTTATAATTTTTTCTGGTTAGATTTTATGTCGCTATTTCATTATACATGATGATTGCTCGTGTTGCAATCGAAACGTCGTATGCTAGTATTTAATTTATTATTTTTCTTTATACGTGACTTTACCGAAAGAACCAAAGAATAATTTCCGTATGCGGTTAGCGCCAGAGGCTGGAGATGGGTGGGTGGGAGGGGGGGACGTCACAATGAGAAGTGTCAGAGGGTCATGGGTGACATGGGGAGGGGGTGGTGCTCGTGACGGGCAACTTTAATTACTGTTTACCGTCAGGGCTAAAATTGCATTAAGTGGCATGGTGGGTCAGTGACAGGAATTTTGTGTGCGCGTGTGTGTGCCGGTGGCGTATATTCTTTTTCTTCTTCTTGGTTCTTTCGGTAAAGTCACGTAGAATGGAAATAATAAATAATAAAAATAAAACATAATAAAATAATTCTCACGACGTTTCGGCCACAACGCAAGCAGCCGTCCTCAGGTGAAGAACAGGTCTGTCGGAAAGACAGCGTCTGAATGAACACCACCTGGCTTGCGCGTATATTTATGCTTCTTTCTGAAGCCGCTTCACCTGAGGACCTGCTTGCGTTGTGGCCGAACGTCGTGAGAATTATTTATNATGTTTATTTTATTATTTTATTTTTCCATTCTGTTTTAGAAAGAAAAGAAGAGAATCCACACAAATTAATCAAGGGTAAAAAAACAATTTATTTTTTCTGCCAAATGACCAATGGAGTAGGAATGACAAAATTGTGACGTCACACAGAAGGTTGGATACGTACGGCCGGAAGCGTCAGGAGAGCTTCAACATTCTTGCCCGATGAAGCTGATTGTAATTACCAGCGAAACGTCGTACTACTCGAATTTTCAAATGCTGTTGATTCTCTCTTCAACACACGGTGGGCTAAAGAAGTGAATGATTTTGTCATTTGAAAACGTGACACTTTTTTTACTGTTGGCCGTGTCGGTGGTGGAGGGTTACGACACATTTATAAATAACGCGATCTCACCCAAAAACCTATATTATGAATAATATTGGTTGCGAAAGCCTACGTGTTAAAGTTCACCAAGTGAAAATTAAAACGGGGTTTTTACCCTTTCTGGCAATACAACAGGAGTTGTGTTAAATAACACTGGTCAACAAAAAATAAAAATTCTGGCCTGGACTTTTGCAGCTGTTCTAGACTAATTTCAGGGTGCTGATTCCAAATCTGATCTCAGATTTGCTCTATCACATCTCATTTTTATGCTATCGGCATACCCATTTTCATTGATTTTACCCGAAATTAACTCTGTCACTTATGATTGCAAGTTGTTGCGAGTCAGTGACTGCTTTAGTGTTAAAATATGGTGCTGTATTTTTAGTATAGTGTGTTTATAATATGTAGATATCCACATTTATTTAATATTTTCTTCTGCAGTTTTTATTGAAAATGCAGTATTTGATATCTCAAAAACCTGATGTGATAGACAAAAACTGATGCCAGATTTGGAATCAGCACCCCAAATTACCTTAAAATTGTTGGAATACCTTATGCCAGAAAAAGTGTGTTGACCAGTGTTATTCAAACGCCAAATAGAAAATTTTTCGAGGAATTAAGTTATTCTGCATTAAGTAATGCAGCCAGCTATGGCTGCAAAGTTTGGTCGTACACGTTATGTGTAGATCGTTTATTGTTAAATTTGAATCACAGTTCCTATGATCACTGTTACATTATTTTTGTAGCTTTATTTTGGTGATTTCGAAAACTTTGGATTAGCCTTATTTGTTTGTTGTAGTACAGAGTTAGCTTGATAACTTTAATCTAAATTGTCTTATGGTTGTTATTGTTTGACTTGCATCCCACTGGGATTTTTGCACGCAGCGTTTAAAGGCGGTGCTTTTTTTCTGAAGACTTTGCTGTTTTTTACTGGATTTTTCTGTTTGCGTGTAGTCACTTTAAGATTATTTCTTACTCATATTTTGGTTTTGTTGCACCCGAATCAAGAGCCGCGTGGCTCACAGGGCTTGCCTATTCGTAGAAGAAAAATAATAAAATAGTATAAATATTTTCTTGGTTCTTTCGGTAAAGTCACGTAGAACATTCTACGTGATTTTACCGAAAGAACCAAGAAGATGAATCCCTGCAGTCACGAAAGCTTTAAATCGAAATTATGTTATTACTTCCCTTCTACGTGACTTTACCGAAAGAACCAAGAAGATGAATCCCTGCAGTCACGAAAGCTTTAAATCGCTATACCTAAACATGAAACTGCCTCGACACGGAATTTGTGTTTAACAACAAACACAAAATGGCTCTGACATGTACGATGCGTTGTCTTTGAAGCTGATTGGCCCACACCTAGCCGGAGCGGGCTTCACGCTCCGAGTCTCACCACCAGAGTCAGACCACAGAACAACGCCACAAGGCGAATCAACACAGCATCAGGCAGAGTAACACAGGCAGTATTGATCAGGCGGAGTAACAAAGCATTCTAGATTTGAAGCTTTCGTGACTGCAAGGATTCATATTCTTAGGTTTTTTCGGTAAAGTCACGTAGGTAAAAAATGTAAATTAAAAAAAAAGCTTTTATTTTATTTTAAAATTAGTAAATTAAAAATTATTTTTATTTTACTTTATTAATTTTTATTTTTTACCTACGTGACTTTACCAAATAAACCTAAGAATATAACAAAGCGGTCTTGATCATGCAGAGTAACACAAGCAGTTCAGATTTGAAGCTTTCGTGACTGCAAGGATTCATATTCTTAGGTTTTTTGTCGGTAAAGTAACGTAGGTAAAAAAATGTAAATTAAAATTAATAAAAGTAAAATTTAAATAAATTTGTATTTTACTTTTATTTTAATTTTTTACCTACGTGATTTTACCGAATAAACCTAAGAATATAACACAAGCGGCCTTGATCAGGCGTAGTAACACAGGCGGTGTTGATCAGGCGGAGTAACACAAGCGGCCTTGATCAGGCGGAGTAACACAGGCGGTGTTGATCAGGCGGAGTAACACAAGCGGCCTTGATCAGGCGGAGTAACACAGGCGGTGTTGATCACGCGGAGTAACACAGGCGGTGTTGATCAGGCGGAGTAACACAGGCGGTGTTGATCAGGCGGAGTAACACAAGCGGTGTTGATCAGGCGGAGTAACACAAGCGGCCTTGATCAGGCGGAGTAACACAGGCGGTGTTGATCAGGCGGAGTAACACAGCGGCCTTGATCAGGCGGAGTAACACAGGCGGTGTTGATCACGCGGAGTAACACAGGCGGTGTTGATCAGGCGGAGTAACACAGGCGGTGTTGATCAGGCGGAGTAACACAAGCGGAGTTGATCACGCGGAGTAACACAGGCGGTGTTGATCAGGCGGAGTAACACAGGCGGTGTTGATCAAGCGGAGTAACACAGGCGGTGTTGATCAGGCGGAGTAACACAGGCGGTGTTGATCAGGCGGAGTAACACAGGCGGTGTTGATCAGGCGGAGTAACACAGGCGGTCTTGATCAGGCGGAGTAACACAGGCGGTGTTGATCAGGCGGAGTAACACAGGCGGTCTTGATCAGGCGTAGTAACACAGGCGGTGTTGATCAGGCGAGTAACACAGGCGGTGTTGATCAGGCGGAGTAACACAGGCGGTGTTGATCAGGCGGAGTAACACAGGCGGTGTTGATCAGCGGAGTAACACAGGCGGTGTTGATCACGCGGAGTAACACAGGCGGTGTTGATCAGGCGGAGTAACACAGGCGGTGTTGATCACGCGGAGTAACACAGGCGGTGTTGATCAGGCGGAGTAACACAGGCGGTGTTGATCAGGCGGAGTAACACAGGCGGTGTTGATCAGGCGGAGTAACACAGGCGGTGTTGATCAGGCGGAGTAACACAGGCGGTGTTGATCAGGCGGAGTAACACAGGCGGTGTTGATCACGCGGAGTAACACAGGCGGTGTTGATCAGGCGGAGTAACACAGGCGGTGTTGATCAGGCGGAGTAACACAGGCGGTGTTGATCAGGCGGAGTAACACAGGCGGTGTTGATCAGGCGGAGTAACACAGGCGGTGTTGATCAGGCGGAGTAACACAGGCGGTGTTGATCAAGCGGAGTAACACAGGCGGTGTTGATCAGGCGGAGTAACACAGGCGGTGTTGATCAAGCGGAGTAACACAGGCGGTGTTGATCAGGCGGAGTAACACAGGCGGTGTTGATCAGGCGGAGTAACACAGGCGGTGTTGATCAGGCGGAGTAACACAGGCGGTGTTGATCAGGCGGAGTAACACAGGCGGTGTTGATCAGGCGGAGTAACACAGGCGGTCTTGATCAGGCGGAGTAACACAGGCGGAGTTGATCAGGCGGAGTAACACAGGCGGTGTTGATCAGGCGGAGTAACACAAGCGGTGTTGATCAGGCGTAGTAACACAAGCGGTGTTGATCAGGCGGAGTAACACAAGCGGTGTTGATCAGGCGGAGTAACACAGGCGGTGTTGATCAGGCGGAGTAACACAGGCGGTGTTGATCAGGCGGAGTAACACAGGCGGTGTTGATCAGGCGGAGTAACACAGGCGGTGTTGATCAGGCGGAGTAACACAGGCGGTGTTGATCAGGCGTAGTAACACAGGCGGTGTTGATCAGGCGGAGTAACACAGGCGGTGTTGATCAGGCGGAGTAACACAGGCGGTGTTGATCAGGCGGAGTAACACAGGCGGTGTTGATCAGGCGGAGTAACACAGGCGGTGTTGATCAGGCGGAGTAATACAGGCGGCGTTGATCAGGCGGAGTAACACAGGCGGTGTTGATCAGGCGGAGTAACACAGGCGGTGTTGATCAGGCGGAGTAACACAGGCGGTGTTGATCAGGCGGAGTAACACAAGCGGTGTTGATCAGGCGGAGTAACACAGGCGGTGTTGATCAGGCGGAGTAACACAGGCGGTGTTGATCAGGCGGAGTAACACAGGCGGTGTTGATCAGGCGTAGTAACACAGGCGGTCTTGATCAGGCGGAGTAACACAGGCGGTGTTGATCACACGGAGTAACACAGGCGGTGTTGATCAGGCGGAGTAACACAGGCGGTGTTGATCAGGCGGAGTAACACAGGCGGTCTTGATCAGGCGGAGTAACACAGGCGGTGTTGATCACGCAGAGTAACACAGGCGGTGTTGATCAGGCGGAGTAACACAGGCGGTGTTGATCAGGCGGAGTAACACAGGCGGTCTTGATCAGGCGGAGTAACACAGGCGGTGTTGATCAGGCGGAGTAACACAGGCGGTGTTGATCAGGCGGAGTAACACAGGCGGTGTTGATCAGGCGGAGTAACACAGGCGGTGTTGATCAGGCGGAGTAACACAAGCGGCCTTGATCAGGCGGAGTAACACAAGCGGTGTTGATCAGGCGTAGTAACACAGGCGGTGTTGATCAGGCGGAGTAACACAGGCGGTCTTGATCAGGCGGAGTAACACAGGCGGAGTTGATCAGGCGGAGTAACACAGGCGGTGTTGATCAGGCGTAGTAACACAGGCGGTGTTGATCAGGCGGAGTAACACAAGCGGTGTTGATCAGGCGGAGTAACACAGGCGGTGTTGATCAGGCGGAGTAACACAAGCGGTGTTGATCAGGCGTAGTAACACAGGCGGTCTGATCAGGCGGAGTAACACAGGCGGTGTTGATCAGGCGGACGAAGACCGCTTGTGTTGCCATCGAAAGGATCGAAAACGTCGTGGCCTTTTTTGCTTTTATTATTTTCAATTTATGATTTTAATTTTCTTTTATTATTGCATTATTTTATTTTCTATCCACGCCACTTTACCGACAGAACCAACAATATCATGTACGATTTCGATTTAAAGCTTTCGTGACTGCAGGATTCATCTTCTTGGTTCTTTCGGTAAAGTCACGTAGAAGGGAAGTAATAAAATAATACAAATAAAACATAATAAAACAATATAATTTTGTTTTAATAATAAAAATAAAACATAATAAAACAAAATAATTATGTTTTTTTTTTATTTTATTACTTCCCTTCTACGTGACTTTACCGAGAGAACCAACAATATCATTTCTAGATTTGAAGCTTTCGTGACTGCAAAGATTCATATTCTTAGGTTTTTTCGGTTAAGTCACGTAAGTAAAACATCAAAATAAAAATGAAATAAAAATAAAAATCACGACGTTTCGGAGGCAACACAAGTCTCCGTCATCAGGTGGGACCGTCACAGCCGAATTAGCTGCATCAAGGAAGCAATGATTCAAGACTGCAAGTAAGGGANGTGGAGAAGACATTGATCGCCGCTCCTCTCCNTCCCCGATACGCCATTCATTGGCTACCACAGTCTGATAAGCTCTCCAACCCCCCCTCTCCACCTCCCTTCAACTTGCTTATAAGGGATTACATCTTGAATCATTGCTTCACTTGATGGAACTAATTCGGCTGTGACGGTCCCACCTGATGACGGAGACTTGTGTTGCCTCCGAAACGTCGTGATTTTTATTTTTATTTTATTTTTATTTTGATGTTTTACTTACGTGACTTAACCGAAAAAACCTAAGAATATAACAACAATATCATGTACGATGCCTCGTCTTTGAAGACTGATTGGCCTACACCAGAGCCAACAGCGGACTTCTTCATGTCCCAGTCTCACCGCCAGCGTCAGACGAGAGAACATCAGCCACAAGGCGAACAGGACAAGGAAGATGCCACGCGTGTCGGATCATTCACGAGCTCGGGGCGAGCAGCAGCGACATCATTGGGACCTTCTTTGCCAAGTTCTTCACACGTTCACGACATTTCTCCCAGCTTTGTCGAGACCACCAACTCGACAATTGGCAGCGTGCAACGAATGCCGTTGTGATCGGGGGCGGGGGGGGCATTGACGTTGGGTTTTTTTTTGCACGACAAAAAAAAGTTGGATTTGGAGGGCGTGATTCTTGTTTGCGGTGTGTGAATAGCCATTCTAGGTTTGAAGCTTTCGTGACTGCAAGGATTCATATTCTTAGTTTTTTTCGGTAAAGTCACGTAGGTGAAAAATGTAAATTAATAAAGGTAAAAATAAAATATTAATTTTAAAATTAATAAAAGTAAAATAAAATAAAATATTTTTTATTTTACTTTTATAAATTTTTATTTTAAATTTTTACCTACGTGACTTTACCGAATAAACCTAAAAATATAACACAAGCAGCCTTGATCAGGTGGAGTAAAACAGGCGGTCTTGATCAGGCGGAGTAACACAAGCAGTTGTAGATTTTTTTTCCGGTAAAGTCACGTAGGTAAAAAATTTTAATTAATAAAAATAAAATAAAATAAAATATTTTATTTTATTTTAAAAATTTTTATTTTATTTTTATTAATTTTAAAATTAATAAAAGTAAAATAAAATAAAATATTTTTATTTTTATTAATTTTAATTTTTTACCTACGTGACTTTACCGAAAAGACCTAAGAATATGAATCGCCATTGTCCTGGAGATACATCAGCAGACTCGTGATTATCACCAGCACGGGCAGTAAACAAGGCCAGCAACGATGTCGTCGTCTTCATCATCATCATCGTCATCATCATCATCATCGTCATCATCATCATCATCATCATCGTCATCGTCATCATCGTCATCATCATCGTCATCATCATCATCATCGTCATCATCGTCATCATCATCATCGTCATCATCATCATCATCGTCATCATCGTCATCATCATCATCATCATCGTCATCATCATCATCATCGTCATCGTCGTCATCATCATCATCGTCATCATTATCATCAGCATCATCATCATCGTCATCGTCATCATCATCGTCATCATCGTCATCATCATCATCATCGTCATCGTCGTCATCATCATCATCATCGCCATCATTATCATCAGCATCATCATCATCGTCATCGTCATCATCATCGTCATCATCGTCATCATCATCGTCATCGTCGTCATCATCGTCATCATCGTCATCATTATCATCAGCATCATCATCATCGTCATCATTATCATCAGCATCATCATCATCGTCATCGTCATCATCATCGTCATCATCGTCATCATCATCATCATCGTCATCGTCATCATCGTCATCATCATCGTCATCATCATCATCATCGTCATCATCGTCATCATCATCATCATCATCATCATCGTCATCATCGTCATCATCATCATCGTCATCATTATCATCAGCATCATCATCATTGTCATCATCATCGTCATCGTCATCATCATCGTCATCATCATTATCATCATCATCGTCGTCGTCATCGCACTCCGTGTCAACCCACACGTTTGATACCCGTATTCTTGTACAGGGGAATTGACTTTTGAGGTCCATACGGCGTCCAGCCGTTTAAATAAGGGCAACGCAAATTTGTTTTGTCATGAGCATCAGCAGCTACATCATGAGCATCATCAGCTACATCATGAGCATCAGCAGCTACATCATGAGCATCAGCAGCAGCATGAGTGGCATCTTCATTATCTTAAGCAGCGTCAGCATCATCAGTCAAAATACAAACTCTCTATTCCCAAACAAATTAATCTGATCTTCTTGGTTCTTTCGGTAAAGTTACGTAGATAAAAAACTGAAAATTACGATTAAATTAAATTATAAATAAAATCAGAAAACCGACGACGTTTCGATGGCAACACAAGCGGTGTTCTACGCCTGATGAAGGCCCCTTGTGTTGCGATCGAAACGTCGTGGGGTTTTTTGTTGCTTTATTTTTTATTTGATTTATTTTTATTTCAATTCATTTTATTTTCTACCTACGTGACTTTACCGAAAGAAGCAGAGAGCATGAATTCCTGCTAGTCACGAAAAATGTTTTAAAGTAAAAATGTATTTTTGAATACATTGTTGAATACATTGTTCTCTCATTTGCTAGCAGCAACAGAGGTGGTCGTTTAAGAAAGAAGGGGAGAGAGAGAGAGATGGGGGGGGTGCATTATCTGGGGATCACAAAGCAAAGTTTGGACAGGGATATTAAAAACACATTTTCTAACTTCTGGCTGCCCTAATTACTTTACTCGCCGTTTCTCTCTCTCTCTCTCGCCAACCACTCACCCACCCACTCACCCACCACCCACTCACCCACCCACCACTCACCCACCCACCCACCCACTCACCCACCCACCCACCCAACCACCCAACCCACTCACTCACACTCACCCACCACTCACCCACCCACCCACCACCACCCACCCACCCACTCACCCACCCACCCACTCACCACCANCACCACCACCCACCACCCACTCACCCACCCACCCACCCANTCACTCACTCACTCACTCACCCACCACCCACCCACTCACCCACCCACCCACCCACTCACCCATCCACTCACCCACCACTCACCCACCACCCACTCATCACCACCCACCCACCCACCACTCACCCACCCACCCACCACTCACCACCACCACTCACCACCACCCACTCACCCAACCACCACCCACTCACCCACCCACACCACCCACTCACCCACCACTCACCCACCCACCCACCCACCCCCCNACCCACCACTCACTCCCCCCCACTCACCCACCCACCACTCACCCACCCACTCACCCACCCACCACCCACCCACTCACCCACCCACCACCACTCACCCACTCACCCACCCACCCACCCACTCACTCACNCACTCACCCACCCACCCACCCACTCACCACCCACCCACTCACCCACCCACTCACCCACCCACCACCCACTCACCACCCACCACCACTCACCCAACCACCCACCCGGCTTGCTTGCCTGCCTGCCTTTCTTCTTGCTACGACAATAAGAGATGGAGTTGAGGAGTAAGACGTGCTAATAGGGGTTTTCCCCTTTTTTCTGGCAACAAAACTGACACCTTTTGCAAGGAATCATGCTTACATTAACCACAATACTTGCAGTCAAATGCAAACAAAAAACAATACTCTGGTAATTTCAGAGTATTGTGCGTGCGTGTGTAATATCAGAGTATTGTTTTTTTAGATTTGATTGCAAGTATTGTGGTTAATGTAAGCATGATTCCTTGCAAAAGGTGTCAATTTTGTTGCCAGAATCAAGGGAAAACCCCTATTAGTATATTCTGGTACTGGCAAAGGAGGTCCCATGATGTGTGAGACGTGATGACGAGAAAGAGGTGGTGGTGTGGTGCGGTGGTGCTGGATGAGGAGGTGGAATTGGAGGCGGTTCTGGTGGAGGGAAGGAGGTGGTGGAGGAGGAGGAGGAGAAGGAGGAGGTGGTGGATGAGGAGGAATCTCCCATCCAAACAAATAATAATTAAATACAATTATTCGAGGCATGGCTGAGTAAGAGAGTTAATACAGCGGCCGTGGATGGAGTGTGTATGAGTGTGTGTGTGCACGTGTGTGCGTGTGTGTGTGTGTGGGGAGCGGTAGTGTAGCGGTTAGCACGCTGCGCTATGAACCTGGCCACCCGGGTTCGATTCCCGCTCACGGCTAACACCAGTGACGATTATCTGAACCGGTCTTGGGCCTCCCTAGGTCGACTCAGCCTCAAATGAGTACCTGGTGCGGTGTGTAAACAGCGCCACTGGGGAGACAAAGGCGGTCGGCGTGGTGCTGGCCACCCACCCCGTCGTTCGTGTACCGTTCCGGCTTTCATAGGTGCTGCTACTCGCTAACAGCACTTGCCCCTACAGTCTGTTAAGGCTACACGGGGGGATCTTTATCTTTGTGGGGAGACAAAGGCGGCCGGGCGTGTCCGCTGGCCCACGTGTGCACGCCCCGGGGTCCTTCATAGGCGCGCCCTCTCGCGATGACACACAGCACTTGGCCCGTCGACGGAGGCTACACGGGGACCTTTGACTTTGTGCCCGCGGAGAAGAAGCCGTCCCCAACTTAATGATCACGCGAGCGTGTGGGCCCCGCTGGTGGTGAAGCTTCAGGGCAAACACTGAAGCTGGTGGTGGCTGGGGTATCAGAGACATTGACGTGGGGGTGGAGTGGTTACCCCGTGTCTCTGTCACGTCGAAAGCCCTTGAGTCACACACACACACAGCTACTACACACACACACAGCTACTACACACACACAGCTACCACACACACACAGCTCACACACACAGCTACTACACACACACCACACAGCTACCACGCACACAGCTACTACACACGCACACAGCTACCACACACACACACCACCCACACACACCTACCACACACACTCACACCTACCACACACACCCACACACACAACTACCACACACACACACCTACCACACACACTCACACCTACCACACACAGTCATAAACACGCACACACACAACTACCACACACACACTCACACACACACTCACACACTCACACACCTACCACACACTCACACCTACACACACTCACACACACACTCACACCTACCACTCACACACACACACACACCTACCACATACGCACACACCCACCACACACACCTACCACACCTCCCACACACACACTTCCCACACACACACACACACACACACCTACACACACCACACACACGCACACACCACACACACACACACTCACACACACTCACACACACACGCACACACACACACGCACACACACTCACACACACACGCACACACGCACACACACACACACACACACGCACACACACTCACACACACACACACACTCACACACACACGCACACACGCACACACGCACACACACTCACACACACTCACACACAGTCACTCGCCCCAGGCTCTTGTGTAGTGAGAAAACTCATTTTGTTGGGATTTCTGGCCAGCTCTGTGTCTGTGTTGGTTTTATGTGAGGGGGGGGGTGTTGAGGGCGTGTGTGTGTGGGGGTGTTGTGTGGGGGTGTGTGTGTGTGTGTGTGTGGGGGGGAGCGGTGGTGCAGCGGTTAGCGCTACGAACCCGGCGACCCGGGTTCGATTCCCGCTCACGGCCAACACCGGTGATTATTATCTGAACCGGTCCTGGGCCTCCACTAGGTCGACTCAGCCTCAAATGAGTACCTGGTGCGGTGTGTAGTAAACATCGCCACTGGGGAGACAAAGGCGGCCGGGCGTGGTTGCTGGTACCCACCCCTCGTGTGCCGTGCCGGCCTTCATAGGTGCTCGCTATCAGCACTTGCCCCAACAGTCTGTGAAGGCTACGCGGGGAATCTTTGTCTTTGTGGTATGTATATGTACTCGCAAATAGCACTTGCCCCAATGTCTTTGATACCTGGCTGGGTCTTTGTCTGTGTGATGTCTGCAAACAGCACTTGCCCTAGCCTTGAAGTCTACGCGACTGGGATCTTTGTCTTGTGTGTATGTGATGTGCTCGCATACAGCACTTGCCCCAACAGTCTGTGAAACTACGCGACGGGAGCTTTGTCTTTGTGTGTATGTGCGACAGCACTTGCCCCATAGCCAAGGCTTGCTGGGATCTTTGCTGCGTGCGCGGCGTGCGCGCGCGACTCCGTGTGCATCTGTGTCCCGTCCTCGTAATTAATTTTCTAATTAAAACCGTTTTGTTGTTGTCGCGATGTCGTTAGAGACACTCATCAATAGGCCATCTTCACCACCCAACGCCACACCCCTCCCTAAAAACAAAGATTTCGCGCTCAATCACAATATGAAGCTCGCGTGAATACAGGGTCATATTCTTAGGTTTTTTCGGTAAAGTCACGTGGGTAAAATTAAATAAAAGTAAAATAAAATAAAAATCACGACGTTTCGGAGGCAACACAAGCTTTTCAGGTGGCGTCACAGCACGGCTTCATAATGAGAGATTACAAGAGATACACTCCGTATATATAATGGTAGCTTTAATCACTTGATACAGCTGTCGTGCTGTGACGGTTCCACATGAAGACGGAAGCTTGTGTTGCCTCCGAAACGTCGTGATTTTTATTTTATTTACTTTTATTAATTTTAATTTTTTACCTACGTGACTTTACCGAAAAAACCTAAGAATATGAATCCTTGCAGTCACGAAAGCTTCAAATCTAGAATTCAAGGGTGTTTTTCGCAATCTCGCGTCGAAAAAATAAAATGAGAATACACCACGGAAAGTTCTAGAAATAAATTCAGTAAAACCTCGGATTGCGAGTAACTTGGTCTACGAGTGTTTTGCAAGACGAGCAAATTTTTTAAATAAATATTAATTTGATAAACGAGCGAGGTCTTGCAATACGAGCAGCACGTGCATACGCTTTGTCTGCCGAGCGTCACGTGATCACAACTGATATACGAGTGCTTTGGATTACAAACACGTTTCAAGAACGAATTATGCTCGCAATCCAAGGTTTTACTGTATATAGAACACAGACGCGAACCAAATCACAACAGTGGAGATGTATGAACGCGCACGAACGCAAAGCGAGTGCCGGATGAAACTAAATGCTTGGCCTGTAGCACACTATGTTATAGAGGGACACTACATTTTAAAACACGTAAATATTAAAACACACATTCTTGCAGTCACGAAAACTTTAAATCTATAATTAATTGTATTTTTTTATTTGCTATACAGCCAGACACGACGACAAATCGATAACTTTAAACACCCGGTCGTTCGTAAAAGTCGAAGGCGGTGTAGTACTATAGTAATAGAGCAAGTGCAGAATCACTGAACCAGAGTTGACAGCTTGAAAGCGTTTAGCGCGGGGCCCTTGAAAGTGTGGGGCCGTAGCTACTACTGCACATATGTAGTAGTCGCTACTACTACATATATGTAGTAGCTACTACTACATATGTGTAGTAGTAGCGACTACTACATATGTGTAGTAGCTAGCTACTACATATATGTGTAGTAGCTACTACACATATATGTAGTACACATATGTAGTAGCTACTACATATGTGTACTACTACTATGTACTACTACTGTGTAGCTACTACTACACGTGTAGTAGTAGCTACATGTGTAGTAGTAGCTACTACTACACGTGTAGTAGCTACTACTACACATGTGCTACTGGGATAATCGTAACATTCGGACGACGCACCAGGCACTCATTTGAGGCTGAGTCTACCTAGGGGGAGAAGACCCAGGACCGGTTCGGATAATCGTCACCGGTGTCGTTGACCGTGATCTGGAGTCGAACCCGGGTTTCGCCGGGTTTCGTAGCGCGCTAACCGCTGCACCACCGCTCCCCCCACCCATCATCACCCCAGAATAAACACGCGCCCGTGCCAACTCCGTAAGAGGGTGCGCTCACTTAATTTATTATCACGTTCAAGCAATTAGGGCAATTAGGCAGATCTCGTGTCTGTGCGTCTTGTTGCCATCTGCTCCTGAAGCTTGAAGGCATCCGCAGCGTCCATGACTCCAATTCAGCGGCACCAACACAACCACCACAACCACCACCACAACCATCACAACCACCACCACAACCACTACAACCATCAACACAACCACCACCACCACAACCACCACCATCACCACCACCATCAACACAACCACANCCACCACCACAACCACCAACACAACCATCAACACAACCACCACCACAACCATCAACACAACCACCACAACCATCAACACGACCACAACCACCACCACAACCACACAACCACCACCACCACAACCATCAACACGACCACAACCACACCACAACCACAACCACGACCACAACCACGACCACAACGCCACCACAACACCATCACCATGACCACAACCACCACCACCACACGCACCACAACCACCAAAACCATCAACACGACCACAACCACCGTAACCACAACGAAATAAAAACAAATCCCCCATGAAGCCTCACCAGACGGTTGGGGAAAGTGTTATTAGCGAGCACCTATCATTAATGCCGGATACGCATGTTGAATTTTTTTCGCACCATACGTAGTCAACCGCAATCATTGGAGGTGCAGTGTTGAGTCTATGGGCAGTGTTGAGTCTATGGGCAGTGTTGAGTCTATGGTGCAGTGTTGAGTCTATGGCAGTGTTGAGTATATGGCAGTGTTGAGTCTATGGCAGTGTTGAGTCTATGGGCAGTGTTGGGTCTATGGCAGTGTTGAGTCTATGGCCAGTATGTATGTTGAACTTTTTTCGCACCGTACGTATCCACCCGTGCCTAATCTCAGAGTGTCATCACCTTGCCCCAAACAGTCTCTTAAGGGTATCCGTGGTGGTGGTGGCCTCTTTGGCTTTGTGTTGCACCACTACCCAACTCACCACCACCACCGCCACTGAACAATGTATTTAAGAATGAATGAATGGAATGAATGAGCGAGTGATAGACCCCGTGTCCAAAGCCCAGGGGAGGGGGGAGCTGGGCTTGGGTGGGTCATAGTCACCCGCCTGTGTGCCCTCAGGGCTCGCTGGTGGTGAGTCGTGATGGGGGGGNAGGGGCGGTCTCCCACTAGGTAGACTCAGCCTCAAATGTCAAGCTGGTTGCTCACGGCCACCATCACCGGGTGACGATCGTCTGAACCGGCCCTGGGCCTCCCCTAGGTCGCCTCGGCCTCAAATGTGACACTGTGGGGGGAGACAAAGGCGGCCGGGCGTGGTTGCTTGCTCTGTCGCTCGCTTACTCACAGCACTTGCCCCACACGGTATGTTGAGGCTATACTGGGGGGCTGGGGACCTTTGTCTTTGTAGACGATCTATTGGAGGGGTGGAGGGGGGTGGAGAGGGTGGAGGGGGTGGAGGGGGGGTGGAGGGGGGTGCAGGGGGTGGAGAGGGTGGAGGAGGAGTGGAGGGGTGGAGGGGGTGGAGGGAGGGTGGAGGGGGGCTGTAGGAGGTGGAGGAAGAGTAGAGGGGTGGAGGGGGTGGAGGGGGGGTGGAGGGGTGGAGGGTGACACCGCTGGTCTAGGAGAGCGAGGGCACAGGAGGGTGGCAATTTGGACTGGTGGGAGTGGGTGCGATCGAGGGCGGGTGGTGGTGGTGGTGGTGGGTGGTGGTGGTGGNTGGTGGTGGTGGGTGGTGGTGGTGGGTGGTGGTGGTGGTGGTGGTGGTGTGGTGGTGGTGGTGGTGNTGGTGGTGGGTGTGGTGGTGTGGTGGTGGTGTGGTGGNTGGTGGGGTGGTGGTGGGTGTGGTGGGTGGTGGTGGTGGTGGTGGTGGTGGTGGNTGGTGGTGGTGGNTGGTGGTGGTAGTGGTGGGTGGTGGTGGTGGTGGTGGTGGTGGTGGTGGTGGTGGTGGTGGTGGTGGTGGTGGTGGGTGGTGGTGGTGGTGGTGGTGGTGGTGGTGGTGGGTGGTGGTGGGTGGTGGTGGTGGGTGGTGGTGGTGGTCGCTGGACCCACCCNTCCTCCCTGAGCTCATTAGCATACGCAGCGTAAACTCACGCGTTCGTGGGCAGGTGGTCATTGCCGCTAGGGAGACAAAGGCGGCCGGGTGTGGTTATTGACCAGCTCCCCACCCNCACCCACCATCCCAGCCCCTCGTGTGCCACCGTAGCGGACTTCATAGGTGCTGCTGCTACTCACCTCCGAAGCAGCACTTGCCCCAATAGTTTGTAGAGGCTATACGGAGCGTGGAGTCACACGCTGTGGCTCATGTCAAGGACGTTGTCCAAATAAGAAATATAAACAAAAAAGTTTTTAAGAACACGCTTTTATGAAATGTTCTCGTGATGGAGAACTCCACGACTCCAGGAAGTGGCCCCGAAGCTTGCCATAGCGTAAGAGACTGTGGCCAATTACAGCCAGTGGCATCTATATCTACAGAACATGAAGAACCAGTGGCATCTACAGAACATGAAGAACTAGTGGCATCTACAGAACGTGAAGAACCAGTGGCATCTACATCTGCAGAGCGTGAAGAACCAGTGGCATCTACATCTGCAGAACAAGAAAAACCAGTGGCATCTACATCTGCAGAACGTGAAGAATCAGTGGCATCAACATCTGTAGAACATGAAAAGTCAGTGGCATCTGGATCTGCAGAACGTGAAGAACCAGTGGCATCTACATCTGCAGAACGTGAAGAACCAGTGGCATCTACATCTGCAGAACGTGAAGAACCAGTGGCATCTACATCTGCAAAACGTGAAGAACCAGTGGCATCTACATCTGCAGAACGTGAAGAACCAGTGGCATCTACATCTGCAGAACGTGAATAACCAGTGGCATCTACATCTGCAGAACGTGAAGAACCAGTGGCATCTACATCTGCAGAACGTGAAGAACCAATGGCATCTACATCTGCAGAACGTGAAGAACCAGTGGCATCTACATCTGCATAACGTGAAGAACCAGTGGCATCTACATCTGCAGAACGTGAAGAACCAGTGACATCTACATCTGCAGAACGCGAAGAACCAGTGGCATCTACATCTGCAGAACGTGAAGAACCAGTGGCATCTTCATCTGCAGAACGTGAAAAACCAGTGGCATCTACATCTGCAGAACGTGAAGAACCAGTGGCATCTACATCTGCAGAACGTGAAGAACCAGTGGCATCTACATCTACAGAACGTGAAGAACCAGTGGCATCTACATCTGCAAAACGTGAAGAACCAGTAGCATCTACATCTGCAAAACGTGAAGAACCAGAGGCATCTTCATCTGCAGAACGTGAAGAACCAGTGGCATCTATATCTGCAGAACGCGAAGAACCAGTGGCATCTATATCTACAGAACGTGAAGAACCAGTGCATCTACATCTGCAAAACGTGAAGAACCAGTGGCATCTACATCTACAGAACGTGAAGAACCAGTGACATCTACATCTGCAGAACGTGAAGAACCAGTGGCATCTTCATCTGCAGAACGTGAAGAACCAGTGGCATCTTCATCTGCAGAACGTGAAGAACCAGTGGCATCTACTTCTGCAGAACGTGAAGAACCAGTGGCATCTTCATCTGCAGAACGTGAAGAACCAGTGGCATCTACATATGCAGAACGTGAAGAACCAGTGGCATCTACATCTGCAGGACGTGAAGAACCAGTGGCATCTACATCTGCATGACGTGAAGAACCAGTGGCATCTACATCTGCAGAACGTGAAGAACCAGTGGCATCTACATCTGCAGAACGTGAGGAACCAGTGGCATCTACATCTGCAGAACGTGAGGAACCAGTGGTATCTTCATCTGCAGAACGTGAAGAACCAGTGGCATCTACATCTGCAGAACGTGAAGAACCTGTGGCATCTACATCTGCAGAGCGTGAAGAACCAGTGGCGTCAACATCTGCAGAACGTGAAGATACAGTGGCATCTGCAGAACATGAAGAACCAGTGGCATCTACATCTGTAGAACATGAAGAACCAGTGGCATCTGCATCTGCAGAATGTGAAGAACCAGTGGTATCTACATCTGCAGAACGTGAAGAACCAGTGGCATCTACATCTGCAGAACGTGTCGAATCAGTAGCATCTACAACTGCAGAACGTGCAGAACCAGTGGCATCTACATCTGCAGAACGTGAAGAACCATTGACATCTACATCTGCAGAACCAGTGGCATCTACATCTGTAGAACATGAAGAACCAGTGGCATCTACAGCTGCAGAACGTGAAGAACTAGTGGCATCTACATCTGCAAAACATGATGAACCAGTTGCATCTACATCTGCAGAACGTGAAGAACCAGTGGCATCTACATCTGTATAACGTGAAGAACCAGTGGCATCTACATCTACAGAACGTGAAGAACCAGTGACATCTACATCTGCAAAACGTGAAGAACCAGTGGCATCTACATCTACAGAACGTGAAGAACCAGTGACATCTACATCTGCAGAACGTGAAGAACCAGTGGCATCTTCATCTGCAGAACGTGAAAAACCAGTGGCATCTTCATCTGCAGAACGTGAAGAACCAGTGGCATCTACATCTGCAGAACGTGAAGAACCAGTGGCATCTTCATCTGCAGAACGTGAAGAACCAGTGGCATCTACATCTGCAAAACGTGAAGAACCAGTGGCATCTACATATGCAGAACGTGAAGAACCAGTGGCATCTACATCTGCAGGACGTGAAGAACCAGTGGCATCTACATCTGCAGGACGTGAAGAACCAGTGGCATCTACATCTGCAGAACGTGAAGAACCAGTGGCATCTACATCTGCAGAACGTGAGGAACCAGTGGCATCTTCATCTGCAGAACGTGAAGAACCAGTGGCATCTACATCTGCAGAACGTGAAGAACCAGTGGCATCTACATCTGCAGAGCGTGAAGAACCAGTGGCGTCTACATCTGCAGAACGTGAAGATACAGTGGTATCTACATCTGCAGAACATGAAGAACCAGTGGCATCTGCATCTGCAGAATGTGAAGAACCAGTGGTATCTACATCTGCAGAACGTGAAGAACCAGTGGCATCTACATCTGCAGAACGTGTCGAATCAGTAGCATCTACAACTGCAGAACGTGCAGAACCAGTGGCATCTACATCTGTAGAACATGAAGAACCAGTGGCATCTACATCTGCAGAACGTGAAGAACTAGTGGCATCTACATCTGCAAAACATGATGAACCAGTGCATCTACATCTGCAGAACGTGAAGAACCAGTGGCATCTACATCTGTACAACGTGAAGAACCAGTGGCATCTGCATCTGCAGAACGTGAAGAACCAGTGGCATCTACATCTACATTAGATGATGCCACTTTTAAAGCCATTCCCCGTGTTTAGTGTACATGCCGTACAACGTATTTGGAATCGACAGGAAACACNTTCCAGCGGAGGGAGCTGGTAGGAACGTTGGGTTGCTCGGTCAATGGCCAGGGTCAACGGCGGCGTGGTGTATTCCGCAAATATGCCCGACTGTGAGGGCGGGCACAAGCCGGCGTGAGTAGGTTAAACGTTGAGTTTTATAAGGGCACCACGGGGTGACCAGCCCTTCCCCACCCAGCCCCACCCCACCCTCCCACCCAGCCTCTCCCCACCCTGACCCAGCCCCTCCCCACCCAGCCCCTCCCCACCCTCCCCACCCAGCCCCTCCCACCCTCCCCACCCAGCCCCACCCCTCCCATCCCCCACTCAGACCCACCCTCCCCACCCAGCCCCTCCACACCCTCCCCACCCAGCCCCTCCCCACCCTCCCCACCCAGCCCCTCCCTGCACGACGGACGGACGGACACAATAATCCCCTGTGGGCTGGTGTAAGCCTGGGGCGTGTCATTCAGACTCTGTCTTCTCGACAGACCTATTCTACACCTGAGGACGGCTGCTTGCGTTGTGGCCGAAACGTCGTGAGAATTATTTTATTATGTTTTATTTTTATTATTTTATTATTTCAATTCTACGTGACGACTTTACCGAAAGAACCAAGAAGAAGAGGTTCCTACCAGTATAAAGTCGGGACCCACGAACAAATCGACTAACGAACAGACCTCTGGACCTCTGGCTCGTTCCCTCTAGCCTCTCGCCGACAGCGACGATCTTGCGATGATGCTGTCGGCGTCACGAGGGAGAAGAGAAGCGAGTTCTTCGTTTTCATTTTTTTGGCGACAAAGGCTCAAGCCGGAGTCGCAGACGAGACACACCGACGACCACGCACGGTGTGAAAGAAGTTCAACACACAGTACACACCGCCCATAGACTCAGCACTGCCCATAGACTCAACACTGAGACTCAACACTGCCCATAGACTCAGCACTGCCCATAGACTCAACACTGAGACTCAACACTGCCCATAGACTCAACACTGCCCATAGACTCAACACTGACCATAGACTCAACACTACCCATAGACGCAACACTACCATAGACTCAACACTACCCATAGACTCAACACTGCCCATAGACTCAACACTGCCCATAGACTCAACACTACCCATAGACTCAACACTGCCCATAGACGCAAAACTGCCCATAGACTCAATACTGTCCATAGACTCAACACTGCCCATAGACTCAACACTGCCATAGACTCAACACTACCCATAGACTCAACACTGCCATAGACGCAACACTGCCCATAGACTCAATACTGCCCATAGACTCAACACTGCCCATAGACTCAACACTGCCCATAGACTCAACACTGCCCATAGACTCACACTCCCATAGACTCAACACTCCCATAGACTCAACACTGCCCATAGACTCAACACTGCCCATAGACTCACACTCCCCATAGACTCAACACTACCCATAGACTCAACACTGACCATATGCTCAACACTACCCATAGACTCAACACTACCCATAGACTCACACTATCCATAGACTCAACACTGCCCATAGACTCAACACTGCCCATAGACTCAACACTGCCATAGACTCAACACTGCCCATAGACTCAACACTGCCCATAGACTCAACACTGCCCATAGACTCAACACTGCCCATAGACTCAACACTGCCCATAGACTCAACACTGCCCATAGACTCAACACTCCCATAGACTCAACACTGCCCATAGACTCAACACTGCCATAGACTCAACACTCCCATAGACTCAACACTACCATAGACTCAACACTGACCATAGACTCAACACTACCCATAGACTCAACACTACCCATAGACTCAACACTACCCATAGACTCAACACTATCCATAGACTCACACTGCCCATAGACTCAACACTGCCCATAGACTCAACACTGCCCATAGACTCAACACTGCCCATAGACTCAACACTGCCCATAGACTCANCACTGCCTATAGACTCAACACTGCCCATAGACTCAACACTGCCCATAGACTCAACACTGCCATAGACTCAACACTACCCATAGACTCAAAACTGCCAGAGACTCAACACTACCCATAGACTCAACACTGCCCATAGACTCAACACTGCCCATAGACTCACACCGCCCATAGACTCACACTGCCCATAGACTCAACACTGCCCATAGACTCAACACTGCCCATAGACTCAACACTGCCCATAGACTCAACACTGCCCATAACTCACACTGCCCATAGACTCAACACTGCCCATAGACTCAACACTGCCATTGACTCAACCCATAGACTCAACAATACCCATAGACTCAACACTGCCCATAGACTCAACACTGCCCTAGACTCAACACTGCCCATTGACTCAACCCATAGACTCAACACTGCCCATTGACTCAACCCATAGACTCAACACTACCATAGACTCAACACTGCCCATAGACTCAACACTACCCATAGACTCAACACTGCCCATTGACTCAACCCATAGACTCAATACTGCCCATAGACTCAACACTGCCCATTGACTCAACACTGCCCATTGACTCAACCCATAGACTCAACACTGCCCATAGACTCAACACTGCCCATTGACTCAACCCATAGACTCAACACTACCCATAGACTCAACACTGCCCATTGACTCAACGCATAGACTCAACACTGCCCATAGACTCACACTGCCCATAGACTCAACACTGCCCATTGACTCAACCCATAGACTCAACACTACCCATAGACTCAACACTGCCCATTGACTCAACCCATAGACTCAACACTACCCATAGATTCAACACTGCCATTGACTCAACCCATAGACTCACACTGTCCATAGACTCAACACTACCCATAGACTCAACACTGCCCATAGACTCAACACTACCCATAGACTCAACACTACCATAGACTCAACACTGCCCATAGACTCAACACTGCCCATAGACTCAACACTGCCCATTGACTCAACCCATAGACTCAACACTACCCATAGACTCAACACTGCCCATTGACTCAACCCATAGACTCAACACTACCCATAGACTCAACACTGCCCATTGACTCAACCCATAGACTCAACACTGTCCATAGACTCAACACTACCCATAGACTCAACACTGCCCATAGACTCAACACTACCCATAGACTCACACTACCCATAGACTCAACACTGCCCATAGACTCAACACTGCCCATTGACTCAACCCATAGACTCAACACTGTCCATAGACTCAACACTACCCATAGACTCAACACTACCCATAGACTCAACACTACCCATAGACTCAACACTGCCCATAGACTCAACACTGCCCATAGACTCAACACTACCCATAGACTCAACACTACCCATAGACTCAACACTGCCCATAGACTCAACACTGCCCATTGACTCAACCCATAGACTCAACACTGTCCATAGACTCAACACTACCCATAGACTCAACACTACCCATAGACTCAACACTGCCATAGACTCAACACTACCCATAGACTCAACACTGCCATAGACTCAACACTGCCCATAGACTCAACACTGCCCATAGACTCACACTGCCCATAGACTCAACACTGCCCATAGACTCAACACTCCCATAGACTCAACACTCCCCATAGACTCAACACTGCCCATAGACTAACACTGCCCATAGACTCAACACTCCCATAGACTCAACACTACCCATAGACTCAACACTGACCATAGACTCAACACTACCCATAGACTCAACACTACCCATAGACTCAACACTACCCATAGACTCAACACTATCCATAGACTCAACACTGCCCATAGACTCAACACTGCCCATAGACTCAACACTGCCATAGACTCAACACTGCCCATAGACTCAACACTGCCCATAGACTCAACACTGCCCATAGACTCAACACTCCCATAGACTCAACACTCCCATAGACTCAACACTGCCCATAGACTCACACTGCCCATAGACTCAACACTCCCATAGACTCAACACTACCATAGACTCAACACTGACCATAGACTCACACTACCCATAGACTCAACACTACCCATAGACTCACACTACCCATAGACTCACACTATCCATAGACTCAACACTGCCCATAGACTCAACACTGCCCATAGACTCAACACTGCCCATAGACTCAACACTGCCCATAGACTCAACACTGCCCATAGACTCAACACTGCCCATAGACTCACACTGCCTATAGACTCAACACTGCCCATAGACTCAACACTGCCCATAGACTCAACACTGCCATAGACTCAACACTACCCATAGACTCAAAACTGCTCAGAGACTCAACACTACCCATAGACTCACACTGCCCATAGACTCACACTGCCCATAGACTCANCACCGCCCATAGACTCAACACTGCCCATAGACTCAACACTGCCCATAGACTCAACACTGCCCATAGACTCAACACTGCCCATAGACTCACACTGCCCATAGACTCACACTGCCCATAGACTCAACACTGCCCATAGACTCAACACTGCCCATTGACTCAACCCATAGACTCACAATACCCATAGACTCAACACTGCCCATAGACTCAACACTGCCCTAGACTCAACACTGCCCATTGACTCAACCCATAGACTCAACACTGCCCATTGACTCAACCCATAGACTCAACACTACCATAGACTCAACACTGCCCATAGACTCAACACTACCCATAGACTCAACACTGCCCATTGACTCAACCCATAGACTCAATACTGCCCATAGACTCAACACTGCCCATTGACTCAACACTGCCCATTGACTCAACCCATAGACTCAACACTGCCCATAGACTCAACACTGCCCATTGACTCAACCCATAGACTCAACACTACCCATAGACTCAACACTGCCCATTGACTCAACGCATAGACTCAACACTGCCCATAGACTCAACACTGCCCATAGACTCAACACTGCCCATTGACTCAACCCATAGACTCAACACTACCCATAGACTCAACACTGCCCATTGACTCAACCCATAGACTCAACACTACCCATAGATTCAACACTGCCCATTGACTCAACCCATAGACTCAACACTGTCCATAGACTCAACACTACCCATAGACTCACACTGCCCATAGACTCAACACTACCCATAGACTCAACACTACCCATAGACTCAACACTGCCCATAGACTCAACACTGCCATAGACTCAACACTGCCCATTGACTCAACCCATAGACTCANCACTACCCATAGACTCAACACTGCCCATTGACTCAACCCATAGACTCAACACTACCATAGACTCAACACTGCCCATTGACTCAACCCATAGACTCACACTGTCCATAGACTCACACTACCCATAGACTCAACACTGCCCATAGACTCAACACTACCATAGACTCAACACTACCCATAGACTCAACACTGCCCATAGACTCAACACTGCCCATTGACTCAACCCATAGACTCAACACTGTCCATAGACTCAACACTACCCTTAGACTCAACACTACCCATAGACTCAACACTACCATAGACTCAACACTACCATAGACTCAACACTGCCCATAGACTCAACACTACCCATAGACTCAACACTACCCATAGACTCAACACTGCCCATAGACTCAACACTGCCCATTGACTCAACCCATAGACTCAACACTGTCCATAGACTCAACACTACCCATAGACTCAACACTACCCATAGACTCAACACTGCCCATAGACTCAACACTACCCATAGACTCAACACTGCCCATAGACTCAACACTGCCCATAGACTCAACACTGCCCATAGACTCAACACTGCCCATAGACTCAACACTGCCCATAGACTCAACACTCCCCATAGACTCAACACTCCCATAGACTCAACACTGCCCATAGACTCAACACTGCCCATAGACTCAACACTCCCCATAGACTCAACACTACCCATAGACTCACACTGACCATAGACTCACACTACCCATAGACTCAACACTACCCATAGACTCAACACTACCCATAGACTCAACACTATCCATAGACTCAACACTGCCCATAGACTCACACTGCCCATAGACTCACACTGCCCATAGACTCACACTGCCCATAGACTCAACACTGCCCATAGACTCAACACTGCCCATAGACTCAACACTGCCTATAGACTCAACACTGCCCATAGACTCACACTGCCCATAGACTCAACACTGCCCATAGACTCAACACTACCATAGACTCAAACTGCCCAGAGACTCAACACTACCCATAGACTCAACACTGCCCATAGACTCAACACTGCCCATAGACTCAACACCGCCATAGACTCAACACTGCCCATAGACTCAACACTGCCCATAGACTCAACACTGCCCATAGACTCAACACTGCCCATAGACTCAACACTGCCCATAGACTCAACACTGCCCATAGACTCAACACTGCCCATAGACTCAACACTGCCCATAGACTCAACACTACCCATAGACTCAACACTGCCCATAGACTCAACACTGCCCATAGACTCAACACTGCCCATTGACTCAACTCATAGACTCAACACTGCCCATTGACTCAACCCATAGACTCAACACTACCCATAGACTCAACACTGCCCATAGACTCAACACTACCATAGACTCAACACTGCCCATTGACTCAACCCATAGACTCAACACTGCCCATAGACTCAACACTGCCCATTGACTCAACACTGCCCATTGACTCAACCCATAGACTCAACACTGCCCATAGACTCAACACTGCCCATTGACTCAACCCATAGACTCAACACTACCCATAGACTCAACACTGCCCATTGACTCAACGCATAGACTCAACACTGCCCATAGACTCAACACTGCCCATAGACTCAACACTGCCCATTGACTCAACCCATAGACTCAACACTACCCATAGACTCAACACTGCCATTGACTCAACCCATAGACTCAACACTACCCATAGATTCAACACTGCATTGACTCAACACTGCCCATAGACTCAACACTGTCCATAGACTCAACACTACCATAGACTCAACACTGCCCATAGACTCAACACTACCCATAGACTCAACACTACCCATAGACTCAACACTGCCCATAGACTCAACACTGCCCATAGACTCAACACTGCCCATTGACTCAACCCATAGACTCAACACTACCCATAGACTCAACACTGCCCATTGACTCAACCCATAGACTCAACACTACCCATAGACTCAACACTGCCCATAGACTCAACACTGTCCATAGACTCAACACTACCATAGACTCAACACTGCCCATAGACTCAACACTACCCATAGACTCAACACTACCATAGACTCAACACTGCCCATAGACTCAACACTGCCCATTGACTCAACCCATAGACTCAACACTGTCCATAGACTCAACACTACCCATAGACTCAACACTACCCATAGACTCAACACTGCCCATAGACTCAACACTACCCATAGACTCAACACTGCCCATAGACTCAACACTACCCATAGACTCAACACTACCCATAGACTCAACACTGCCCATAGACTCAACACTGCCCATTGACTCAACCCATAGACTCAACACTGTCCATAGACTCAACACTACCCATAGACTCAACACTACCCATAGACTCAACACTGCCCATAGACTCAACACTACCCATAGACTCAACACTGCCATAGACTCAACACACACACAATCATCACGAGCGCGTAAGGGAGGAGGCGTTCTAGGGGTGTCCCCTCCTGCACAAGGGGAGTCTCCCGACGAATCCGAAGGTCTCTCCGGAGATGATGATGATGAACACGGCCCAGATTGTGTCGGCGATGGCTCTCGTCGTGACCGCGGGGTTTTCGAAAGATGTGTAGGACCTGCCACTACCACCACCACCTCCTCCCCATGCATGCGGCACGCCCGGAGGGCTAAACTGCCTGCGGGGAAACACTCGGCGCCACCGCGCGAGAACGATGATTTACGACGATGACGATGATGATTGGTGAAAGGGGTGGATGAAAGAAAGGTTAATCATGTTTTAAGAATCGCGTGCGGACATCACGCAGAGAGATAGACACGTGCGCACAGAGACAAAGACAAAGGTCCCCCCACCCCTTATAGCCTTGACCGACAATAGGGGCAAGTGCTGTTAGCGAGTAGCAGCAGCACCGATGAAGGCTACCGGCACTGTGGCACACGAGGGGTGGGTGGCCAGCAGACACGCCCGGCCGCCTTTGTCTCCCCAGTGGGAGTTGTGTACCCTGTGTAATATTTCGATTTAAAGCTTTCGTGACTGCAGGATTCATCTTCTTGGTTCTTTCGGTAAAGTCACGTAGAATGGAAATAATAAAATAATAAAAATAAAACATTAAATAATTCTCACGACGTTTCGGCCACATCGCAAGCAGCCGTCCTCAGGTGAAGAACAGGTCTGTCAGACGCTGTCGACAGACCTGTTCTTCACCTGAGGACGGCTGCTTGCGTTGTGGCCGAATCGTCGTGAGAATTGTATTTCATTATACAATTCTCAGGTCTGTCGGAAAGACAGCGTCTGACAGACCTGGTCTTCACCTGAGGACGGCTGCTTGCGTTGTGGCCGAAACGTCGTGAGAATTGTATTTTATTACGTTTCATTTTATTATTTTATTATTTCCGTTCTACGTGACTTTACCGAAAGAACCAAGAAGACATGTGTAATATTGTAACAGCTTTAATAAACTCTGGCGGAAGCCCTTAACTTACCTCCGAGTACGTCCGTCAGAACTTCTCTACACTAGTACAGCCACACACACCGATTGTGTGTTGCAGAAAAAATCCACAACATTTAGAAACCCGAGTACGACGTTTAAGCCGTAATTACAACTAGCTTCATCAGGCGGCAAACGTCGTACGCAAATTGTACATGTTGTGGGTTTCCTCTCTCTAACACACCGGTTAGTGATGTGCCAGTAACCAATTGGCCACGTTGAATTTCGATTTAAAGCTTTCGTGACTGCAGGGATTCATCTTCTTGGTTATTTCGGTAAAGTCACTACGTAGAAGGGAAGTAATAAAATAATAAAAATAAAACATAATAAAATATTCTCACATTTCGATTTAAGGCTTTCGTGACTGCAAGGATTCATCTTCTTGGTTCTTTCGATAAAGTCACGTAGAAGGGAAATAATAAAATAATAAAAATAAAACATAATAAAATTATTCTCACGACGTTTTCGATTTAAAGCTTTCGTGACTGCAGGATTCATCTTCTTGGTTCTTTCGATAAAGTCACGTAGAAGGGAAATAATAAAATAATAAAATAAAACATAATAAATAAAATAATTCTCACGATGTGAGAAATTCCACATTCCCATACCGAGGACCAGTACATTCGTATGACACCACCGCGGTTATCACATTCACCAATCACCCCTCTCCTAAAGCAGGCTTCTGGATGGGTAGCAGCAGGAGAGAGAGATGGGGGGGGGTAGGGTAAGAGTCGTCCATCTGAGCGAGAAGGGAGCAATATGTGACGGCTGCGTCCTGACACGTGCGTTCGACGAAAAGACGATTTAGCATCGCCGCTTGCCACAATAAAAAGACTCACAAAGCCGCACACGGCCTCAAGCAATTCCACCCCCCATCCACTTCACATCCCTTTGGGCAACGCAGGGCCGTGGCCTGGTTGGTGGTTGGCTGGTGGTGGTGGTTGGTGGTGGTGGTTGGTGGTGGTGGCTTTGTCAAAAGGCCAAGAACAACAACAATAAAAACCACGCGCGCGCACACAGAAAAAAAAATCGGCGTAATTGTGCGAGTCGTAATGCGCCGTGACACGTGGTGCGATGGGTGACACAAGGAGGAGAGGGGGGGNTGGTGGTGCACCCCCCCCCCCCCCGATCCACACAGCGAGTTTATGAATATTTACTTTTGCTAAAGAACAAGAGAGAAAAAAAAAGACAAAGCCCCCCCCCCCCCCCCCCCATAGTGAAGCCTTCGCAGACTGCGGGGGCAAGTGCCGTGAGCGAGCACCGATGAAGGTTCCTAACGGGTGGGGGCACCACGCCGGCCGCCTTTGTCTCCCCAGTGACCATGTTGAGACACCGCAGCAGATTCTCGTTGAGGCTGAGTCGACCTAGGGGAGGCCCAGGACCGGTTCCGGTGATCGTGTGCTATGGCGCTAAACCATTGCACACAACAAGCACCCACACGCANACACACACACACCACACACACACAAGCACACACGCACACACACACACCACACACGCACACACANACACACACACACACGCACACACACACACACACACACACACACACACGCACACACACACACACGCACACACACACACACGCACACACACACACGCACACACACACACACACACGACAACACACGCACACACACACGCGCACGCACACACGCACACACACGCACACAACACGCACACACACACACGCACACACACACGCACGCACACACACACACGCACACACACACACGCANACACACACGNACACCACACGCACACACACACACGCACACACACACGCACGCACACACACACACGCACACACACACGCAAACACACGCACACACACACGCACACACACGCACACACACNGCGCACACACACACACGCACACACACACGCACACACACGCTCACACACACACGCACACACGCACACACGNACACACACGCACACACACACGCACACACGCACACGCGCAGCACACACGCACACACACCAACGCCGNACACACACACGCACACACGCACAGCGCACGGACACACGCACACACGCACACACACAACGCACACACNACACGCACACCACACACNCACACACACGCACACACACACCACACACACCACACACACACGCACACCACGCACACACGCACACACGCACACACGCACACACAGCACACACACCACACAAACACACACGCACACACACGCACACACACACACGCGCACACACACACACGCTCACACGCACACACACACGCACACACTCACTCACTGACTCACTCACCCACTCACTCACTCACCCACTCACTCACCCACTCGCTCACTCACCCATTCACTCACTCACCCACCCACTCACTCATCCATTCACTCACCGACCCACTCACTCACCAACTCACTCGCTCACTCACACACCCACTCACTCACACACTCACCCACTCTCCCACCCACTCACCCACTCACTCACCCACCCACCCACTCACACACTCACTCATTCGCCACGCACTCACCCACTCGTTCACCCACTCACTCACCCACTCACCCACTCACTCACCAACCCAGTCACCCACCCACCCACTCACCCACCCACTCACCCACCCACTCACGCATTCGCCCACACACTCACCCACTCGTTCACCCACTCACCCACCCACTCACTCACCCACTCACCCACTCGTTCACCCACTCACTCACCCACTCACCCACTCACTCACCACTCACTCACCCACGCACCCACTCACCCACTCGTTCACCCACTCACTCACCCACTCTCCCACTCACTCACGCAATCACCCACTCACCCACCCACTCACCTACTCGTTCACCCACTCNCTCACCCACTCACCCANTCACTCACGCACTCACCCACCCACTCACCTACTCGTTCACCCACTCACTCACGCACTCGCTCCTCACTCCCCCTCCCCCTCCCCCTCCTCCTCTCTTTCTACNTCTTCCTCCACTGATCCTCNTCCCTCCCCTCCCTCCCTCCCCTCCCCCCTCCTCTTTCTACNCTCTCCACTGCCTCCTCCTCATCCTCCTCTCCCCCCCTCCCCCCCATCCTCCTCTTTCTACTCTTCCTCCACTGACCTCTCCTCCCCCTCCCCCTCCCCTCCATCCTCCTCCTCCTCTTTCTACCTCTTCCTCCACTGATCCTCCTCCATCCTCCTCCTCCTCCTCATTCCTCCTCCCTCCCCCTCCCCTCCATCCTCCTCTTTATACTCTTCCTTCACTAATCCTCCTCCCCCCCCCCNTCCTCCTCCTCCATCTATCTCTTCCTCCATTCTAGATTTGAAGCTTTCGTGACTGCAATGATTCATATTCTTAGGTTTTTNCTGTAAAGTCACGTAGGTAAAAAATTTAAATTAATAAAAGTAAAATAAAAATAAAATAAAAATCAGACGTTTCGGAGGCAACACAAGCTTCCGTCTTCAGGTGGAACCGTCACAGCACGATAGCTGTATCAAGCGATACACTTGATACAGCTGTCGTGCTGTGACGGTTCCACCTGAAGACGGAAGCTTGTGTTGCCTCTGAAACGTCGTGATTTTTTTTATTTTACTTTTCTTAATTTTATTTTTTACCTACGTGACTTTACAAAAAAAAACCTAATAAAATCTTCCTCCATTGCCTCTCCAACTCTTAATCTTAGTTTTTTTTTTCGGTAAAGTCACGTAGGTAAAAACATTAAAAAGTAAAATAAAATAAAAATCACGACGTTTCGGAGGCAACACAAGCCTCCGAAACGTCGTGATTTTTATTTTATTTTACTTTTNAATCTTTTACCTACGTGACTTTACCGAAAAAACCTAAGAATATGAATCATTGCAGTCACGAAAGCTTCAAATCTAGAATTAATCTCCAATTCTTTTCCACCTCAACCCTCGTACCCTCCTCTGCCTATCCACCTTTCTATCACGTCACTCACCTCTAACTCCCCCCACCCNACCCGTCCACCTCGTTACATCATAACTCTCTTTCATAGTTCAGTGTCTCCGCGTCAGTGCGTGTGCGTGGTGGGGTCTGGCGCGAGACACACAGGTGGTGCCATCTGCCACATCTCAGTCGGTTCCACACGTGGTTACCTCCTGGCAGTGGCGGCTCCTGCAAAATCTCTCAGGGGGGCAAATGTCTGGATGATTGATAAGGATAAGGTCCACCCATGCAATGGATAAATTAACAGCTTAAGCATGTAAAGGCAACTTCACTTCTTTAATATTAATGAAAAATAAAGTGACTCTTACAATACATCTTGTTTGTTTCTATACTCACTATTAAACAATCCACTCATGTTTCTTTTATTAAAGATTCCACTAGGTGGCGACAAATTATATTGTGGATGAAACGTGCTTACGTATGATGACGTAAGCACGTTAGGGCGAGCCCTCCCGGAAGCCATAGAGAATGCATTGGAGCGCCCCCGTTCGAAAAAACATCTTTGAATGTAAGTCTATGGGCCACTCGGGCGATTCTCAGCTGGAGTGAAATCGCCCAAAAAGAGGCGGTACTCCACAGAACGTGACATGAGGCTGATTGGACTATATCCAGAGGCACGGTGACGGCTAGCGTGACTCTGTGGTTGAATGACATTGGTGGTGCGTCGCCCAATCGCCCTAATGAAGAAACCGCCCCTGGTGTAGGGTCTGCCCCGTCACCAGAGGCGTAGCTAGAGGGGGGGGGGCAGGGGGGTACACGTGTCCCCGGGCGCCAAGTTAAAGGGCGCAAAAAATAAGGCTTACAACGTCACATTATAACTTGCTGCGGCGGACACGGCAGCTTGAAACTACTGCACAAATCTACACCTCGACCTAAAAGTTTCTATATCCGCACACACAGCCTACACGTCATGTAATTACATTTTGGTACGTGATTAAACGGGGGGGGCGCTAATTTTCTAGTTTGTCCAGGGCGCAAAATATCCTAGCGACGCCACTGCCGTCACCTCCTGCCAGGCGACGCTCGGACCTCACGTGCACCTAGCCTGGCACGACCGCCGTGGTGACGTGAACGACACTTTAGTAGCGAATGGCCGGTGTTGTTGTTGTAGTTGGTGAGGAGTGGTCGTTTAGGGTTGCGCACCGCTCGAATCCTGGCGATGACGATTATTGATTCGGTGCTGGGCCTCTCCTAGGTCGACTCGGCCTCAAATGAGTACCTGGTGCGGTGGGAAACATCGCCACTAGGGAGACAAAGGCGGTCGGGCGTGGTGCTGGCCACCCACCCCTCGTGTGCCGTTCCGGCCTTCGTAGGTGCTCGCTAACAGCACTTGCCCTACAGTCTGTTAAGGCTATACGGGGATCTTTGTTTTTGGATACTGGGCGAGAGGGGAGGGGTATCTGACTGGGTGAGTAAGAGGGGGGGGGCTGGTATATGGTTGAGAGAGGGGGGGNCTGGTATCTGACTGGGTGAGTAAGAGGGGGGGGGGCTGGTATATGGTTGAGAGAGGGGGGGGGTGGTATCTGACTGGGTGAGTAAGAGGGGGGGGGNCTGGTATATGGTTGAGAGAGGGGGGGGCTGGTATCTGACTGGGTGAGTAAGAGGGGGGGCTGGTATATGGTTGAGAGAGGGGGGGGGCTGGTATCTGACTGGGTGAGTAAGAGGGGGGGGGGCTGGTATATGGTTGAGAGAGGGGGGGGTGGTATTGACTGGGTGAGTAAGAGGGGGGGGNCTGGTATATGGTTGAGAGAGGGGGGGGGTGGTATTGACTGGGTGAGTAAGAGGGGGGGCTGGTATATGGTTGAGAGAGGGGGGGGTGGTATCTGACTGGGTGAGTAAGAGGGGGGGGGGGCTGGTATATGGTTGAGAGAGGGGGGGGGCTGGTATCTGACTGGGTGAGTAAGAGGGGGGGGCTGGTATATGGTTGAGAGAAGGGGGGGGGCTGGTATCTGACTGGTGAGTAAGAGGGGGGGGGCTGGTATATGGTTGAGAGAGGGGGGGGGCTGGTATCTGACTGGGTGAGTAAGAGGGGGGGGCTGGTATATGGTTGAGAGAGGGGGGAGGCTGGTATCTGACTGGGTGAGTGAGAGGGGGGGCTGGTATATGGTTGAGAGAGGGGGGGGGCTGGTATCTGACTGGGTGAGTAAGAGGGGGGGGCTGGTATATGGTTGAGAGAGGGGGGGGGGCTGGTATCTAACTGGGTGAGGGGGCGATGGTGTTGGATGTCACGTGCTCTGCTCCCCTCTCCAGCACCGCTCCTTTGTTGAAAGACGAATGGCTCATTTTGGCCACGGCTCTTTCCGTCTGTCTCCTTTTATGTTAAAATAAAAACACAAAACACCACCCAGAAATGAATACAGAGAGCGAGCGAGAGCGAGAGAGAGAGAGTTTTTTTTTCTCTCTCTCTCCATTTCTCAACGACTCCCAAATCGACGTATGCCACCAGCATTTCGCGTTGTGTGTTTCCGTTGATTGATCGTACGCATCCATCGGTTTGGTGGTCGAATTAAATCACAGTTGAGGAGCCAGCGGACTTACCACCCACCCCCNGCTCACCACCTCGAATGCCCCAATAAGGGGCATTGAAACCAGAATCACGGTCAAAGGTGGAAGCGATAAATAATTGTTAATAGTTTATTCTTAATTTGGGCGAGGTTGT
>MU249718.1:204388-225907 GCA_018977245.1 Lethenteron camtschaticum | reverse complement strand
CACTCTCCCCACTCTCCCCCCACTCACCCCACTCTCCCCCACTCTCCCCACTCTCCCCCACTCACCCCACTCTCCCCCCACTCCCCCCACTCTCCCCCCACTCTCCCCCACTCTCCCCCCACTCTCCCCCACTCTCTCCCCACTCTCCCCCCACTCATCCCCCACTCATCCCCCCACCCCGCACTCTCCCCCCACTCTCCCCCCACTCTCCCCCCACTCTCCCCCACTCTCCCCCACTTTCCCCCACTCACCCCCACTCACCTCCCACTAACCCCCCACTCTCCCCCACTCACCCCCACTAACCCCCACTCTCCCCCCACTCTCCCCCACTCTCCCCCACTCACCCCCCACTCACCTCCCACTAACCCCCCACTCTCCCCACTCACCCCCCACTCACCTCCCACTAACCCCCACTCTCCCCCCACTCACCCCCCACTAACCTCCCACTCACCCCCACTCTCCCCCACTCTCCCCACTCTCCCCCCACTCTCCCCCAACCCCCCACCCACCACCAACAATCCACCCAGTCGACCCCCCCCCATCCGCCCCAACTCCCAGCCCCCACCCACCCAGCCCTGAGCAGCACCTTGGTAATGTGGAGGTGGGACAAGGGGGGGGGAGGTGGGGACAAGGGGGGGAGGTGGGGACAAGGGGGGGGGGGGGTGGGGACAAGGGGGGGGAGGTGGGGACAAGGGGGGGGGGGGTGGGGACAAGGGGGGGGGACAAGGGATGGGGGGGGACAAGGGGGGGGGGGGCTGGCTGGCTGGCTTGCCGAGCGTTGCGTGCGATTCCTCGTAAGTGGCGCTCCGCTCCGCACTGTGCGCTCTGCGCTTGTTAGGCGCCCTGATTAAATGCACGGCCGGGCACACGGCGCGTGACATCCATTCGAACGAGCAGCAGCGGCAGCAGCGCGGCGGCGGTGGGGGTAGGAGCAGTCGCAGCAGTAGCGGTAGTGGCAGTGGTAAGAGCAGTAGCAGAAGTAGCAGCAGTATCAGTATTGGTAGGAGCAGTCAGGGCAGCAGTAGTGGTAGGAGCAATCACAGCAGTCGTGGTAGTTGCAGCAGTAGTGGTAGGAAGCAGTAGCAGTCGTGTCAGTGGTAGGAGCAGCAGCAGTAGTGGTAGGAAGCAGTAGTGGTAGGAAGCAGTAGCAGCAGCAGTATTGGTAGCAGCAGTTATAGCAGCAGCAGTATTGGTAGGAAGGAGTAGCATCGGCAGGTAGTGGTCGCAATAGTAGCAGCAGTAGCAGCAGGACTGGTAGTAGCGGTTGTAGCAGTAGTCGCAGCAGGAGTAGTAGCAGTAGCGGAAGCAGGAGCGGTATCAGCAGTAGCAGCAGCAGCAGCAGCAGCGGCAGCAGTAGCAGCAGCAGTAGCAGCAGCGGCAGCAGTAGCAGCAGTAGCAGCAGCAGTAGTGGTAGCGGCAGCAGCAGCAGTAGCAGCAGTAGTAGCAGCAGCGGTAGTAGTAGCGCAGCAGTAGTAGCAGTAGCAGCAGCAGTAGTGGTAGCGGCAGCAGTAGCAGCAGTAGCAGCAGCTGCAGCAGCGGTAGCAGTAGCGGCAGCAGTAGTAGCAGTAGCAGCAGCAGTAGTGGTAGCAGCAGCAGCAGCAGTAGCAACAGCGGCAGCAGTAGCAGCAGTAGCAGCAGCAGTAGCAGCAGCAGTAGTGGTAGCGGCAGCAGTAGCAGCAGCAGTAGCAGCAGCAGTAGCAGAATCAAGAATCTTCATTTAGACTGCAGGAGGAATCCGATGAGCCGTGAAGCTCTTTGTCGGGGCGCGTCGGCAAGTCACAGCGGCGAGCGGCACAACATGACGGACAGAGTGCAGCGAAAGGGTGGGTGAGGAACGCCTCCGAAAAAGTACAGATCGCAAAAGCGCGGACAGTCCGGCGACCCGTTCTTTCAACGACAAACGCCAGCTAGGGGCAGGGCAACGCGGGTGATGTTCTTTATCACCGACGCGCTTGCGTGGCCGTCTGGAACGCGCTGCTCCTTCCGATGTGAAGAAAGCCGGCCACTGGGAGCTATGCAACTTTAAAATCGCCGTCTGGATTGACAAACTCATTACCAAGCTCCGACTACTGCTGCTGCTGCTGCTGCTCCTACTGCTGCTACTGCTGCTACTGCTACTGCTCCTACCACTACTGCTACTGCTGCTACTGCTCCTACCACTACTGCTGCTACTGCTCCTACCACTACTGCTGCTACTACTGCTGCTGCTGCTACTGCTCCTACCACTAGTGCTGCTACTACTGCTGCTGCTGCTACTACCACTATTCATGTGACTGCTCCTACCACTACCACTGCTGCTACTGCCTCCTACCACTACTGCTGACACTACTACTACTGCTGCTGATACTGCCACTGCTATTACTGCTACTACTACTGCTGCTGCCACTGCTGCTACTACTACTACTACTACTGCTGCTACTGCTTCTACCACTACTGCTGCTCCTACCACTGCCACTACCACTACTGCTGCTACTACCACTACTCATGTGACTGCTCCTACCACTACCACTACTGCTGCTACTACCACTACTGCTGCTGCTCCTACCACTGCCACTACTGCTGCTGCTCCTGCTTCTACCACTACTGCTGCTACTTCTGCTGCTCCTACCACTGCCACTACCACTACTGCTGGTACTACACTACTCATGTGACTGCTCCTACCACTACCACTACTGCTGCTACTACACTACTGCTGCTGCTCCTACCACTGCCACTACTGCTGCTGCTCCTGCTTCTACCACTACTGCTGCTACTTCTGCTGCTCCTACCACTGCCACTACCACTACTGCTGGTACTGCCACTACTCATGTGACTGCTCCTACCACTACCACTACTGCTGCTACTACCACTACTGCTGCTGCTCCTACCACTGCCACTACTGCTGCTGCTCCTGCTTCTACCACTACTGCTGCTACTTCTGCTGCTCCTACCACTGCCACTACCACTACTGCTGGTACTACCACTACTCATGTGACTGCTCCTACCACTACCACTGCTGCTACTGCTTCCTGCCACTGCTGCTGCTGCTACTGCTTCCTGCCACTACGTTTGTTGTCCTTACACCGCACCGCTGCTTAGCGCGGACGGCTACACACGGTGCAAAATCAGTTCAGCACACACACACACAAATGATGTCGAGTGTGTGTGTGTGTTTACCAAGGCTGCACGCTTGTGTGGACAAATACATCCATAATTGTACCCCACAAAGACAAAGATCCCTCGTGTAGCCTGAACAGACTGTTGGGCAAGTGCCGGTAGCGAGCAGCGCCTGGGGGGTGGTGGCCAGCACCAGGTCCGGCCGCCTTTGTCTCCCAGTGGCGATGATTACTACACACCGCACCAGGTACTCATTTGAGGCTGAGTCAACCTAGAGGAGGCCCAGGACCGGTTCAGATAATCATCACTGATGTTGGCCGTGAGCGGGAATCGAACCCGGGTCGCCGAGTTCGTAGCGCAGCGCGCTAACCGCTACACACACACACTGCACGCACGTGCGCACACACGCGCACGCACACGCGCACGCACACAGACGCACACACGCACGCACACACATGCACATGCTCGCACACACACGCACACACTGCACACACATGCACACACATGCATGCACACACGCACACACACGCACGCACACATGCACACACGCGCACACACGCACGCACACATCACACACGCGCACACACGCACACGCACACACACGCACGCACACAGCACACGCACACACTCACACACGAGCGCGCGAGGTGTTGGAGCTCGCTGTGCTGTAGTGGCAGCGCTGCTGGGTCGTCGCGATGCTCCGAGCTGCGAGCTGCGTGACATCGCGAGGGCGAGCGTGAACCCGCGTGCAGGCAAGCGGTCATTGTGGACCCGTTGAAAATTACTCTGCAATGAGCAGCTTGGGGGAGCTGGGGGGGGGGGGGCTGTGTGGGGGGGGGCTGTGTCGGGGGGGGGGCTGGGGACCGGGGGGGCTGGCGTGATCTCTCTGTGTGTAGCCTGAACCGACTGTTGGGGCGAGCGGTGTTGGTGAGCTCCTGTGAAGGCCGGCACTGTGGCACATGGGGGGTTGGGTGGCCAGCACTCTTACGTGCGTGCGTGTGTGTGCGTGTGTNCGTGTGTTGCGGTGTGTGTGTGCGTGTGTGTGTGCGCGTGTGTGTGTGCGTGTGTGTGTGCGCGTGTGTGTGTGTGTGTGTTACGGTGTGTGTGTGCGTGTGTGTGTACGCGTGTGTTCCTGTCTGCGTGTGTGTGTGCGCGTGTGTGTGTGTGCGCGTGTGTGTGTGCGCGTGCGTATGCGTGTGTGTGTGTGGGGTAACCTCTGTGTGTGTGTGTGGGTAACCTCTGTGTGTGTGTGGGGTAACCTCTGTGTGCGTGTGTGTAGGGTAACCTACCTCTGTGTGTGTGTGTGGTGTAACCTCTGTGTGTGTGTGTGTGGGGTAACCTACCTCTGTGTGTGTGTGGGGTGTAACCTCTGTCTGCGTATGCGTGTGTGTGTGTGTTCCGGTCTGCGTGTGTGCGTGTGTCTCTCCCAGTACTTCGAGGTCCCTTTCGACTCCAACATGAACCGCACAAAGAACCGACCACTCGTCAGGGGTCAGATCAGGTGACGCACCGTGCCTGCGTGTGTCTGTGTGTGTGTGTGAGTACATGCGTACGTGCGTGTGTGCGTGTGTGCGTGGACCAGTTCCTGTGCGTGTGTGCCTGTGAGTACGTGTGCCCATGTGTGCATGTGAATGTGTTCCTGTGTGTGCCTATCTGTGTATGCGCGTAGCTGTGTGTGTGTGNGTGTGTGTGTGTGNGTGTGTGTATATATGTTGTGTGTAGCTGTATATATGTGNGTGTGTGTGNGCGNGNGTGTGTGTAGCTGGGTGTGTGTGTGNGTGTGTGTGTGNGTGTGTGTGTAGGTGTGTGTGTGGCTGTGTGTGTACACTCGCGCGTGTTCATGATGTTAATTAATTTATTCTCTTTTGTCCTTGTCGCTCGCTTCATCTCTGCTACCACCACAATCACCACCACTATTACCACCATCACTACTACCAATCACCACCACTATCTCCACCATCACCACCATCACTACCACTTTCACCACCACCACCATTATCTCCACCACCACCATCACCACAACACACTACCACCACCACCACCACCACTATCACCATCACTATCACTACCACTATCCACCACTATCACCACCACTATCAACCACGACCACCACCACCACTATCACTCCCATCACTACCACTATCTCCACCACCACCATCACCACAACCACTATCACCACCACTATCTCCACCACCACCACCACTATCACCACAATTGCCATCACTATCACCACCACTATCTCCACCACCACCACTATCAACCACATCACCACGACCACCACGACCACCACTATCACTCCATCACTACCACCACTATCANCCACCACCACCGCCACCGCAGCGCCCTCCACGCGGTAACGTTTGCGTCGGTGTGCGGTGCGAGCGGCCTGGCGCTGCTCGCCGCGCTGGTGAACCCGCTGACCGCCGCCCTCGGCGCGTTCAACCTGGCGCTGTACACGTGCGCCTACACGCCGCTCAAGCGGCTCAGCGTGGCCAACACGTGGGTAGGCTCCGTCGTGGGCGCCATCCCGCCCGTCATGGGATGGGCGGCAGCCACCGGGTCCATCGATACGGGTGAGCGGGGTGGGGGAGGGGGGGGAGAGGGGGGGAGGGGGGGTGTATGGGTTGGTGGGTGAGAGGGGGAGGGAGGGGGAGGGGGAGGGGGAGGGGGTGTGTGGGCGGGTGGGTTGGTGGCTGGGTGAGAGAGAGGGGGAGGGGGGGGGAGGTGGGGGTGTGTGGGTTGGTGGGTGAGAGGGGAGAGGGAGGGGGGGGGGGGGGAGGGGGGAGGGGGGTGTGTGGGTGGGTGTGTGGGTTGGTGGGTGAGAGGGGAGAGGGGAGGGGGGGGGAGGGGGAGGGGGNTGTGTGGGTGGGTGTATGGGTTGGTGGGTGAGAGGGGGAGGGGAGGGGGGGGGGGGGAGGGGGGTGTGTGGGTGGGTGTATGGTTGGTGGGTGAGAGGGGAGGGGGGAGGGGGAGGGGGGGAGGGGGGGTGTGTGGGTGGTGTATGGGTTGGTGGGTGAGAGGGGAGAGGGGAGGGGGGAGGGGGGGGAGGGGGGGGAGGGGGGTGTGTGGGTGGGTGTATGGGTTGGTGGGTGAGAGGGGGAGGGGAGGGGGGAGGGGGNAGGGGGGNTGTGTGGGTGGGTGTATGGGTTGGTGGTGAGAGGGGGAGGGGGAGGGGGAGGGGGAGGGGGGNTGTGTGGGTGGGTGTATGGGTTGGTGGGTGAGAGGGGAGAGGGGAGGGGGGAGGGGGGGGGGTGTGTGGGTGGGTGTAGGGTTGGTGGGTGAGAGGGGAGGGGGGAGGGGGGGGGGGTGTGTGGGTGGGTGTATGGGTTGGTGGGTGAGAGGGGGAGGGAGGGGGGAGGGGGGAGGGGGGGGTGTGTGGTGGGTGTATGGGTTGGTGGGTGAGAGGGGGAGAGGGGAGGGGGGGAGGGGGGGAGGAGGGGGGGGGAGGGGGGTTGTGTGGTGGGTGTATGGGTTGGTGGGTGAGAGGGGGAGAGGGAGGGGGGGAGGGGGGGGGAGGGGGGGGGAGGGGGAGGGGGGGGTGTATGGGTTGGTGGGTGAGCGGGGTGGGGGAGGGGGGGAGAGGGGGGGAGGGGGGGGGTGTGTGGGTGGGTGTGTGGGTTGGTGGGTGAGAGGGAGAGGGAGGGGGGGGAGGGGGGGAGGGGGGGAGGGGGGGGAGGGGGGGAGGGGGGGGTGTATGGGTTGGTGGTGAGCGGGGTGGGGGAGGGGGGNAGAGGGGGGAGGGGGGGGGTGTGTGGGTGGTGTATGGGTTGGTGGGTGAGAGGGGAGAGGGAGGGGGGGAGGGGGGGAGGGGGTTGTGTGGGTGGGTGTGTGGGTTGGTGGGTGAGAGGGGGAGAGGGAGGGGGAGGGGGGAGGGGGGAGGGGGGTTGTGTGGGTGGGTGTATGGGTTGGTGGGTGAGAGGGGAGAGGGGAGGGGGGGGAGGGGAGGGTGTGTGGGCGGTGGGTTGGTGGCTGGGTGAGAGAGAGGGGGAGGGGGGTGTGTGGGTGGGTGTATGGGTTGGTGGGTGAGAGGGGAGAGGGGAGGGGGGAGGGAGGGTGTGTGGGCGGGTGGGTTGGTGGCTGGGTGAGAGAGAGGGGGGGAGGGGGGGTGTGTGGGTGGGTGTATGGGTTGGTGGGTGAGAGGGGGAGAGGGAGGGGGGAGGGGGGGAGGGGGTTGGTGGGTGGGTGGGTTGGTGGGTGGGTGAGAGAGATAGAGTGGTTTGTGGGTGAGGGTGTGTNGGTGGGTGGGTGAGAGAGAGGGTGAGAGTGGGTGGTGGGTTGGTGGGTGGGTGGGTGGGAGAGAGAGAGGGGGGGGGTGTGTGGGCGGGTGGGTTTGTTGGGTGAGGATAGAGTGGGTTTGTGGGTGAGGGTGGGTGGGTGGGTGGGTGAGAGAGAGATAGAGTGGGTTTGTGGGTGAGGGTGGGTGGGTGGGTGAGCGAGAGAGGGTGGGTGAGAGAGAGGGGTGAGTTGGTGGGTGGGTGAGAAAGGGTGGGTGGATAAGAGAGAGGGTGAGAGTGGGTGGGTGAGCGAGAGAGGGTGGGTGGGTGAGAGATAGTGTGTGTGTGTGGCCCAGGACCGGTTCAGATTATCGCCACCGGCATTGGCCGTGAGCGGGAATGGAACGGGGTCGCCGGGTTCGTAGTGCAGCGTCGTGCTAACCGCTACCCCACCTCTCCCACGCACACACACCTACGTACACACACCCACGCACACACACACCCACACACACACCAACACACACACGCCCCCACACACACACACCCACACACCCACACACACCCACACACCCACACATCCACGCCCACACATACACACACCCACTCCTACACCCACACACACCCACACACACACACCACGCACACCACACACACCCACACACACCCACGCACACACACACACACACACGCGCGCACACACAACGCACACACACACCCACACACACACCCACACACCCACACACACACCCAACACACACACGCCCCACACACACCCACACACACACTCCCACACCCACACACACCACACACACACCCACACACACACCCACACACACCCACACACACCCACACACCCACACACACACCCACACACACCCACACACACCCACACACACACCACGCACACCCACTCCCACACACACACCCACACACACCCACACACACACCCACGCACGCAGGCGCGCTGCTGCTAGCGGCGCTGCTCTACAGCTGGCAGTTCCCGCACTTCAACGCGCTCAGCTGGAGTCTGCGTGAGGACTACTCGCGCGGCGGCTACCGCATGATGTCCGTGGTGGACCCGGCGCTGTGTCGCCGCGTGGCCCTGCGGCACACGGCCGCCCTCCTGCTGCTGCCCGTGCTGTGCCCGCCGCGGCCTGACCACGTGGCTCTTCCCGCTCGCGTGCCTGGCGCCCAACGTCTACATCGGCGCGCTGGCGGTGCGCTTTTACACGCGCGCCGACCGGCCCAGCGCCCGTCGCCTCTTCTTCTGCAGCCTCTGGTACCTGCCCACCATCGTGTGCTGATGATCCTGCACAAGGCCAAGTGGGTGACGCTGGCGGTGGTGACGCCGCCGCCGCTAGCGTCGTCGCCGCCGCCGCAGATACGGATGCTGCGCTCTCCGGTGGCTGCTCCAAACGGACGGACATCAATTTAAAGCTTCTTTCGTGACTGCAGGGATTCATCTTGTTGGTTCTTTCGGTAAAGTCGCGTAGAAGGAAGTAATAAAATAATACAAATAAAACGTAAAAAAATAATTCTCACGACGTTTCGGCCACAACGCAAGCAGCCGTCCTCAGGTGAAGAACAGGTCTTTCCGACAGACCTGTTCTTCACCTGAGGACGGCTGCTTGCGTTGTGGCCGAAACGTCGTGAAAATTATTTTGTTATGTTTTATTTTTATTATTTTATTACTTCCCTTCTACGTGACTTTACCGAAAGAACAAGAAGGAGGACGGACATCATGCGGCGATCGTCGCCGAAGGTCGTGCCGGGCTTCTGAGTGGACGCCACATCCCCCCTTCCCTGCCCCCCCCCCCCACCGCCCTCGCCCCCACACCATCACACGCGGTCGTCACTCGTTTTGACACGGAGGCGAGCGCGGGCAGGCGCTCGCTCGTGTGTTCGTGTCGTCGTCGACGTTGACGTGCGGACGATGTGCACGCGAGGACATCTCCGTCGCGATCCGTTGTGAATAATTACAGGGACTCGTCTACTTACGGGACGAGTTGGGCTCCGGAGGTCTGCTCGCAAGTCCAAGTTGTATAACCTCCTGCAGATGTAGATGCCACTGGTTATTCACGTTCTGCATCACGTGGTTAAAACCGTTCAAACATTTTTACTTTATCAGGAAAGGCCCACTGAGCTCCGTAGCTACATCATCGCTCCGAACGAAGTTGGTGGCCTAGCATCGCGTGGAACATTTCTAGCAGCCAATTAACTCTTTGATTCTGATCGTGAAACGGAGGACTCAGGGAAAAATCCACGCGACCACCGGCAGGCGTCGTCAGTGCGCGGATCGGACCCACGACACCCTCCTGCGCACCGGGCGAGGTAGTCAACATCTCGACGCCACCGCGCTTGAACGCCCGGGGTCTCTGCGCGAGACAGAAGAAGAGAGATGGAGAGACGACGGAGAGTTGAAAGCTGGGCGCAACGAAACGGAAATAGCAGCAGTTGATGTTTATCAGCAGACACTGCTGCTGCTGCTGCCGCTGCTGCTGCTGCTGATCTAAGGGCAGTGGCAGCTTCAAGGAGCCAATTCCTGGTGTGGGAAGCGAAACAACGGGTGAAGGGTCCCCGGGGGGGGGGGGTGGGGCAAGGGCCTTCCCCAATTCCCAAGACGCCTGACATCGTCACGGTTAACCACGTGGTCGTCTTTCTCACCCGGCCGCCGACGCCTTTGCCTCGGCCTTGCTGTCTCTACGGTGGACACAAGCCGGGCCACCGGCGGGGAGTTGGTACGGCGCGGTGGGTTTGGGGAGGGCCCGGTGGAGCATCGTGGGTTTGAGCCAAATCGACGCGTCCGCGGTGTGATGCATCGACGCGTTTGTAAATTTGGCCCATGGTGGGTTCCCGTAATGTTTGATTTTTTTATTTTTGCGCGTGAAAAATTGGAAAACTTATTTTGATTTCTTATTTTAACCGGGTGTAAGGCACCGCTGGCCATGTAGCTCTTTTTTTAAGAAGCGCCCTCGCCATCGCAAGCGGCGTATCGTCATCGCGCGGAAATTCATGGCGGCCACAATAATGTGAACGCGTGACGTCGGTTCTTTATTTTTCTACCGAATTCGAGAAAAATTGCTTCGTCTCGTTATTTCGGTTTTTGCCGGCGTCCTGTGATAGCTCAACGAATTGGGCTGATCATCATCATCATCATCACCACGTGGACGATGTAGAGCAGCAGCCAAACGCTCTAAACGAGTGACGTGTGGAGGGAAAAAAAATCCGAGGGCCCCGGAGAAAAATCCACGCGACCACGGGGAGAGAAAGAGAGACACAAACTCCAAATATACAGCAGCAGGCGTCAGGTCAGGATCGAACCCACGACCTCCTGTATACCAGGCGAGGTAGTTAACATCTCCTAGCCACCGAGATGATGATGAGAGAGAGAGACACGCAAACTCCAAATATACAGCAGCAGGCGTCAGGGTCGGAATCGAACCCACGACTTCCTGTATACCAGGCTAGGTAGTTAACATCTCCTAGCCACCGAGATGATGATGAGAGAGAGAGACACGCAAACTCCAAATATACAGCAGCAGGCATCAGGGTCGGAATCGAACCCACGACCTCCTGTACACCAGGCGAGGTAGTTAACATCTCCTAGCCACCGTGATGATGATGAGAGAGACACGCAAACTCCAAATATACAGCAGCAGGCGTCGTTAGGGTCGGAATCGAACCCACGACCTCCTGTATACCAGGCGAGGTAGTTAACATCTCCTAGCTGCCGTAATGATGAGAAAGAGACATGTTAACTACCTCGCCTGGTGTACAGGAGGGTCGTGGGTTCGATCCCGACTGATGCCTGTATATTTCGAGTTGTTTGCGTGTTCTCGCCTCGGTCGCGTGGATATTTCTCTGGGTCCTCTTCCGCATTTGGAAACGCGCGCTGCAGAGGATTTCGCTGCCCTAAATGTCCACACAAGCCACTTCGAGGAGGCGTCATCCGCGGTTGCCTGGCCGCTTCTGAAAGAGAGCTACATGGCCGCTCAGTTGGAGAGACGGGGTTTACGCGTGGGTTTAAAATATTTTTTGTTTAAATTAAAAAATTATTCGCCCGCGGTATTCAGCCGGGGCGTCCGCTTTGTCACCGAGTCGCGAGTCGTTTTAATAAATACAACCTTCAACGCCTCTCCAGCTCGATCGCGTTAACCCCGCGCGCGCGCGTATGTCCGGCCGTGAATCAGAGGTCGCAAACGGGTTTGATTCCTTACCCGTACCCAGCCGCACCCGTATACGGGTATCGGGTACCTGATTGCGACCTCTGGGATGAAGCCATGTTGCAGGCGCGGGTGGGTTGATTCTAGGAACTTGAATTGTGAGAAGCGACAAGACGTTGGGAAATGAGTGACAAACGGTGACTCACCAGTGACTCACGGTCTACCCGTACCCGTACCCGGCCGGGTAGCCGGGTATCGAGTAGGGTACGGGTATCGGGTACCCCGGTTGCGACCTCTGCCGTGAATCTACACCGCGCCAGAGTGGAGCGGTCGAGTGGACCGGTTGCGTGCAACTGCATCGCTTCCACGTGAACGCCTCTGCAACCGATTGCGTGCACACTTGAATAGCTTCCACGTGAACGCCTCTGCAACCGATTGCGTGCACACTTGAATAGCTTCCACGTGAACGCCTCTGCAACCGATTGCGTGCACACTTGAATCGCTTCCACGTGGACGTCACGGTCACTCGCATTTGCCAAGGTGTTAATGTGTGTGTGTCTGTGTGTGTGTGTCTATGTGTGTGTCTGTGTGTGTGTCTGTGTGTGTGTCTGTGTGTCTGTGTGTGTCTGTGTGTGTCTGTGTGTCTGTGTGTAACGTTGGGGTAACGGCAAATATCATAGCGATGTTTGGACACGAATTCAACTTTATTGTTAAGTTGCGCTGCTGTTAGGAACTTGCCCTGGAGAAACCCTAACTCGTTGACCAAAGGGTTAGTGCAATGTCTGTCTGTGTGTGTGTCTGTGTGTAAGGTTGGGGTCAGGCGGTAACTCTCGCAGAGACGATCCGATACGAATGGAACTCGAGTGTAAAGTTGAGTCTGCGACTGGGGCTCGCTCTGAAGATAAACCGGATTCGTTGTTGAAAGAGTTCATGCGATGTCTGTGTGTGTCTGTGTCTGTGTGTAACGTGGTGTCACGCACACACACACACACGTCTCACACACAGACACGTCTCACACACACACGTCACACACACACACGTCACACACACACACGACTCACACATGTCACGCACACACACACACACGTCACACACACACACACGTCACACACTCACGTCACACACTCACGTCACACACGTCACACACGTCTCACACACACGTCACACACTCACGTCACACACACATGTCACACACACACGTCACACACTCACGTCACACACACGTCACACACGTCACACACGTCTCACACACACGTCACACACACACGTCACACACACACGTCATACACACACGTCACACACACACGTCACACACACACATCACACACACACGTCACACACACACACAGTCACACACGACTCACGCACACACACGTCACATACACACACCGCACACGTCACACACACACGTCACACACACACACACACCACACACTCACACGACACACTCACACACAGTCACACACACGACACACACACACGACACACACACGCGGCGAGCGGGTGGTGGTGCTGAGGTCGTCACTGATTGGACACGCTCTGTCGGCGACGTCACAAGGCGGACTGCCACGGGCCGTGTCACGTGTGGCGGAATGACGCGCGCCAGTGACGTATGAAGCGAGGGGCGGGGTCTGTAGCACGTGGCGTTTTCAAGGGGCCCTTCATAAGAATAATAAAAAAACACTTAAATATTAAGACACACAAATTAAAGCTTTCGTGACTGCAGGATTCATCTTATTGGTTCTTTCGGTAAAGTCACGTAGAAGGGAAGTAATACAATAATGAAAATAAAACATAATAAAATAATTCTCACGACGTTTCGGCCACAGCGCAAGCAGCCGTCCTCAGGTGGAGAACAGGTCTGTCGGAGAGACAGCGTCTGAATGACACACCCCAGGCTAACGCACACACACATGACACCCGTTTGCGACCCTGGTGCGGCCGGTACGGGTAGGCCGTGAGTCACTGGTGAGTCACCGTTTGTCACTCATTTCCCAACGTCTTGTCTCTTCTCACAATTCAAGTTCCTAGAATCAACCCACCCGCGCCTGCAACATGGCTTCATCCCAGAGGTCGCAATCGGGTACCCGATACCCATACCCTACCCGTACCCAGCCGGNTACGGGTAGGCGTTTGCGACCCTGGTGCGGCCGGGTACGGGTAGGCCGTGAGTCACTGGTGAGTCACCGTTTGTCACTCATTTCCCAACGTCTTGTCTCTTCTCACAATTCAAGTTCCTAGAATCAACCCACCCGCGCCTGCAACATGGCTTCATCCCAGAGGTCGCAACCGGGTACCCGATACCCGTACCCTACCCGTACCCGGCCGGGTAGGGTACGGGTACCCGTTTGCGACCCTGGTGCGGCCGGGTACGGGTAAGGAATCAAAACCCGTTTGCGACCTCTGCTCTGCATCGGTTTCGACACCAAGTGTCTCATCAGCAGCAGCAGTCAGGCTCGTGTGAATTCCAATGCCGGTGAGCTGCCCAGTTGTGTATTGGCAAGGACCTCGCTCGCTCGCTCTCTCTTTTTTTTTTACGATCAGTGGAAATAAGAAGATGCTCGGTGTAGTCGGCACTTTGCTTCATTCATCATTTCGTTATTTTTTTTAAATAACTTTGCTTAATGTAAACTCTCCACTCTCTCTCGCTCTCTCTCGCTCACTCTCTCGCTCTCTCGCTCACTCTCTCGCTNACCCTCTCGCTCACTCTCGCTCACTCTCTCGCTCGCTCTCTCGGTCGCTCTCTCGCTCACTCTCTCACTCTCTCGCTCTACCNTCTCGCTCACCCTCTCACTCACTCGCTCACTCTCTCTCTCGCTCACTCTCTCGCTCACTCTCTCGCTCACTCTCTCGCTCTCTCTCGTTCTGCACGCAGCCCTTCTCGCAGTCCGACGGCCTCCGACGGNTAGCTCATATCAGCGCGCAGAGCTCCCCGTCACCTGCCACCAGGCACACGGCCTCCTTCCTCGCCCACCGCTCCCTGAAGGCCGGCACGGCGTGGGTCAGCCGCGCCACATGGCGGAACTCCAGCCCACACACCCTGGGGCTCCGACCAGAGCGCGGAAGATGCCCAGGCTGCTGGCCGGACGTTTCCCCTCCAAGGCCACCTTCCTCGCCCTGTGTATGGCGAGCTTGGCGTAGCCGGCGAGCACGTTGAGCAGCCCCTGAAGATGTTGGGGTCCGTCGCCCTTCGGTATCCAAAGATGAGGACCGTCGGGAGAAGTGGAGGCTGGACCTTCGGATGATATTTTTAGGCCTTGAACAACAAGTCCAGCTCTTTCACTCCACGTATCGGTGCTGAACCTTAGGAGGATGTTTCTCAGGACCTTGAACAACAAGTCCAGGCTCTTTCACTCCACGTATCGGTGCTGAACCTCAGGAGGATGTTTCTCAGGACCTTGAACAACAAGTCCAGGCTCTTGCACTCCACGTATCGGTGCTGAACCTTAGGAGGATGTTTCTCAGGACCTTGAACAGCAAGTCCAGGCTCTTTCACTCCACGTATCGGTGCTGAACCTCAGGAGGATGTTTCTCAGGACCTTGAACAGCAAGTCCAGGCTCTTTCACTCCACGTATCGGTGCTGAACCTCAGGAGGATGTTTCTCAGGACCTTGAACAGCAAGTCCAGGCTCTTTCACTCCACGTATCGGTGCTGAACCTTAGGAGGATGTTTCTCAGGACCTTGAACAACGAGTCCAGGCTCTTTCACTCCACGTATCGGTGCTGAACCTCAGGAGGATGTTTCTCAGGACCTTGAACAGCAAGTCCAGGCTCTTTCACTCCACGTATCGGTGCTGAACCTCAGGAGGATGTTTCTCAGGACCTTGAACAACAGTCCAGTCTCTTGCACTCCACGTATTGGTGCGCCACCGTCTCCACTTTACCGCAGAACCGGCANCTCCGGGACGTGTCGGTGAAACTCGCCAGGGAGGCGTTGGTGGTGACGGTGCCGTGGGCAATGCTCCAGCTCTCTCTCTATCTCTCTGCCAGAGTTCCTGATGATTCGCTCCCCACCCCACCCACACCCCAGCACGTGCAGCGAAACGTCGGACGTCGTGCCGGCATTGTCGTTGTTTGTTTCATAACGGAGCTCTTGACCATTCTCTGACCCCTTTCTCTTAGCAGCAGATGAACAGTGTCTTCTGGCTCCCTGCCCCGATCACTCTCCGCCCCCCCCCCCACCCCTCCTCCATCTGTCTCAATCTGTACGGCTCAGTGAAGCCGCTTGACTCCGCGTGGCTCGCACAGACGCCGCTGGGCCTCTCTCCCTCTCTCTGTATGTGTGTGTGTGATGGTAATCCGTGGGTTATATGTTAGTATATGGGTCTAATGTTAGTCTATGGTTCTAATGTTAGTCTATGGCTTCTATGCTAGTCTATGGGTTCTATGCTAGTATATGGGTCATATGATAGTCTATGGGTTTTCTGCTGGTCTATAGGTATCTGCTAGTCTATGGGTCTCTGCTAATCTATGGGTCTAATGATAGTCTATGGGTCTCTGCTAATCTATGGGTCTAATGATAGTCTATGGGTCCTCTGCTAGTCTATGGGATCTCTGCTAGTCTATGGGTCCTCTGCTAGTCTATGGGTTCTGTATTAGTCTATGGGTTCTCTGCTAGTCTATGGGTCCTGTGCTAGTCTATGGGTCCTCTGCTAGTCTATGGGTCCCTGATAGTCTATGGATCCTCTGCTAGTCTATGGGTTCTACGCTAATCCATGAGTCCCACATATCCTCTGGAGAAAGACAACTCTCTCGAGCTCCCTCTCGTGTAGGTGGGGGGTGGGGGGCGGTGGCATCTTCCACCAGCAGTGACCTAGGCGAGCAGTTGCAGGTTTGCGCCTTTACCCACCACATACCTGCACCCCAGTCAGTCAGCGTGCCTGCTGCTGCTGCTGCCACTGCTGCTGCAGCTTCAGCCGTGCATCCTTGCGGCCCGGATGAATTGACCGGGGCACAATTAATTATAATCATCTGTCCGCCGTCACGAATCGCGCCTCGTCGCACGCTCTGCCAGGAGACAGAGCTGCTGAGTCAGGGAAGGCTCTGTCCAAATATCCTGACGAGTCTGGTCCCTCTTGCCTCTCTCTGCCTGCTTTCTGTTGTCGCTGCTGCTGATGCTGCTGCCGTTGCAATCATTTGTAAACAAATCCCCCCGTCCGCGATAATGATGCCGCTTCGTCTAAGCCACTCGGCCGTAGCTGTATAGCTGCCACCGTCGGAGTTGAAGGCGCTGCTCTGCAAGCGATTACGTAGCCTTCAGCGGACTTTAAATTTCGATTTAAAGCTTTCGTGACTGCAGGGATTCATCTTCTTGGTTCTTTCGGTAAAGTCACGTAGAAGGGAAGTAATAAAATAATAAAAATAAACACAATAAAATAATTCTCACGACGTTTCGGCCACAACGCAAGCAGCCGTCCTCAGGTGAAAACCAGGTCCGTCGAGGCGACAGAGTCTGAATGAAACAGCACACGAGCTTGGAGCATATATATAAGCGGACTTGTTTTGGGGAGAGTGTCTGTGAAGGACGGAGCGGCACGCGAGGAGGGAGAGAACCTCCTGTAGACCAGGCGAGGTAGTTAACATCTCCTAGCCACCGTGATGATGATGATGAGAGAGACACGCAAAACTCCAAATATACAGCAGCAGTAGCAGGCGTCAGGGTCGGGATCGAAGCCATGACCTCCTATATACCAAGCGAGGTAGTTAACATCACCTAGCCACCGTGATGATGATGATGAGAGAGACACGCAAACTCCAAATATACAGCAGGCGTCTTCAGGGTCGGAATCGAACCCACGACCTCCTGTAGACCAGGCGAGGTAGTTAACATCTCCTAGCCACCGTGATGATGATGATGAGAGAGACACGCAAACTCCAAATATACAGCAGCAGGCGTCAGGGTCGGGATCGATCCTACGACCTTCTGTATACCAGGCGATGTAGTCAACATCTCACCACCGTGATGATGATGATGAGAGAGAGACACGCAAACTCCAAATATACAGCAGCAGGCGTCAGGGTTGGAATCGAACCCACGAGCTTCTGTACACCAGGCGAGGTAGTTAACATCTCGCCACATTTTGATGTTTTGACCAGTTACGTTGTACGGTGGGGGGGGGGGGTTCGCAATGGGATAGAAAACCACAGAGACTCCTCCAGAACGGGACGAGGTACACACCAACTCCGCAAGGCAGACAGGAGCCCGAGTCTGGAATCGAACTCTTCACATCTCCTAGCCACCACGTCCTACATACAACAGAATCAGTAGATACTAATGACTCATTAGTATCTAGTGACTCTAGTGTATGTAGGGTGAGTAGGTGTTTAATACCTTCACACCCTACATACACTTCGATTGAAAGCTTTCGTGACTGCAGGGATTCATCTTCTTGGTTTTTTCGGTAAAGTCACGTAGAAGGGAAGTAATAAAATAAAATAATATAATGTTTTATTTCTATTATTTTATTACTTCCCTTCTACGTGGCTTTACCGAAAGAACCAAGAAGATGAATCCCTGCAGTCACGAAAGCTTTTACATCTTGACTTAAAGCTTTCGTGACTGCAGGGATTCATATTCTCTGGGGTCTTTCTGTAAAGTCACAGAGATAGGTTCAAATTAATAAAAATTAAATAAACGAAAAGAACGCACGACGTTTCGATCGCAACAGAAGCGACCGTCATCAGGCTGGTGATGACGACCGCTTGTGTTGCGATCGAAAGATCGTGGATTTTTTGCTTTCATTATTTTTTTTATGTTGCTATTTTTTTAATGTTACTGTTTTTTAATGTTACTATTTTTGATAGTGTTTTTTTTGCTTTATTTATTTCCAATGTATTATTTGAATTTGTATTCTATTTTTATTTTTATTGCATTTTATTATTTTCTATTTATTTTTATTGTTATATTTTATTAAAATATTTTTTTAGTGTTTTTTTTTTCTATTTCCAATGTATTATTTTAATTTGTATTCTTGAATTTTTTATTTTAATTGTATTGTATTATTTAACAAAAAATATTTTATTTTCATTGTTTCGATTTTTGTTTTTTTATTTACCTGACTTTACCAGAAGAACCAAGAATATGAATTCCAACAGTCACGAAAGTTTCAAGTCAAAATCTATCTTTGTGACTTTACCGAAAGACCCCGAAGAATACGAGGACATCAGTTGGTGGCGACGGGCAAGGAACCGAAGATCTGAGAAGTCCTTCGCCGCAGAATCCTAGAACAAGGCGGAAGGACGCAATGCGGAGGACAATTCTAGTCGTGTGAAATGTGTTGGGTTTTAGCGGTGGTAGGGGGAATGGAGGGGGAAGAGAGTCACGCGAACGAAAATCAATGGGAATAATTAAGAGAAAGCGCGCGGGTTTTAGATCCTCCAGGACGCGTTTGACGTGCAGTTTCAGTTTCATTTATTAGGATTTACCCTTCGATTTAAAGCTTCTTTCGTGACTGCAGGATTCATCTTCTTGGTTCTTTCGGTAAAGTCACGTAGAAGGGAAATAATAAAATAATAAAAACTTAAATAATAAAATAATTGAATTTCGATTTAAAGCTTTCGTGACTGCAGGGATTCATCTTCTTGGTTCTTTCGTTAAAGTCACTGCCCATAGACTAACACTACCCATAGACTCACACTGCCCATAGACTCACACTGCCCATAGACTAAAGGCACTGCCCATAGACTAACACTGCCCATAGACTCAACACTGCCCACAGACTCACACTGCCCATAGACTCACACTGCCCATAGACTAATACTACCCATAGACTCAACACTGCCCATAGACTCACACTGCCCATAGACTAACACTGCCCATAGACTCACACTGCCCATAGACTCAACACTGCCCATAGACTAACACTGCCCATAGACTCAACACTGCCCATAGACTAACACTGCCCATAGACTCACACTGCCCATAGACTAACACTGCCCATAGACTAACACTGCCCATAGACTCAACACTGCCCATAGACTAACACTACCCATAGACACACACTACCCATAGACTCACACTGCCCATAGACTAACACTACCCATAGACTCACACTGCCCATAGACTCAACACTGCTCATAGACTAACACTACCATAGACTCAACACTGCCCATAGATTCAACACTGCCCATAGACTAACACTGCCCATAGACTCAACACTGCCCATAGACTCACACTGCCCATAGACTAATACTACCCATAGACTCAACACTGCCCATAGACTCACACTGCCCATAGACTAACACTGCCCATAGACTCAACACTGCCCATAGACTAACACTGCCCATAGACTCACACTACCCATAGACTCACACTGCCNATAGACTCAACACTGCCCATAGACTAACACTACCATAGACTCACACTGCCCATAGACTCAACACTGCCCATAGACTAATACTACCATAGACTCAACACTGCCCATAGACTCACACTGCCCATAGACTAACACTGCCCATAGACTCAACACTGCCCATAGACTAACACTGCCCATAGACTCAACACTGCCCATAGACTCACACTGCCCATAGACTAACACTGCCCATAGACTCACACTACCCATAGACTCACACTGCCCATAGACTCACACTGCCCATAGACTCACACTGCCCATAGACTCACACTGCCCATAGACTCACACTGCCCATAGACTCAACACTGCCCATAGACTCACACTGCCCATAGACTCACACTGCCCATAGACTCACACTGCCCATAGACTCACACTGCCCATAGACTCACACTGCCCATAGACTCACACTGCCCATAGACTCACACTGCCCATAGACTCANCACTGCCCATAGACTCACACTGCCATAGACTCACACTGCCCATAGACTCACACTGCCATAGACTAACACTGCCATAGACTCACACTGCCCATAGACTCACACTGCCCATAGACTCACACTGCCCATAGACTCACACTGCCCATAGACTCACACTGCCCATAGACTCAACACTGCCATAGACTCACACTGCCCATAGACTCAACACTGACCATAGACTCACACTGCCCATAGACTCACACTGCCCATAGACTCAACACTGCCCATAGACTCACACTGCCCATAGACTCACACTGCCCATAGACTCACACTGCCCATAGACTCACACTGCCATAGACTCAACACTGCCCATAGACTCACACTGCCCATAGACTAACACTGCCCATAGACTAACATTGCCCACAGACTAACATTGCCCACAGACTCACACTGCCCATAGACTCACACTGCCCATAGACTAACACTGCCCATAGACTCACACTGCCCATAGACTACACTGCCCATAGACTCAACACTGCCCATAGACTAACACTGCCCATAGACTCACACTGCCCATAGACTCAACACTGCCCATAGACTCACACTGCCCATAGACTCAACACTGCCCATAGACTAACACTGCCCATAGACTCACACTACCCATAGACTCAACACTGCCCATAGACTCACACTGCCCATAGACTCATGCCCATAGACTAACACTGCCCATAGACTCAACACTGCCCATAGACTCACACTGCCCATAGACTAACCTGCCCATAGACTAACATTACCATAGACTAACATTGCCCATAGACTAACATTACCCATAGACTCACACTGCCCATAGACTCACACTGCCCATAGACTCACACTGCCCATAGACTCAACACTGCCCATAGACTCAACACTGCCATAGACTCAGCACTGCCCATAGACTCACACTGCCCATAGACTCAACACTGCCATAGACTAACACTGCCCATAGACTCAACACTACCCATAGACTAACACTACCCATAGACTCAACACTACCCATAGACTCAACACTGCCCATAGACTCAACACTACCCATAGACTCAACACTGCCCATAGACTCACACTGCCCATAGACTCAATGCCCATAGACTCAACACTGCCCATAGACTCAACACTGCCCATAGACTCACACTGCCCATAGACTAACCTGCCCATAGACTAACTTACCCATAGACTAACATGCCCATAGACTAACACTACCATAGACTCACACTGCCCATAGACTCAACACTGCCCATAG
>MU249718.1:144388-199388 GCA_018977245.1 Lethenteron camtschaticum | reverse complement strand
GCATCTACATCTGCAGAACGTGAAGAACCAGTGGCATCTACATCTGCAGAACATGAAGAACCAGTGGCATCTACATCTGCAGAACGTGAAGAACCAGTGGCATCTACATCTGCAGAACATGAAGAACCAGTGGATACATCTGCAGAACATGAAGAACCAGTGGCATCTACATCTGCAAAACGTGAACAACCAGTGGCATCTACATCTGCAAACGTGAAGAACCAGTGGCATCTACATCTGCAGAACGTGAAGAACCAGTGGATACATCTGCAGAACATGAAGAACCAGTGGCATCTACATCTGCAGAATGTGAAGAACCAGTGGCATCTACATCTGCAGAACATGAAGAACCAGTGGAATCTACTTCTGCAGAACGTGAAGAACCAGTGGCATCTACATCTGCAGAACATGAAGAACCAGTGGAATCTACATCTGCAGAACGTGAAGAACCAGTGGCATCACTCATCATTCACTCATCACTCATTCACTCATCATCACTCATCATTCACTCACTCAGTTCACTCACTCTTCACTCACTCTTCACTCATCGCTCGCTCACTCATACGCTCACTCACTCATCATTCACTCAACACTCACTCACTCATCGCCCACTTATTGCTTGTTCACTCATCGCTCGCTCATCACTCACTCATCACTCACTCATCACTCACTATCACTCATTACTCACTCATTCATCACTCACTCATCACTCACTCACTCATCACTCACTCATCACTCGCTCACTGATCGCTCGCTCACTCATCACTCACTCATCACTCACTCATCACTCACTCATNACTCACCATCACTCACTCATCACTCACTCATCACTCACTCATTCTCGTNCACTCACTCATNACTCACTCATCACTCACTCACTCACANTCACNCACTCATCACTCACTCATCGCTCACTCATCACTCACTCATACACTCAACGCTCACTCATCACTCACTCACTCATCACTCACTCACTCATCACTCACTCACTCACTCATCTCTCTCACTCATCACTCACTCATTGCTCGTTCACTCACTCATCACTCACTCATCACTCACTCATCACTCACTCANCACTCACTCATCACTCACTCATCGCTCACTCATCACTCACTCATCACTCAACGCTCACTCATCACTCACTACTCATACACTCACTCACTCATCACTCACTCACTCACTCANCTCTAGTAGCTGCACTCATCACTCACCTGGCTCACTCACTCATCACCACTCACTCATACACTCACTCATCCTCATCACTCACTCATCACTCACTCATCACTCACNCACTCACTCATCACTCACTCATACACTGCACTCACTCATCACTCACTCATACACTCACTCATCACTCACCACTCANCACTCACCACTCACTCATCACTCACACTCACTCATCACTCACTCATCACTCACTCACTCATCACTCACCGCCACTCACTCACACTCACTCACTCACTCACTCACTCATCACTCACTCACTCATCCACTCACTCAACTCACTCACACTCATACACTCACTCATCACTCAACGCTCACTCACTCACTCTCTCACTCANCACTCACTCACTCACTCTCTCACACACACTCACTCGCTCACTCACTCATCGCTCCTCACTCATCACTCACTCATGCTCACTCACTCACTCANCTCACTCACTCACTCATACACTCACTCATCACTCACTCACTCATCTCTCTCACTCACTCATCACTCACTCAGTCACTCAAGCTCGCTCACTCATCTCTCTCACTCATCACTCACTCACTCTCTAACTCACACTCACTCGCTCACTCACTCATCGCTCGATCACTCATCACTCACTCATCACTCAACGTTCACTCACTCATCTCTCACTCATCACTCGCTCACTGATCGCTCGCTGCTCGCCCACTCAATCATCGCAGAGGTCCGCCTCATATGAACAATTCTGCGTGCAGTCAAAATCGAGAGCTCGCAAATTAGAAGTCTGCAGGACACTTGCTGCAGTTTGCTCCGTTTCAGATAATCATAGCGATTTCAGAATGAACGCAGCATATAGTTGGCGGGGGGGGGGAGATGGTGATAATGTGAGAGGGGGAGGGAGGGNTGAAACAGGAGAGGTAAGGGAGGGCCAAAAACAAATCTCTGATCCACACAAATGTGAGCGCGTGCTAGTGAGTGCACGTTCTGATGGTTAACGGANCGTGGTGATGAGGTTAGTGGGTGCGCTCGCCAACAGCACTTGCCCCAACAGTCTGTTGAGGCTATACGGCGGGTGTGGCANCTTTTGCCTTTGTGGCGAACCGAGTTCGATTCCCGCTCGGGCCACCAGCAAGGTGACNATTGTCTGAGTAGCCTATGGGTCTCGTGTGAGTCTATTGGTCTGTGTGAGTCTTGGTCTTGGAGNCATTGGTCCTGTGTGAGTCTATTGGTCTCTGTGTGAGTCTATGGGTCTCTGTGGAGTCTATGGTCTCTGTGTGAGTCTATGGGTCTTGTGTGAGTCTATGTGTCTCTGTGTGAGTCTATGTGTCTCTGTGTGAGTCTGGGTCTCTGTGTGAGTTGGGTCTCTGTGTGAGTTATGGGTCTCTGTGTGAGTCTATGGTCTCTGTGTGAGTCTATGTGTCTCTCGCACGTGTGAGTCTATGCGGTCTCTGTGTGAGTCTATGTGTCTCTGTGTGAGTCTATGGGTCTCTGTGTGAGTCTATGGGTCTCTGTGTGAGTCTATGGGTCTCTGTGTGAGTCTATGTGTCTCTGTGTGAGTCTATGGGTCTCTGTGTGAGTCTATGGGTCTCTGTGTGAGTCTATGGGTCTCTGTGTGAGTCTATGGGTCTCTGTGTGAGTCTATGGGTCTCTGTGTGAGTCTATGGGTCTCTGTGTGAGTCTATGGGTCTCTGTGTGAGTCTATGGGTCTCTGTGTGAGTCTATGTGTCTCTGTGTGAGTCTATGGGTCTCTGTGTGAGTCTATGGGTCTCTGTGTGATGAGTCTATGGGTCTCTGTGTGAGTCTATGGGTCTCTGTGTGAGTATACGGGTCTCTGTGTGAGTCTATGTGTCTCTGTGTGAGTCTATGGGTCTCTGTGTGAGTCTATGGGTCTCTGTGTGAGTCTATGGGTCTCTGTGTGAGTCTATGGGTCTCTGTGTGAGTCTATGGGTCTCTGTGTGAGTCTATGTGTCTCTGTGTGAGTCTATGGGTCTCTGTGTGAGTCTATGGGTCTCTGTGTGAGTCTATGGGTCTCTGTGTGAGTCTGTGGTCTCTGTGTGAGTCTGTGGGTCTCTGTGTGAGTCTATGGGTCTCTGTGTGAGTCTATGGTCTCTGTGTGAGTCTATGTGTCTCTGTGTGAGTCTATGGGTCTCTGTGTGAGTCTATGGGTCTCTGTGTGAGTCTATGTGTCTCTGTGTGAGTCTATGGGTCTCTGTGTGAGTATGTGGGTCTCTGTGTGAGTCTGTGAGTCTCTGTGTGAGTCTATGGTCTCTGTGTGAGTCTATGGGTCTCTGTGTGAGTCTATGGGTCTCTGTGTGAGTCTATGGGTCTCTATGAGTCTATGGGTCTCTGTGTGAGTCTATGGGTCTCTGTGTGAGTCTATGGGTCTCTGTGTGAGTCTATGGGTCTCTGTGTGAGTCTATGGGTTTCTGTGTGAGTATAGGGTCTCTGTGTGAGTCTATGGGTCTCTGTGTGAGTCTATGGGTCTCTGTGTGAGTCTATGGGTCTCTGTGTGAGTCTATGGGTCTCTGTGTGAGTCTATGGGTCTCTGTGTGTCTATGGGTCTACTGTGTGAGTATACGGGTTGTGTGAGTCTATGGGTCTCTGTGTGATGAGTCTATGGGTCTCTGTGTGAGTCTATGGGTCTCTGTGTGAGTCTATGGGTCTCTGTGTGAGTCTATGGGTCTCTGTGTGAGTCTATGGGTCTCTGTGTGAGTCTATGGGTCTCTGTGTGAGTCTATGGGTCTCTGTGTGAGTCTATGGGTCTCTGTGTGAGTCTATGTGTCTCTGTGTGAGTCTATGGGTCTCTGTGTGAGTCTATGGGTCTCTGTGTGAGTCTATGGGTCTCTGTGTGAGTCTATGGGTCTCTGTGTGAGTCTATGTGTCTCTGTGTGAGTCTATGGGTCTCTGTGTGAGTCTATGGGTCTCTGTGTGAGTCTATGGGTCTCTGTGTGAGTCTATGGGTCTCTGCGTGAGTCTATGGGTCTCTGTGTGAGTAGTCTATGGGTCTCTGTGTGAGTCTATGGGTCTCTGTGTGAGTCTATGGGTCTCTGTGTGAGTCTATGGGTCTCTGTGTGAGTCTATGTGTCTCTGTGTGAGTCTATGGGTCTCTGTGTGAGTCTATGGGTCTCTGTGTGAGTCTATGGGTCTCTGTGTGAGTCTATGGGTCTGCGTGAGTCTATGGGTCTCTGTGTGAAGTCTATGGGTCTCTGTGTGAGTCTCTGTGTGAGTCTATGGGTCTCTGTGTGAAGTCTATGTCTCTGTGTGAGTCTATGGGTCTCTGTGTGAGAGTCAAAAGCTGCTGCTGCTGCGATTTCTGAGCGCAGCGTTGGGGTAACAATATCGGTGCGTTGTGTTCGACAGAGCCTCCCTCGTGCACGCCCGCGACATCTTCGAGAGATTCACACATTTGAAAGGGGCACCCCCTCCAAGTGGCAGCTTTCCCTGTGCGGCACGAACTTGACTGAGCGCATGGCCCTGCTAGCGGGCATCAGTCTGCCAGTAGTGGGAGGGGGAGGAGGCGATGATTTCCGTCGTGTGATCGAGCCGAGAATCACCACCAGTGGAGCTGCCAGAATCAGGAGCAGAACACATTGCTGCGGAGGGAGCTGGTAGGAACGTCGGGTTGCTCGGTCAATGGCCTGCAGGGTCAACGGCGGCGTGGTGTATTCCGCAAATATGCCCGACTGTGAGGGCGGGCACAAGCCGGCGTGAGTAGGTGAAACGTTGAGTTTTATAAGGGCACCACGGGGTGACCAGCCCCTCCCCACCCAGCCCCACCCACCCTCCCCACCCAGCCCACCTCCCCACCCTCCCCACCCAGCCCCTCTCCACCCCACCCTCCCCTCCCTACCCAGCCCCTCCACACCCTCCCACCAGCCCACCCTCCCCACCCTCCCCACCCAGCCCCTCCCCACCCAGCCCTCCCCTCCCACCCGGCCTCTCCCTCCCTTCCCCACCCAGCCTCTCCCTCCCCACCCAGCCCTCCCTGCACGACGGACGGACGGACACAATAATCCCCTGTGGGCTGGTGGAACCAGTGGGTTCCTACCAGTAATATTACTTTGTACTGAGGAATCCGATAAGCTGAAAAGCTCTTTAGAAGAAAAAAAAGGCAGATGGCCAGTAGTTTCACAGATGGTGATTCAGCGTTTGGCTTCAGAGCGGACATCAGTCAATTGAGTCGAAGCAATTTGCAATTAATTTTCGTTTTTTTTCTAATTTGGCAAAAAAAAAATCGACCGTGACGCTGGAACACAACGGCCTGCTCTTATCGAATGACGTCGGCAGGAGTAGGGGGGGGGNTGGTCTTTAACGTGCGCGGTTAGTAAAGTCGCGGTGGCTAGGAGATTTTGACTACCTCGCCTGGTGTGCAGGAGGTCGTGGGCTCGATCCTGACCCTGGCGGCGTCTGCTGTATATTTGGAGTTTGCGTGCCTCTCTCTCTCTCATCATCACGGTGGCTAGGAGATGTTAACTACATTGACTAGCATACGGGACGTCGTGGGTTCGATCCCGACCCTGACGCCTGCTGCTGTATATTTGGAGTTTGCGTGTCTCTCTCTCTCATCATCATCACGGTGGCTGGGAGATGTTGACTACCTCGCCTGGTGTACAAGAGGTTGTGGGTTCGATCCAGACCCTGACGCCTGCTGCTGTATATTTGGAGTTTGCGTGTCTCTCTCTCTCATCATCATCACGGTGGCTAGGAGATGTTGACTACCTCGCCTGGTATGCAGGAGGTCGTGGGTTCGATCCCGACCCTGACGCCTGCTGCTGTATATTTGCAGTTTGCGTGTCTCTCTCTNATCATCATCACGGTGGCTAGGAGATGTTGACTACCTCGCCTGGTGTACAGGAGGTCGTGGGCTCGATCCTGACCCTGGCGGCGTCTGCTGTATATTTGGAGTTTGCGTGTCTCTCTCTCATCATCATTACGGTGGCTAGGAGATGTTGACGACCTCGCCTGGTGTACAGGAGGTCGTGGGTTCGATCCCGACCCTGACGCCTGCTGCTGTATATTTGGAGTTTGCGTGTCTCTCTCTCTCCCATGGTCGCGTGGATTTTCTCCGGGTCCTCCGGTTTCCCACCCCCCCTCATTTAGAATCCACACGACGCCCTCAGACTAATGTCCTCGTGGTGATGAGGCTACTTCGTTGAGCCATCATTTGTGATGACTGCCTCGCTTGTGAAGAAGAGCTCTTACCAGCAAAAATAAGTAAAAATTAGTTTATACATGCCGGCGAACGGCTTCGTTCCGCTGTTTTTTCGTCATGCTTTTATATATTTTTTTGTTAAACGCTGTAGACACATTTGCCATCTCTTCCCTCCCTCCCTCCTCGCTGTTCTGCCCTATTGGGATATCAGCCACTGCGTCTGTCCGCATGAGTCATCACCTTCCGATCTCTGCTGCTGATGCTGTTGATGTTGATTGTTAGTTTCATCTTCTTGGTTCTTTCGGTAAAGTCACGTAGAAGGGAAATAATAAAATAATATAAATATAAAACAATAAAAATTCTAACGACCTTTCGACTGCAACACAAGCAATCATCATCAGGTGTGACATTCACAGCAGGAAAATTTGAAACAAGTGGCGTTTTTTCTTAACTTAACTTTTTTCACACCTGATGATGATTGCTTGTGTTGCAGTCGAAACGTCGTGAGAATTTTTATTGTGTTATATTTTTATTGTATTAGTATTTTCCTTCTACGTGACTTTACCGAAAGAACCAAGAAGATGAATCCCTGCAGTCACGAAAGCTTTAAATCGAAAATATAATTATTTATTAAAGGCATACTATACGACTTTCGAAGAATTTGAGATCCCTGCTTGGGTCACAAATCGAAATCAATTTGACCAATTCATCGCCTTGACAGGCAGCGGCTATGGGCGACTCGTGGACACGGTCTTCGCCTTAAAGAGGAGTCATCAGCGCTGCGCAAACCACTGAACTCACCTCCGTAGAGTCGAACTCGTGTGCCGTGCCGGCCTTCATAGGTGCTCGCTAGCAGCACTTGCCCCTACAGTCTGTTAAGGCTATACATCTTTCTTGTCTGTGCGTATGTGTTTGTGCGTGTGTGTGTGTGGCGTTGTGCGTGTGTGTGCGTCGGTGTCGTGTGTGCGTGTGTGCGTGGCGTGNGTGCTGTGTGTGCGTGTGTTGTGTCTGTGCCTGTGTGTGTTGCGTTGGTGTGTGCGTGTGTGCGTGTGTGTGTGTGCGTGTGTGTGTGCGTGTGTGTGCGTGCGTGTGTGCGTGTGTGCGTGTGCGTGTGTGCGTGTATGCGTGTGTGTGTGTGTGTGTGCGTGTGTGTGTGCGTGTGTGTGCGTGTGTGTGTGTGCGTGTGTGTGTGTGCGTGTGTGCGTGTGCGTGTGTGTGGTGTGCGTGTGTGTGCGTGTGTGCGTGTGTGTGTGTGCGTGTGTGTGCGTGTGTGTGTGTGTGTGTGTGTGTGCGTGTGTGTGTGTGTGCGTGTGTGTGTGTGTGCGTGTGTGCGTGTGTGTGTGTGTGCGTGTGTGTGCGTGTGTGCGTGTGTGTGTGCGTGTGTGTGTGTGCGTGTGTGCGTCTGTAGTGTGTCACCGGTGCAGCGGTTAGCGCTGCGCTACGAACCCGGCGACCCGAGTTCGATTCCTGCTCATGGCCAACACCGGTGACGATCACACCGGTCAACACACTTTTTCTGGCATAAGGTATTCCAACGGTTTTAAGATAATTTTGGGGTGCTGATTCCAAATCTGGCATCAGTTTTTGTCTATCACATCAGGTTTTTGAGATATCAAATATTGCATTTTCAATAAAAACTGCGGAAGAAAAATATTAAATAAATGTGGATATCTACATAAAATATATTATGAACACACTATCCTAAAAATACAGCACCATATTTTAACACTAAAGCAGTCACTGACTCGCAACGACTTGCAATCATAAGTGACAGAGTTAATTTCGGGTAAAATCAATGAAAATGGGGTATGGCGATAGCATAAAAATGAGATGTGATAGAGCAAATCTGAGATCAGATTTGAAATCGGCACCCTGAAATTAGTCTAGAACAGCTGCAAAATCCAGGCCAGAAAAAAAATCTGTTTTTGTTGACCAGTGTTATTGTATCTGAACCGGTCCTGGATCTCCCCTAGGTCGAATGAGTAAACAGTGGGGGGGGGTGTACAATCGTCACGAGGGAGACAAAGGCGGTCGGGTGTGGTGCTGGCCACCCACCCCCTCGTGTGCCGTTCCGGCCTTCATAGGTTGCTCGCTAACAGCACTTGCCCCTACAGTCTGTTAAGGCTACACGGGGGATCTTTGTCTTTGTTTGGAGTTCCCACATCCGAGCAGCGCTACGAACCCGGCGAATCGAGTTCGATTCCCGCTCACGGCCAACGCCAGTGACGATTATATTTGAACCGGTGTCGGGCCTCCCCTAGGTCGACTCAGCCTCAAATGAGTACCACTGGGGAGACAAAGGCGGCCGGGCGGGCGTGGTGCTGGCCACCCACCTGTTCCGACCTTCATAGGTGCTGCTGCTGCTGCTACTCGCTAACAGCACTTGCCCCAACAATCTGTTACAGGCTACACGGGGGATCTTTGTCTTTGTAAATTTCGTGCGTGTGGCTGGGCCACCCCCCCCCCGCTCGTGTACCGGTTGCCACCTTTGTAGATGCTTATTCTTAGTTTTTTCGGTAAAGTCACGTAGGTAAAAAATTAAAATTAATAAAAAAATAAAAAATAAAAATCACGACGTTTCAGAGGCAACACAAGCTTCCGTCTTCAGGTGGAAACGTCGTGATTTTTATTTTTTTATTTTATTTTTATTTTACTTTTATTAATTTCAATTTTTTACCTACGTGACTTTACCGAAAAAAACCCAAGAATATGAATCCTTGCAGTCAACGAAAGCTTCAAATCTAGAATTCGCAGGTGCTGCCGTGAACAGCTCCGATGTCGTCAATTCCATGCAGCCCGCGAGGGTCGGCTGATGTCAAGAGCCCATTAAACGCTGCAAATGTGGAGCCAGAAGCGATCATTTAGAGCAGAGCAGTGGTGAGCGCTGGACCACCACGAGGTTCACGCGAAAGTGTGTAACAAAGCACACAAGCCCGTGCGCGTTATGTAACAAACAAACGAATTAAACAAACACTTTTTTCAAATTTTCTTGCTGTGGATTTCACACCTTGATGATGATTGCTTGTGTTGCAGTCGAAACGTCGTGAGAATTTTTATTGTTTTATGTTTTTGTTATTTATTGTTTCCCTTCTACGTGACTTTACCGAAAGAAGCAATAATATAATAGAGGGTTTTTTGTTTGGGTGAGATCGCGTAAATATATAAATGTTCCGATTTAAAGCTTTCGTGACTGCAGGGATTCATCTTCTTGGTTCTTTCGGTCTGCCTTCTCGACAGACCTGTTCTCCACCTGAAGACGGCTGCTTGCGTTGTGGCCGAAACGTCGTGAGAATTATTTATTATGTTTTATTTTTATTATTTTATTACTTCCCGTCTACTTGACTTTACCGAAAGAACCAAGAAGATATAAATGTTGTGTCGTTAAACCCGCCACAACCCGACACGGCCGACTAGTAAGGGTTGTCACGTAAACAGAACGTGGCCAATTCGTTACTAGTACAGCACTAGTGTATAGTGTAGTGTATAGTAGTGTAGTGTATAGTGTAGTGTATAGTAGTGTATAGTGTAGTGTAGAGTTGTGTAGTGTATAGTGTAGTGTATAGTGTAGTGTATAGTTGTGTAGTGTATAGTGTAGTGTATAGTGTAGTGTATAGTAGTGTATAGTGTATGTATNGTAGTGTATAGTGTAGTGTATAGTGTATTGTATAGTAGTGTATAGTGTAGTCTATAGTAGTAAATAGTGTCGTGTATAGTAGTGTAGTGTATAGTAGTGTAGTGTATAGTAGTGTAGTGTATAGAGTAGTGTATAGTGTAGTGTATAGTGTAGTGTATAGTGTAGTGTATAGTGTAGTGTATAGTGTAGTGTATAGTGTAGTGTATAGTAGTAGTAGTGTATAGTTGAGTGTATAGTGTAGTGTATAGTAGTGTATAGTAGTAGTGTATAGTAGTGTGTAGTGTGGTGTATAGTGTAGTGTATAGTAGTGTAGTGTATAGTGTAGTGTATAGTAGTGTAGTGTATAGTTGTGTAGTGTATAGTGTAGTGTATAGTGTATAGTATNTAGTGTAGTGTATAGTGTAGTGTAGTGTAGTGTATAGTGTAGTGTATAGTAGTGTAGTGTATAGTGTAGTGTATTGTAGTATATAGTGTAGTGTATAGTGTAGTGTATAGTGTAGTGTATAGTGTAGTGTATAGTAGTGTATAGTAGTGTAGTGTATAGTGTAGTGTATAGTAGTGTAGTGGATAGTAGTGTAGTGTATAGTAGTGTAGTGTATAGTGTAGTGTATAGTAGTGTAGTGTATAGTAGTGTAGTGTATAGTAGTAGTGTATAGTTGTGTAGTGTAGTGTAGTGTATTGTAGTGTAGTATATAGTGTAGTGTATAGTAGTGTAGTGTATAGTAGTGTAGTGTATAGTGTAGTGTATAGTGTAGTGTACTAGTACAGCAACACCGGTGTGTTGGAGAGCCAAGCTACAACATTTACAATCTGAGCACGACGTTTCGCCGGTAACACAACCAGCTTCATCAGGCGACAGCCAGATTCGTTCACTAAATAGAGTTGATAGATGTGATGATAAAATAATTCACATCAATGACAATGAGTATCCATTGCCGGCTGGGTTATTCACGTGGTCAATCCAAGGACATCATGCACGCAACATTGCACTTATGCCTCCTGTATTTCGCGTGCAATAAATGATGGCCACGGTTCCATGTTGCGTCGTCATCTCGACACATTTGAAAGGGCACCCCCAGTGGCAGCTTTCCCCGTGTGACACAAGTTTGACTCACCACCTTGCCAGTCAAGCTGGCATCAGTTGCTGGTAGGGTGGACAATGCTCACTGCTGTGCAGAGGTCGCAACCGGGTACCCGATACACGTACCCTACCCGATACCCGGCTACCCGTACCCGGCCGGGTACGGGTAGCCGTTTGCGACCCTGGTGCGGCCGGGTACGGGTACGGGTAGGCCGTGAGTAACTGGTGAGTAACTGTTTGTCACTCATTTCCCAACGTCTTGTCTCTTCTCACAATTCAAGTTCCTAGAATCAACCCACCCGCGCCTGCAACATGGCTTCATCCCAGAGGTCGCAATCAGGTACCCGATACCCGTATCTGGCCGGGTATGGGTAGGGTACGGGTACAGCCGGGTACGGGTAACCCGTTTGCGACCCTGGTGCGGCCGGGTACGGGTACGGGTAGGCAGTGAGTCACTGGTGAGTAACCGTTTGTCACTCATTTCCCAACGTCTTGTTTCTTCTCACAATTCAGGTTCCTAGAATCAACCCACCCGCGCCTGCAACATGGCTTCATCCCAGAGGTCGCAATCAGGTACCCGATACCCGTACCCTACCCGTACCCGGGTACGGGTACGGGTAAGGCCGGGTACGGGTACGGGTACCCGTTTGCGACCCTGGTGCGGCCGGGTACGGGTAATGAATCAAAACCCATTTGCGAGCTCTGCTGCTGTGTGGTCTAGCCTCGGCACCCCCAGTGGCAGCTTTCCCCGCGTGGCACAAGGTTGGCTCAGCATCTGTCCATTGCTGCGTTCGTGCTCAAGATCCCAGCCGGGTAATTTAACGAGCTGCGGTTTTTTAATTTTGGCAACAACAAAAAGATTGGACCGCGACGCCGACTTGCAATGGCCTTCCTATGAGAACTCAACGCACGCGAAGAAAGCCACTGGAGCTATGCACTTTTAAATCTAGATAAAAAAAAAAATATTTTTTTCAGAACTGCCTTTTGTTTTCAGTTTGTTATCCTCACCCGGCACATCCGATTAGCATGGCCGGCTACGTTACGGTACGAAAAAGTTCAGCGTATAAATATATTTTTAAATATATATTTGTACAAATATATATTTTTTAAACACAGCACATGTGCCATGAAGAAGGCCCATTTTTTAAATATATATTTTTTAAATATATATTTGTACAAATATATATTTTTAAACACAGCACATGTGCCATGAAGAAGGCCCATTTTTTTAATATATATTTTTTAAATATATATTTGTACAAATATATATTTTTTAAACACAGCACATGTGCCATGAAGAAGGCCCATTTTTTTTTATATATATTTTTTAAATATATATTTGTACAAATATATATTTTTAAACACAGCACATGTGCCATGAAGAAGGCCCATTTTTTAAATATATATTTTTAAATATATATTTGTACAAATATATATTTTTAAACACAGCACATGTGCCATGAAGAAGGCCATTTTTTTAAATATATATTTTTTAAATATATATTTGTACAAATATATATTTTTTAAACACAGCACATGTGCCATGAAGAAGGCCCATTTTTTTAAATATAGATTTTTTAAATATATATTTGTACAAATATATATTTTTAAACACAGCACATGTGCCATGAAGAAGGCCCATTTTTTTAAATATATATTTTTTAAATATATATTTGTACAAATATATATTTTTAAACACAACACATGTGCCAGGAAGAAGGCCCATTTTTTTAAATATATATTTTTTAAATATATATTTGTACAAATATATATTTTTAAACACAGCACATGTGCCATGAAGAAGGCCCATTTTTTTAATATATATTTTTTAAATATATATTTGTACAAATATATATTTTTTAAACACAGCACATGTGCCATGAAGAAGGCCCATTTTTTTAATATATATTTTTAAATATATATTTGTACAAATATATATTTTTTAAACACAGCACATGTGCCATGAAGAAGGCCCATTTTTTTAATATATATTTTTTAAATATATATTTGTACAAATATATATTTTTTAAACACAGCACATGTGCCATGAAGAAGGCCCATTTTTTTAAATATAGATTTTTAAATATATATTGTACAAATATATATTTTTAAACACAGCACATGTGCCATGAAGAAGGCCCATTTTTTTAAATATATATTTTTAAATATATATTTGTACAAATATATATTTTTTAAACACAACACATGTGCCAGAAGAAGGCCCATTTTTTTAAATATATATTTTTTAAATATATATTTGTACAAATATATATTTTTAAACACAGCACATGTGCCATGAAGAAGGCCCATTTTTTTAATATATATTTTTTAAATATATATTGTACAAATATATATTTTTTAAACACAGCACATGTGCCATGAAGAAGGCCCATTTTTTTAAATATATATTTTTAAAATATATATTTGTACAAATATATATTTTTAAACACAGCACATGTGCCATGAAGAAGGCCCATTTTTTTAATATATATTTTTAAATATATATTTGTACAAATATATATTTTTTAAACACAGCACATGTGCCATGAAGAAGGCCCATTTTTTTAAATATATATTTTTTTAATATATATTTGTACAAATATATATTTTTTAAACACAGCACATGTGCCATGAAGAAGGCCCATTGCCTGAAACGTCGGCAATTAAAACTATTTATTTCAACGCCACCGCGTTATTGACGAACGTGAGTTGAGTTGAGTTTTTTTTNATCCTTCAGCGTATTGAGCAACGTGGTTTTATTGGTCTGTGTTCTTCTGGCATCGTCAATTATTCATCGGCAGCTCCTGTGACTGACTGACGGACTGATTGCCCCGACCGAGCGATTGATCGATGAGTCGCACCATGTTCATCGTTCAAATGGAACCGCGAGGAGACGTGAGGTGGGTCCCGGGATGACCGGGTTGCCTCGGATAACGGTGGCACCTCCGATGAGGACGGTCGGCTACGTACGGTGCGAAGGAAGTTCTACGTACATACACACGTACATAGACTCACACAGAGACTCATAGACTCACACAGAGACCCATAGACTCACACACAGAGACTCATAGACTCACACACGTACATAGACTCACGCAGAGACTCATAGACTCACACAGAGACTCATAGACTCGCACAGAGACCCATAGACTCACACAGAGACACATAGACTCACATAGAGACTCATAGACTCACACACGTACATAGACTCACACAGAGACCCATAGACTCACACAGAGACTCATAGACTCATACAGAGACCCATAGACTCACACCGTACATAGACTCACACAGAGACCATAGACTCACACACGTACATAGACTCACACAGAGACTCATAGACTCACACACGTACATAGACTCACCAGAGACTCATAGACTCACACAGAGACTCATAGACTCACACAGAGACTCATAGACTCACACACGTACATAGACTCACACAGAGACTCATAGACTCACACAGAGACTCATAGACTCACACAGAGACCCATAGACTCACAGAGACTCATAGACTCGCACAGAGACCCATAGACTCACACAGAGACTCATAGACTCACACAGAGACTCATAGACTCATACAGAGACTCATAGACTCATACAGAGACTCATAGACTCACACAGAGACTCATAGACTCATACAGAGACTCATAGACTCACACAGAGACTCATAGACTCATACAGAGACCCATAGACTCACACAGAGACCAATAGACCCACACAGAGACGCATAGACTCACACAGAGACTCATAGACTCGCACAGAGACTCATAGACTCACACAGAGACTCATAGACTCACACATAGACTCATAGACTCACACAGAGACACATAGACTCACACAGAGACCCATAGACTCACACAGAGACCCATAGACTCACACAGAGACCCATAGACTCACACACGTACATAGACTCACACAGAGACTCATAGACTCACGCAGAGACTCATAGACTCACACACGTACATAGACTCACACAGAGACTCATAGACTCACACACGTACATAGACTCACACAGAGACTCATAGACTCACACAGATACCAATAGACTCACACTAAGACCCATAGACTCACACAGAGACCCATAGACTCACATAGAAACCAGTAGACTCACACACGTACATAGACTCACACAGAGACTCATAGACTCACACAGAGACCCATAGACTCACACAGAGACCCATAGACTCACACAGAGACCCATAGACTCACACAGAGACTCATAGACTCGTGCAGAGACTCATAGACTCACACACGTACATAGACTCACGCAGAGACTCATAGACTCACACAGAGACGCATAGACTCACGCAGAGACTCATAGACTCATACACGTACATAGCCTCACACAGAGGCTCATAGACTCACACAGATACCCATAGACTCACACAGAGACTCATAGACTCACACAGATACCCATAGACTCACACAAAGACCATAAACTCACACAGAGACCCATAGACTCACAGAGACCCATAAACTCACACAGAGACCCATATACTCACACAGAGACCCATTGACTCGCACAGAGACCCATAGACTCGCACAGAGACCCATAGACTCACACAGAGACCCATTGACTCGCACAGAGACCCATAGACTCGCACAGAGACCCATTGACTCGCACAGAGACCCATAGACTCGCACAGAGACCCATAGACTCGCACAGAGACACATAGACTCACACAGAGACCCACATAAAACAAAGCATTGAAAAAAACCGAAATGATGAACGAAGCAAAGTGCCGACTACACGGAGCATCTTCTTGTTTCATCTGATCGTAAAAAAAAGAGGGAACACATTCCTGCGGAGGGAGCTGGTAGAACGTCGGGTTGCTCGGTCAATGGCCTGCAAGGTCAACGGCGGCGTGGTGTATTCCGCAAATATGCCCGACTGTGAGGGCGGGCACAAGCCGGCGTGAGTAGGTTAAACGTTGAGTTTTGTAAGGGCACCACGGGGTGACCAGCCACTCCCCACCCAGCCCCACCCTCCCAACCCTCCCCACCCAGCCCCTCCCCACCAGCCCCTCCCAGCCCCTCCCACCCAGCCCCTCCCAGCCCCTCCCCACCCAGCCCCTCCCAGCCCCTCCCCACTCTCCCACCCAGCCCCTCCCCATCCTCCCCTCCCCACCCAGCCCTCCCCACCCAGCCCTCCCCACCCAGCCTCCCCAACCAGCCCCTCCCCACCCTCCCACCCAGCCCCTCCTCACTCTCCCACCCAGCCCNTCCCCACCCAGCCCCTCCCCACTCTCCCACCCAGCCNTCCCCACCCAGCCCCACCCCACCCTCCCCACCTAGCCCTCCCCACTCCCCCACCCAGCCCCTCCCCACCCTCCCTCCCCACCCAGCCCCACTCTCCCCACCCAGCCCCTCCCTCCCCACCTAGCCCCTCCCTGCACGACGGACGGACACAATAATCCCCTGTTGGCTGGTGTAACCAGGAGGCGCCTACCAGTATAGCGCTCCTCTGACTCGCAGTGCTCTGACACCCCTAGTGGATGCGATCGTGATTTCAAGAGACGCTCCTGCAATTGCTGCGAAAATCAAAAAGACCCACGCGTGGAAAAAACACCGCAGGCTTTCTCCGACCAATATTCAATCCATACGATCACACGCCCGGTTAGCTGCTGAAGTTTGTAGCTAATTAGTTAAACACGTAGCAGTAGTACTTGTGGCAGTAGGGCTTTTCGCTACCAATATCGTCTGAATGGACTGAATGGACGCTGTCTCTCCGACAGACCTGTTCTTCACCTGAGGACGGCTGCTTGCGTTGTGGCCGAAACGTCGTGAGAATTATTTATTATGTTTTATTTTGTTATTTCATTATTTCCCTTCTGCGTGACTTTACCGAAAGAACCAAGAAGATGAATCCCTGCAGTCACGAAAGAAGCTTTAAATCGAAACATGTGGGGTTTGTTTTGGAGTGGGGGAGGTGTTGAGATGGCGTGATTATATACAAACCGCACGGCACGTTTAGCGAAGGGGTTTGTCTCGTACGCAAAAACGCGTCGGACAATTCGTTACTTTAGGGGCCGTCCATAAATGACGTCACGCACCTGGGGGGGGGGGTGGGGTGTCAGACATTGTGACGATGTGTGACGAGGGGGGGGGGTGTTTGAGAAATGTGACGTCACATCAAAATGCGAAACTTTATTAAATAAATACAGACAACACGTTCTACTTAATTAAATAACTTTGATAATTGGTTCTTTACCCTTCTATCTGGCAACAAAACTGACACCTTTTTGCAAGGAGTCATGTTTGCATAGACCGCAATACCTGCAGTCATAATACAAACAAAAGAACATAACTCTGATAATGTGCACTATCAGAGTTATGTTCTTTTGTTTGTATTATGACTGCAGGTATTGCGGTCTATGCAAACATGACTCCTTGCAAAAAGGTGTCAGTTTTGTTGCCAGATAGAAAGGTAAAGAACCAATTATCATATTTTTACTGGCAAATGAGGTCCCCATAAATAGACTTTTTTAATAAATGTTTTCTCCTACACAGCGGTCGGGTACATATGGCTCGCGAGCCATATATGGCTCTTCCGGTGACAGCATATGGCTCCCAGACAATTTTGAGTTGAAAAAAAAAATCAGTTTGGAACTGATTTTAAAATACTTGTGATATTTGCTTAATAATACTGTGTCTTGTTAAAGTAAACAGAAATTAGTTTTGAAGATAACATTTCACGGGTCACGGGTCCCGTGACCAGAAGTCGCATTAAAAGTAAGACGTATTTAATTTATTATACGTTAAAAATACTATATGGCTCTCAATGAAATATATTTAGAAATATTTGGCTTTTATGGCTCTCCCAGCAAAAAGGTCCCGACCCTGTCCTACAACATCAGAGTGCAGCGCACATTAAACACGCACTACAATGACAATAGTTTAAAGCGATTTGAAGCATGTTTTATTTTTTTTGGGGGGGGGCAGAGCTTTGTGACGTCATATTTGAGGGGGGGGGGTCAAAAATCGTCCAAAATCGTGTGACGTCATTTATGGACAGCCCCTTAGTGCATCACCACGGGGTTTGTGTTTGCGGAGTTTGGTTGACGTGGACAAAAACCTTCACTGACAATTGTGTGTCTAAGCGGTACATGAGTGGTCAAGATGTATTCTTCTTTGTTTTTTTCGGTAAAGTCACGTATAAAGATAAAATAATAAATTAAAATTAATAAAGCCACGACTTTCGATAACACAAGCAATCTCATCAGGTATAATGAATGCTAGAATCTAACCAGAAAAATATAGACAGACTTATAAGCCGACAGATATCACCAAGATACATAGAGAGAGAGTAACACAGGTACAGAGAGGGGTGATCGTCTCTGTGGGGTGCCCCCCTCTGTCTATTGAAGGCCACCCCACAGAGACGATCACCCCTCCTGTACCTGTGTTGCTCTCTCTGTGTATCTTGGTGATATCTGTCTGCTTATATGTCTGTCTATAGTTTTCTGGTTAGATTCTATGTCGCTATTTCATTATACCTGATGATGATGATTGCTTGTGTTGCAATGAAACGTCGTATGCTATTATTTAATTTAATTATTATTTTATCTTTATACGTCACTTTACCGAAAGAACAAAGAATAATTCTTGCATCACGAAAGCTCCAAAATAAGATTGGTCAAGATGTCTTGTGACCCCCCCCCTCTCCCCGCAGCGTATTAATTAACCCTCAACATGATTTTTCGTTACGCTTTGCATATGATGATTTATGTTTTTAATAAACCTTTTCTTTTGTAAATACAGAAAATAAGCTGGGTTAGCGGTCTTGAGGGGTAATCGACTTCGTTGCTCCATAACTGAAAATGACGAAAATCAATTGTGTCCAGGTGTCTTGTGACCCTCTCCCCCACAAGCCACCGATGAATGAACCTCCAACACAATTTTAATTCTCCTTTGCTCGTTAATTTCTGTTGTAAAATTGTTTAACATAGCCACTTCCGTGTCCTCTAATTTCTCACGGTAACATCATCCTAATCTATATTCTTAGGTTTTTTCGGTAAAGTCACGTAGGTAAAAAATTAAAATGAATAAAAGTAGAATAAAATAAAAATAAAATAAAAATCACGACGTTTCGGAGGCAACACAAGCTTCCGTCTTCAGGTGGAACCGTCACAACACGATAGCTGTATCAAGTAAGTCACAGCACGATAGCTGTATCAAGTAAGTCACAGCACGATAGCTGTATCAAGTAAGTCACAGCACGATAGCTGTATCAAGTAAGTCACAGCACGATAGCTGTATCAAGTAAGTCACAGCACGATAGCTGTATCAAGTAAGTCACAGCACGATAGCTGTATCAAGTAAGTCACAGCACGATAGCTGTATCAAGTAAGTCACAGCACGATAGCTGTATCAAGTAAGTCACAGCACGATAGCTGTATCAAGTAAGTCACAGCACGATAGCTGTATCAAGTAAGTCACAGCACGATAGCTGTATCAAGTAAGTCACAGCACGATAGCTGTATCAAGTAAGTCACAGCACGATAGCTGTATCAAGTAAGTCACAGCACGATAGCTGTATCAAGTAAGTCACTGCACGATAGCTGTATCAAGTAAGTCACAGCACGATAGCTGTATCAAGTAAGTCACAGCACGATAGCTGTATCAAGTAAGTCACAGCACGATAGCTGTATCAAGTAAGTTTTTACGCTCTCCCAGAATGGTCGTGCGTGATTTTAACGAGAGGTGTAAAATGAATGAACTTGTTTGACTCACAATCCTCGCTACGTACCCATCGCATTGTGAATATTATCCATGATGATGCTGATGATGATCATCATGATGATGATCATCATCATCATGGTCATCATGATGATCATGATGATGATCATCATCATGATGGTGATGATGATCATCATGATGATCATCATCATCATCATGGTCATCATAATGATCATGATGATGATCATCATCATGATGATGATGATCATCATGATGATCATCATCATCATCATGGTCATCATGATGATGATGATCATCATGATCATCATTATCATCATCAGATGGTGGTGGTGGTGGAGGTTGTGGAGGAGGAGGTGGTGGAGGTGGTGGTGGTGGTGGTGGAGGAAGTGGTAGTGGTGGAGGTGGTGGTGGTGGAGGAGGTGGTGGTGGTGATGGTGGAGGTGGTGGTGGAGGAAGTGGTAGTGGTGGTGGTGGAGGAGGTGGTGGTGGTGGTGAGGAGTGGAGGAGGAGGTGGTGGAGGAGGTGGTGATGGTGGAGGGAGGTGGTGGTGGTGGAAGAGGTGGTGGTGGTGAAGGAGTGGTGGTGGAGGAGGTGGAGGAGGAGGTTGTGGTGGAGGTGGTGGTGGTGGTGATGGTGGAGGAGTTGGTGGTGATGTTGGAGGAGGTGGTGGTAGAGAGTAGAATGAGGATGTAGAGGAGGAGGGGTAGGCTGTGAAATCGGTGCTGCTGCTGCTGGTGCTGCTGCTGGTGGTGGTGATGGTGGTGGTGGTGATGATGGTGGTGGTGATGATGGAGGTGGTGATGATGGTGGTGTGATGATGGTGGTGTGATGATGGTGGTGGTGATGATGGTGGTGGTGATGATGGTGGTGGTGATGATGGAGGTGGTGATGATGGAGGTGGTGATGATGGAGGTGGTGATGATGGAGGTGGTGATGATGGAGGTGGTGATGATGGTGGTGGTGATGATGGTGGTGGTGATGATGGTGGTGGTGATGATGGTGGTGGTGATGATGGTGGTGGTGATGATGGAGGTGGTGATGATGGAGGTGGTGATGATGGAGGTGGTGATGATGGAGGCACACGAATGCGATGAATGGTCGAGACGGAGGAGAGAGGGAGGGAGGAGAGAGGGGGGTGGGAAGAGAGAGGGGAGAGAGAGCGAGAGAGGGGATAGAGAGAGGGGGGGTGGGAGGTGAGGGAGGAGCGAGCGACAGAGAGAGAGGCAGAGACAGAGAGCGAGCGAGCGAGTCGAGCTCAGTTGCGTCCGTGCGTACGACACGGAACTTTGGCGCTGCCGAGAACACGGCGTGTGCTGCTGCTACTACTGCTGCTGCTGGTGGTGGTGCTGGTGGTGGTGGTGCTGGTGGTGGTGGTGCTGGTGGTGGTGGTGCTGGTGGTGCTGGTGCTGGTGGTGGTGGTGCTGGTGGTGGTGGGGTGTGCGGAGAGGCAGTGCCGACGGGATCCTGATGATTTGTAATGAAGACGAAGCACGTGGCGGTGGTGGTGCTGGCGGTGGTCGTTGGTGGTGAGTGACGCCAATTTTCGTGGTTTCGCTGCGCATTTAAAAGAAGAAGAATCGGCAGCATCAGCAGCATCAGCAGCAGGAGGAGGGAGGGGGGGGATGTGGTAAGCAGCAGAGAGAGAGAGAAGAGATTAGGAGAAGATACGGATAGAGGACGCAGCATTCGGAGTAGTAGCTGCAGCATCATCAGCATCAGCATCAGCAGCAGCATCAGCAGCAGCAGCAGCAGCATCAGCAGCAGCATCAGCAGCAGCATCAGCAGCAGCATCAGCAGCAGCATCAGCAGCAGCAGCATCAGCATCAGCAGCATCAGCAGCTGCAGCATCGTCGGAAGACGAGAGATTTTGGAACAAACGAAAGAGAGAGACACGGATAATAGTTCGAGCGAAGCAGCGAAAATCATCAGCAGCTACAATCATCATCAGCAGCAGCAGCGTCAGGATTATCATCAGCGACAGCGGGATTATTAGAAGCATCAGCAGCAGTAAAAGCAGTATCAGCAGCAGCGGCATCAGCCGGATCACGATCAGCATCATCAGCATCAATCGTCAGCGCAACTTCACTCCATCATCATCATTGTCGTCGTCGTCACACCTTTCCTCGTGGTCATTGTCTCTAAGCCCCAGCATCATCATCAGCAGCATCATCATCAGCATCATCATCATGATCGTTGACACACCTCCACATTCATCATCACCACAGCCTCTGTACGCTCAGCAACAATATCATCAGCAGCAGCAGCAGCAATATCATCATTATCAGCAGCAGCAGCAATATCATCATCAGCAGCAACGTGGGAATAGCAGGAGCAAATCTGTGAGTCTCTGTGAGTCGCTATGAGTGAGTGAGTCTCTGTGAGTCTCTGTGAGTGAGTGAGTCTCTGTGAGTAAGTGAGTGAGTTTCTCTGAGTTGCTGTGAGTGAGTGAGTCTCTGTGAGTGAGTCTCTGTGAGTCTCTGTGCGTGAGTCTGTGTGAGTAAGTGAGTGAGTTTCTCTGAGTTGCTGTGAGTGAGTGAGTCTCTGTGAGTGAGTCTCTGTGAGTGAGTGAGTCTCTGTGAGTAAGTGAGTGAGTTTTCTGAGTTGCTGTGAGTGAGTGAGTCTCTGTGAGTGAGTCTCTGTGAGTCTCTGTGAGTGAGTGAGTCTCTGTGAGTAAGTGAGTGAGTTTCTCTGAGTTGCTGTGAGTGAGTGAGTCTCTGTGAGTGAGTCTCTGTGAGTCTCTGTGCGTGAGTCTGTGTGAGTAAGTGAGTGAGTTTCTCTGAGTTGCTGTGAGTGAGACTTCTGAGTCTCTGTGAAGCGTGAGTCTCTGTGCGTGAGTCGCTGTGAGTGAGTCTCTGTGAGTGAGTGAGTTTCTCAGAGTCTCTGTGAGTGAGTGAGTCTCTGTGCGTGAGTGAGTTTCTCTGAGTTGCTGTGAGTGAGTCACTGTGAGTGAGTCTTTGTGAGTCTCTGTGCGTGAGTCTCTGTAAGTGACTGAGTGAGTCTCTGTGAATCTCTGTAAGTAGTGAGTGAGTCTCTGTGAGTCTCTGTGATTGAGTCAGTGAGTCTCTGTGAGTGAGTGAGTCTCTGTGCGTGAGTCGCTGTGAGTGAGTCTCTGTGATTGAGTGAGTGAGTCTCTGTGAGTCTCTGTGATTGAGTGAGTGAGTCTCTGTGCGTGAGTCGCTGTGAGTGAGTAAGTCTCTGTGAGTGAGTCTGTGTGAGTGAGTCTCTGTGAGTGAGTGAGTCTCTGTGCGTGAGTGAGTCTCTGTGAGTGAGTCTCTGTGAGTGAGTCTCTGTAAGTGAGTGAGTGAGTCTCTGTGAGTCTCTGTGATTGAGTCAGTGAGTCTCTGTGAGTGAGTCTCTGTGAGTGCGTCTCTCTCCCCTCTCACCCCCATCTCCCCAGCCTCCCCCTCTCCTCTCGGCTCTGCGTTCACTCAACTCTCAGCTCTCCCCCTCTGCGCCCCAATTCAGTTCGCCTCTCTTCCTGTTTTATAGCTTAACCTCTCCTCCTGCGCTCTCTCTCTACTCTACTCTAATCGCATCTCTTTCTTTCTCTACTCCACTCCGCGGTTGTTTATCTCTTCCCCACTCTACCTTATCTCTCGCTATCTCCACTCGGCGTCCTGTCTCTCGCTTTTTTTTCTCTGTTTTCTATCTTCTCCGCTCACACCGCTCCCTCCCTTCACCCTGAACTGACCGCTCTCATCACCCTGAACTCAACGCTCAACTCCGCCCTCTCCTCTCTCATCTCTCTCGAACCCATTGCATATCGTGTCCCTCACTCTATCCATCTCGTCCCATCTCTCGCCCGACTCTCGTGGCTTGCACCCCACGTCGTTCACTCCGGCGTCTCTCATCTCATCTCACTAAACCTCATCACTCCGCATAATTCTGTCACCACTCTCACGTTCACATTTTCTCTCTCCACACACATCTCTCTCTCTCGCGTATCACTCCACTACTCTCCCCCCCTATCTCTCTCTCTATCTTTCCCCGTCTCTCCCCCCCCCCCCCACCACATCCTCACATCTCTCTCTCGCTCATCACTCTGCCCATTCTCAATACCAACACTCTCTCTCACGACAACCACCACCAACACCGCAATCACATTTCTCTCTCGTATCACTCCACTACTCTTCCCCCCCCCTCTCTCTCCCCCTCTCCCCCTCTCTCCCCCCCCCCTCTCCCCCCCTCTCTCCCCCCCCTCTCCCCCCTCTCTCCCCCCCTCTCTCCCCCCCTCTCCCCCCCTCTCTCCCCCCCCTCCCCCCTCTCTCCCCCCCTCCCCCCCCTCCCCCCTCTCCCCCTCTCTCCCCCCCTCCCCCCCCTCTCCCCCCCCNTCTCCCCCCCCCCCCCCCTCTCCCCCCNTCTCCCCCTCTCTCCCCCCTCTCCCCCCCNTTCTCTCCCCCTCTCCCCCCCCTTCTCTCTCTCCCCCCTCTCCCCCTCTCCCCCCCCCTTCTCTCTCCCCCCCTCTCCCCCCCCTTCTCTCTCCCCCCCTCTCCCCCCTTCTCTCACCCCTTATCTCCCCCCCCTTCTCTCTCTCTCATCTTTCCCGTCTCCCCACATCCTCCCATCCTCACATCTCATCACTCTGCCCATTCTCAATACCAACACTCTCTCTCACGACAACCACCACCAACACCACCACCACACCACCCCATCGCTCGCTCTCCGCTCGCTCTCCACGCAGTCATGCGGAGCCGCTGCCCTGCCCCGCAGCTGCCCTCCCCAGGCGAGCCATGCTGCACTTTAGCGGCCGCGGCGACTCACTGCCCCTGCCCAGGGCAGCGTCCCAGCGGCCGGCGACTCGTCGCGTGATGCTCGCGCTGGCTTGCGCCGCGCTGCTCTGCGTCTACGTGTGCCTACATCGGCCGGGGCAGTCGTGCTGCCAACACAGCCCCGTCTACAGGGCATCATCATCAGCAGCAGCAGCAGCAGCATCAGCAGCAGCAGCAGTGGCATCTGCAGGAAGGGTTTCGTCGTTGGCGTTATCATCATCAGCAGCGGCGGCGGCGGCGGCAGTGGCCAAAGGAGCGATCGTCAAAGCAGATTTGCCAATATCATCATCATCATCATCAGCAGCAGCAGCAGCATCATCAGCAGCGCAGGAATATTACTCGTACTATTACTACAACAGGGTCGGAGGTAGCGACAAGAACGACGACGACGACGATGATGATGATGAAGCCGGTGACGAGGGAGACGGCTCGAAAAACAACTACGACTACAACAACTACTACTACTACAACAACGAGAGGTTGAGGACCAGGGTGATGGAGGTGATGGTGATGGTGATGTTGGTAGTGATGATGATGGTGGTGGTGCTGGTGGTGATGATGGAGGTGGTGGAGGAGGAGGCTCTTTGTCCGATCGCACGCGAGACATCGCAGCTCCGAGATCGAACTCTGTCGGGCTGGTGCCAACTTGGAGATCAAGAAGGCAGCATCAGCAGCAGCAGCATCATCAGCATCATCAGCAGGATCAGCAGCAGCAGCAGCAGGATCAGGAACAGCAGGATCAGCAGCAGGAGGCTGACGTTGATGTCGTCCGACTCGCGGCGGCTGAGGCTGTGGACACAGCTGCGAACGAGGAGGAGGCGGCAGAGGAGGAGGAGGAGGTGGTGGAGGAGGAGGTGGTGGAGGTGGGAGATGAGGTGCAGGAGGATGACGACGACTCGAGACCGAGGGACGGCGCTCGGTCGCTCCAGCAGACGGCGCCGCGGAGAGGTGGAGTCGGAGGTGGAGAAGGTGGAGTTGGTGAGGAGGAGGTGGAGGTGGTGGAGGAGGAGGTGGAGAAGGAGCAGCAGGAGGAGGTGGTGGAGTTGAAGGAGGTGGAGGAGGAGGAGGAGTAGGTGGGGACGACTACCGGTTGAAATCATCTCCCGATGTTTCGGAGCGCGCAAACCTTTCGACGGCGAGCGGTCCCGGCGAGAGGCGACTGCCCCAGGCCATCATCATCGGCGTGAAGAAGGGAGGCACTCGGGCTCTGCTCGAGTTCCTGAGGCTCCATCCGGACGTGCGCGCAGTCGGATCGGAGCCGCATTTCTTCGACCGCCACTACCAGCGAGGTCTCGACTGGTACCGGTGAGTGCACGGGGCCGCGCGCGGTGCCACGGCGGGTCGTGGTCAAGCGAAAGGTGGTTGGGGCTCTCTTAACTCGCTCGCTGTGACTGTGTGTGTGTGGCTGTGTGTGTGTGTGTGTGGGTGTCTGTGTGTGGCTGTGTGTGTGTCTGTGTGTGTGTGTGTGTCTGTGACTGTGTGTGTCTGTGTGTGTTGTGTGTGTGACTGTGTGTGACTGTGTCTGTGTGTGTGTGTGTGAGTGTGACTGTGTGTCTGTGTGTGTGTCTGTGTGTGACTGTGTCTGTGTGTGTGTGTGACTGTGTCTGTGTGTGACTGTGTGTGACTGTGTGTGTGTCTGTGTGTGACTGTGTGTGTGTCTGTGTGTGACTGTGTATGACTGTGTCTGTGTGTGTTGTGTGTGTGTGACTGTGTGTTTGTGTGTGTCTGTGACTGTGTGTGTGTGTGTGTCTGTGAGTGTGTGTGTCTGTGACTGTGTGTGTGTGTCTGTGTGTGTGTCTGTGGTGTGACTGTGTGTTTGTGTGTGTCTGTGACTGTGTGTGTGTGTCTCTGTGTGTGTCTGTGACTGTGTGTGTGTGTCTGTGTGTCTGTGTGTTGTGTGTGTGTGTCTGTGTGTGACTGTGTGTGTGTGTGTCTGTGTGTGTCTCTGTGTGTCTGTGTGTGTGTGTCTGTGTGTCTGTGTGTCTGTGTGTGTCTGTGTGTTTCTGTGTGTGTGTGTCTGTCTGTGTGTGTGTATCTGTGTGTGTCTGTCTGTGTGTGTGACTGTGTGTGTCTCTGTGTATGTCTGTGTGTGTGTGTCTGTGACTGTGTGTGTCTGTGTGTGTCTGTGTGTGTTCTGTGTGTGTCTGTCTGTGTGTGTCTGTGTGTGTGTGTCTTCTCTGTGTGTCTGTGTGTGTGTGTCTGTGACTGTGTGTGTCTGTGTGTGTGTGTCTCTGTGTGTGTGTCTGTGTCTCTGTGTGTGTGTCTGTGTCTGTGTGTGTGTCTATGTGTGTCTGTGTTGTGTGTCTCTGTCTGTGTGTGTCTCTGTCTGTGTGTCTGTGTGTGTGTCTTTGTGTCTCTGTCTGTCTCTCTCTATGTTTGTATTTCTCTCTCGTTGTCGAACAGGTGTAGGCTCTCTCTCTCTCTCAGTGTCTCTCTCTTGAGACAGACAGAAATTCTCAATCGTAATTTTCATCTTATTTTTTTGGTAGGGGATGGGATGGAGGTGGTATTGCGTAAGGCAAAACACAAGTGCGTGCGCGTGTGTCGTACTCCCCTCCGCCACCCGACGTTTGAGCTGAACGGAGAGTTCAACTTTTAGTCATCGCTCCATCGGCACCACGCCGGTGACATCGGAGGGCGATGCCCCGCACGACGCGTCCGACGTTTCGCTAGTAGCCACAATCAGGAGCAGCAGCAGCAGCAGCCTCATGTACATCATCAGGCAAGTTGGTAGACGCGTCGTTGCACGAGTTCGTTAAACGTGTTGTGCGGATCATCATCTTTGTCATCATCATCATCAGCAGCAGCAGCCAAAGCAGTGATAGTGAAAGTCAAAGCAAATTTGTCAACATCGTCTTCATCATCCAATAACCACGGTGGCTAGGAGATGTTAACTACCTCGCCTGGTGTACAGGAGGTCGTGGGTTCGATCCCGACCCGGACGCCTGCTGCTGTATATCTGTAGTTTGCGTGTCTCTCTCTCATCATCATCTCGGTGGCTGGGAGATGTTAACTATCTCGCTCGGTATACAGGAGTTCTAGGGATCGATCTCGACCCTGATGCCCGCTGTATATTTCTGAGTCTGCGTGTCTCTCTCTCTCTCATCATCACGGTGGCGAGGAGATGTTAACTACCTCGCCTGGTGTACAGGAGGTCTTGGGCTCGATCCCGACACTGACGCCTGCTGCTGCTGTATATTTCTGAGTTTGCGTGTTTCTCTCTCTCTCTCATCATCACGGTGGCTAGGAGATGTTAACTACCTCGCCTGGTGTACAGGAGGTCTTGGGCTCGATCCCGACACTGACGCCCGCTGTATATTTCTGAGTTTGCGTGTCTCTCTTATCATCATCACGGTGGCTAGGAGATGTTAACTACCTCGCCTGGTATACAGGAGTTCTAGGGATCGATCCCGACCATGATGCCCGCTGTATATTTCTCAGTCTGCGTTTCTCTCTCTCTCTCATCATCATCATCACTGTGGCTAAGAGATGTTAACTACCTCGCCTGGTATACAGGAGGTCTTGGGCTCGATCCCGACCCTGACGCCTGCTGCTGTATATTTTTGAGTTTGCGTGTCTCTCTCTCTCTTTGCCCGCGTGGTCGCGTGGATTTTTTTCCCCTCCGGGATCCGCCGGTTTTCCCCCTCTCCCCCACACATTTAGAATCCACGTCCACGTGTCCACGCGTCCACATAGTTATTTGAGCTGCGAGAAAATGCCCACGCGATTCGCTCCGTTGTAGAGCTGCCGTGGGCGATGGGCCAGATCGATTTTTTTGAAAAACAAGTATCTACCAAACTCTTTGGTTCTTTCGGTAAAGTCACGTAGGTCTAAAATAAAATGAATCACGACGTTTCGGGCGCAACACAAGCGTCCGTCATCACCACCCGATCATCGCCTGATCATCAACTGATCATCGCCTGATCATCACCTGATCATCACCCGATCATCGCCTGATCATCAACTGATCATCGCCTGATAATCACCCGATCATCACCCGATCATCACCGATCATCGCCTGATCATCACCTGATCATCACCTGATCATCGCCTGATCATCGCCCGATCATCGCCCGATCATCGCCCGATCATCACCCGATCATCACCCGATCATCACCCGATCATCGCCCGATCATCGCCCGATCATCGCCCGATCATCGCCCGATCATAACCCGATCATCACCCGATCATCACCGATCATCACCCGATCATCACCCGATCATCACCCGATCATCAACTGATCATCACCCGATCATCACCCGATCATCACCCGATCATCGCTTGATCATCACCTGATCATCACCTGATCATCACCTGATCATCGCCTGATCATCGCCTGATCATCGCTTGATCATCACCCGATCATCTCGTGATCATCACCTGATCATCACCTGATCATAACCCGATCATCACCTGATCATCACCTGATCATCACCTGATCATCACCCGATCATCGCTTGATCATCGCCCGATCATCACCCGATCATCACCCGATCATCACCCGATCATCACCCGATCATCACCCGATTATCACCCGATCATCGCCCGATCATCGCCTGATCATCACCTGATCATCACCCGATCATCACCCGATCATCACCCGATCATCGCCTGATCATCACCCGATCATCACCGGATCATCACCTGATCATCACCTGATCATCACCTGATCATCGCCTGATCATCACCGAATCATCGCCTGATCATCGCCTGATCATCGCCGGATCATCGCCGGATCATCGCCTGATCATCGCCTGATCATCGCCGGATCATCGCCGGATCATCACCCGATCATCACCCGATCATCACCCGATCATCACCCGATCATCGCCGATCATCGCCCGATCATCGCCCGATCATCGCCCGATCATCGCCCGATCATCGCCCGATCATCGCCCGATCATCACCCGATCATCACCCGATCATCACCCGATCATCACCCGATCATCACCGATCATCGCCCGATCATCGCCCGATCATCGCCTGATCATCGCCGGATCATCGCCTGATCATCGCCGGATCATCACCTGATCATCGCCCGATCATCACCCGATCATCGCCTGATCATCGCCTGATCATCACCTGATCATCAGCTGATCATCACCGATCATCACCCGATCATCAGCTGATCATCACCCGATCATCACCTGATCATCACCCGATCATCACCGAATCATCGCCTGATCATCACCGGATCATCACCCGATCATCACCCGATCATCACCCGATCATCACCGATCATCGCCCGATCATCGCCTGATCATCACCGGATCATCACCTGATCATCGCCTGATCATCACCCGATCATCACCGGATCATCACCTGATCATCGCCTGATCATCACCTGATCATCAGCTGATCATCACCCGATCATCACCCGATCATCAGCTGATCATCACCCGATCATCACCTGATCATCACCCGATCATCACCGAATCATCGCCTGATCATCACCGGATCATCACCCGATCATCACCCGATCATCACCCGATCATCACCCGATCATCACCCGATGAAGGACGCTTGCGTTGCGCCCGAAACGTCGTGATTTATTTTATTTTTCCTACCCACGTGACTTTACCGAAAGAACCAATGAGTATGGATTCCTCCAGTCACGAAAGCTTCAAATCAATAAGTATCGACTACACTACTACAGAGCTCAGCTGGGTAATAAGTATAACCCGTAAAAACAAAGTTTTTCACTCTAAATCCTTTATATGCGTGGCGGCTAGAGTCCTCTCGTCCTCTGGCTTGAGATGGCTGCCACCTATGGGTCAGATGATTGTCTGCCACCATTAAGCAATTGGTAATTAAATATTACTTTTTTTCCTAAACAGTGTAAAATTTTGGAAAAAANTTTTCACGAACATTAATTGTCACGCACAACGAGTCTGTGGAAAATGTCAGCTCGATTGGATCACGGGAAGTGGGTTAAAAAACGACCGAAAGATTTGCACGGTCCTAAGCAAGCAAGCGAACTTAATATAAAGGATTTAAAAAAAACGAGCGGCAGTTCTATTTTACCGACACTAGCGCGTCTTGCTGGATTAAGTTGCCACTTTTNCTCATCACGTGGCGCTTCGTGAATATTGTCCATACCGGGTGGAAGTTGAAGTTTGTTACAGGTCATATTCGTGGTTCTTTCGGTAAAGTCACGTAGAAAAAAAAAAATACAAATAAAATAAAATTTTTTAAAATAAATTCAATTATTTGAATTGAAATGATTTTAAATTTTCATTTATTTTTTATTTTTATGTATTTTATTTTTAATTTTTGTTTTCTATCTGCGTAACTTTACCGAAGGAACCACGAATATGAAGAGGAGCAGTATCGTCGTTTTAAACAAAGTATTTATCTGGTGATTGCTGTTGCTGCTGCNAGTTGGCAGTTACACAAACAACAACANCAACTCAACACTTTCCGTATCAATAAGTACACCGCGTGTGTGCGTGTGTGGCCTTAACAGTAGTATATATTAAACATTTACATGTTTAAACATACATGTATCTGTTTAGTAGGTGACGCTTATTTCAATTTTACTCCTTCTATAAAACGTAGGGGATTTTTTGTGTCACCGAAACAATGATCCATACTTGTGGCTGGGGTTTCTTGCCCCACTGGGGAATTAACCTTTAGTTGTTATGTCTGTGTGTGTCTGTGTGTGTGTGTCTGTGTGTGTGTCTGTGTGTGTCTAGTGTATGTGTGTGACTAGCTGTGTGTGTGTGNGTGTGTGTGTGACTGTGTGTGTGTGGTGTGTGTGTNTGTGTGTGTGTGNGTGTGTGTCTGTGTGTCTGGTGCGTGTGTTTGTGTGTGTGTCTGTGTGTGTGTTGTGTGCGTGTCTTTGTGTATGTGTGTCTGTGTGCGTGTCTTTGTATGTGTGTCTGTCTGTGTGCGTGTCTTTGTATGTGTGTGACTGTGTGTGTGTGACTGTGTGCGTGTGTATGTGTGTGTGTCTGTGTCTGTGTGCGTGTCTTTGTGTGTGTCTCTGTGTCTGTGTGTGTGTCTGTGTGTGTGTCTGTGTGTGTGTGTCGTGTGTGTGTGTGTGTCNGTGTGTGTGTGTGTGTGTGTGTGTCTGTGTGTGTCTGTGTGTGTCTGTGTGTGCGTGTGTCTGTGTGCGTGTCTTTGTGTGTGTGTGCGTGTGTGCGTGTGTCTGTGTGACTGTGTGCGTGTGTGTGTGTGTGTGTCTGTGTGTGTGTCTGTGTGTGTGTGTCTGTGTGCGTGTGTCTGTGTGTGTCTGTGTGTGTGTGTCTGTGTGTGTGTGTGTGTCTGTGACTGTGTGTGTGTCTGTGTGCGTGTGTCTGTGTGTGTGACTGTGTGTGTGTGTCTGTGTGTGTGTCTGTGCAGCAGTGAGCGCTACGCTGCGCTACTAACCTGGCGACCCGGGTTCGATTCCGCTCACGGCCAACACCGGTGACGATTATCTGAACCGGTAATGGGCCTCCTCTAGGTCGACTCGGCCTAAAATGAGTACCTGGTGCGGTGTGTAAACATCACCACTGGGGAGACAAAGGCGGCTGGGCGTGGTGCTGGCCACCCACCCCTCGTGTGCCGTGCCGGCCTTCATAGGTGCTACTCGCTAACAGCACTTGCCCCTACAGCCTGTTAAGGCTACACGGGGGATCTTTGTCTTTGTCGTTCACCCCTCACCGCCCGGCGCGATCGTTACGCGGACGCGGCCTTCAGTTACGTTGTGTATCTTCTTCTTGGTTCTTTCGGTAAAGTCACGTAGAAGGGAAGTAATACAATAATAAAAATAAAACATAATAAAATAATTCTCACGACGTTTCGGCCACAACGCAAGCAGCCGTCCTCAGGTGAAGAACAGGTCTGTCGAGGCGACAGCGTCTGAATGAAACACCACCAAGCTTGGAGCATATATTTAAGCTGGGTTGGAAGGGGGGGGGGAAGGGCGCCTTGACAAAATAATTTGCATATCAAGAGGAATTCAGCATATTTATGGGAAATGCAGGTATGTGATTAGTACTACTTGTGCCCGTGCATTATGCAGGATTAGCAGCATCAAAGGGAAGGGATATGGGAAATGCAGGTATGCGATTAGTACTACTTATGTCCGTGCATTATGCAGGATTAGCAGCATCAAAGGAGGGGATATGGGAAATGCAGGTATGTGATTAGTACTACTTGTGCCCGTGCATTATGCAGGATTAGCAGCATCCAAGGGATGGGATATGGGAAATGCAGGTATTATTTTATTACTTCCCTTTTACGTGACTTTACCGAAAGAACCAAGAAGATGAATCCCTGCAAGTCACGAAAGCTTTAAATCGAAAAATGATAGGGTTATTAATAATCTGGTGTTCTCCCTGACCCGGACGCTTCCGATGATTAGTGAAACATTTACTATCCACACATCGTTGCCTCCCAGTCCACTGCCCACCCACACACTCACCATGGCCTCTCCCCTCCCTCCATCCCCGCGACTATTTAATAATTCCTCGTTACAGCCAACTCTTAGACACACTGAAGTGGTTGTGCTTTCGCTACGTTGTCCCCAGCTGAAGAAGGACGCTTGTGTTGCGCCCGAAACGTCGGGATTTTATTTAGTAGTTTTCATTTATTTTATTTTATTTTGTTACCCACGTGACTTTACCGAAAAAACCCCAACGAGTATGAATCCTTGCAGTCACAAAAGCTTCAAATCTACAAGTAGCATAGTAGTGTATAGTAATATATAGTAGTGTGTAATAGTTTATAGAAGTAACATTGTAGTAGATAGTATTATAGTAGTATCTAGTAGTGTATAATAGTATATAGTAGTAACATAGTAGCATATAGTATCATAGTAGTATATAGTAGTGTATAATACTATATAGTAGTAACATAGTAGCATATAGTATCATAGTAGTATATAGTAGTGTATAATAGTATATAGTAGTAACATAGTAGTAAATAGTATTATAGTAGTAGTGTATAATCGTATATAGTAGTAACATAGTAGTATATATTAGTGTATAGTTCTATATAGTAATAAATAGTAGTATATACTATTGTATATATATACAATGTAAATATTACACTCCGCGCTCATGCGGCTTTACACGGAACCTCACCAACCCTTCTGGTCATATCACGTAGGCCGCACGGCCATTTTGCACCTGTGCACGTGACCTCGTGACCACGTGACCTCGTGACCACGTGCCCTCGTGACCACGTGACCACGTGCCCTCGTGACTACGTGCCCTCGTGAGCACGTGCCATGCACCGTCAATCTTGGGTGAGAACCTCCTTCCCTCAGCCAGGGTATTGAAAATGTTGTCGTGAATGGGTATTCCAGCATGACAATGACCCAAAACACACGGCCAAGGCAACAAAGGAGTGGCTCAAGAAGAAGCACATTATGGTCCTGGAGTGGCTAGCCAGTCTCCAGACCTTAATCCCATAGAAAATCTGTGGAGGGAGCTGAAGGTTCGAGTTGCCAAACGTCAGCCTCGAAACCTTAATGACTTGGAGAAGATCTGCAAAGAGGAGTGGGACAAAATCCCTCCTGAGATGTGTGCAAACCTGGTGGCCAACTACAAGAAACGTCTGACCTCTGTGATTGCCAACAAGGGTTTTGCCACCAAGTACTAAGTCATGTTTTGCAGAGGGGGTCAAATACTTATTTCCCTCAATAAAATGCCAATCAACTTATAACATTTTTTGAGTACTCAAAAGTGAAACCACAACATTTACAATTTTTGAGAACTCAAAAATTGTAAATGTTGTGGTTTCACTCTTCAACACACCGGTGGGCTAAAGTAGTGAACTATTTTGTCTTTTGCCCTCGTGAGCGGGGGTACGCAACATTTCACCAGATGGAGGGATGCCAAACGATTGCCTTGTCGAACATGAGAAAAAGAAATGAATGTGTATACACCGTAGTTTGGATGACGACGTTTCGGGCAACGACCCTACTTCAGAGTGGAGCTCGTTGGCTCTCTGTCAATCGCTGTTGGATGAACGGCATCACCCCCCCCCACCCACCTCACTCCCCCCCCCCGACCTCCCACGCCGGCCATGAGGATCGTTTGACCATACTTCACCACGCCGGTCAGTGCAGTGGTGGCAGCGATGAGCCTTGACCAGTTCAGCTGTCACGCGCCACTGATTTGTGAGCCGTGGCCCCAGGTCATCAAACTCAGGTCGCTGGGTTCGTAGCGCACTGCGCTAACCGCTGCACCACCGCTCCCACGTAATTGGCACCATTGCATGTCTACTTAGACCAATTCAACTTAACGATATTGGCCGGCTTGCTAACGATCCTCCCTTAAAACCCATCTCTTCTCCGCTCGCCTATCCTGCTACTATTCTAAACCCCTACCACCACCCTACCACTACCACTACCACCACCCCTATCATTACCAGTATCACTACCACAACCCTACCACTATCACCACCCCTACCACTATCACTACCACTATCACTATCACCACCCCTACCACTATCACTACCAATACCAGTATCACTACCACAACCACTACCACCACCCCTACCACTACCACCACCCCTACCACTATCACTATCACCACCAGTATCACTACCACAACCCCTATCACTACCCCAACCACTACCCCTACCCCTACCACTATCACCACCCTATCACCACCAGTATCACTACGACAACCCCTACCACTATCACTACCCTACCGCCATCACTACCCCTATCACTATCACCACCCTACCACTACCACCACCCTACCACTATCACTACCCCTATCACTACCCCTACCACTATCACTACACCTACCACCATCACCACCCCTACCACTATCACTACCCTAACTCCTATCACCAACCCTACCACTACCCCTATCACCACCCCTACCACTATAACTACCCCTACCACTATCACCACCCCTACCCCTATCACTCCATAACCACTGCCTGTTCTTTCAACGGTCACCGCCACTTTTAATAATAATATTAATAATAACAACCTCACCACTCTCAACCACTATCATCCCATGTACAATTTAGTAAATTTAAATATAAATCTGCACGAGATAAGATGGGAACCATGTGCAGTGAGCAGCAGCAGCAGGAGCGGGTGTTCGATGAGCCATGCGAATTGCAGTGCAGAATATTAACTGTTCTGGAGGATTATGATGTACAGGGACTCCTCGACTTACGAACATCCCACTCACGACATTTTCAGAGATACGAACAAACCCGTCCCTATGTCAGATTGCCCGTTTGCACCGAGAGACGTGAGTTCAACCACCCCGCAAATAAATGGCGGTGATGACATCTACATCTGTAGAACGTGAAGAACCAGTGGCATCTACATCTACAGAACGTGAAGAACCAGTGGCATCTTCATCTGCAGAACGTGAAGAACCGGTGGCATCTACATCTGCAGAACGTGAAGAACCAGTGGCATCTACATCTGCAGAACGTGAAGAACCAGTGGCATCTACATCTGCAGAACGTGAAGAACCAGTGGCATCTACATCTGCAGAACTTGAAGAACCAGTGGCATCTACATCTGCAGAACGTGAAGAACCAGTGGCATCTACATCTGCAGAACGTGAAGAACCAGTGGCATCTACATCTGCAGAACGTGAAGAACCAGTGGCATCTACATCTGCAGAACGTGAAGAACCAGTGGCATCTACATCTACAGAACGTGAAGAACCAGTGGCATCTTCATCTGCAGAACGTGAAGAACCGGTGGCATCTACATCTGCAGAACGTGAAGAACCAGTGGCATCTACATCTGCAGAAGTAAGAACAGTGGCATCTTCATCTGCAGAAGAAGAACCGGTGGCATCTACATCTGCAGAACGTGAAGAACCAGTGGCATCTACATCTGCAGAACGTGAAGAACCAGTGGCATCTACATCTGCAGAAGTAGAACCAGTGGCGCTACATCTGCAGCTTGAAGAACCAGTGGCATCTACATCTGCAGAACGTGAAGAACCAGTGGCATCTACATCTGCAGAACGTGAAGAACCAGTGGCATCTACATCTGCAGAACGTGAAGAACCAGTGGCATCTACATCTGCAGAACGTGAAGAACCAGTGGCATCTACATCTGCAGAACTTGAAGAACCAGTGGAATCTACATCTGCAGAACGTGAAGAACCAGTGGAATCTGCAGAACGTGAAGAACCAGTGGCATCTACACTACAGAATGTGAAGAACCATTTGCATCTATTATCTGAGAACTTGAAGAACCAGTGGCATCTACATCTGCAGAACGTGAAGAANCAGGGATTCATCTGCAGGTGAAGAACAGTGGCATCTACTCTACAGANCGTGACGACAGTGGCATCTACTCTGCAGAACGTCAAGAATCAGTGGCATATACATCTGCAGAATGTCAAGAACCAGTGGCTTCTACATCTGCAGAACGTGAAGACAGTGGCTTACATCTGCAGAACGTGAAGAACCAGTGGCATCTACATCTGCAGAACGTGAAGAACTGGCATCTACATCTGTAGAACGTAAGAACCAGGCATACATCTCAGAATGTGAAGAACCAGTGGCATCTACATCTGTAGCATGTGAAGAACCAGTGATCTACAGCAGAAGAGAACCAGTGGCATCTACATCTGCAGAACGTGAAGAACCAGTGGCATCTACATCTGCAGAACGTGAAGAACCAGTGGCATCTACATCTGCAGAACGTGAAGAACCAGTGGCATCTACATCTACAGAACGTGACGAACCAGTGGCATCTACATCTGCAGAACGTGAAGAATCAGTGGCATATACATCTGCAGAATGTCAAGAACCAGTGGCTTCTACATCTGCAGAACGTGAAGAACCAGTGGCATCTACATCTGCAGAATGTGAAGAACCAGTGGCATCTACATCTGCAGAACGAAGAATCAGTGGCATCTACATCTACAGAACGTGAAGAACCAGTGGCATCTACATCTGCAGAACGTGAAGAACCAGTGGCATCTACATCTACAGAACGTGAAGAACCAGTGCATCTACATCTGCAGAACGTGAAGAACTAGTGGCATCTACATCTGCAGAATGTGAAGAACCAGTGGCATCTACATCTGCAGAACGTGAAGAACCAGTGGCATCTACATCTGAAGAACCAGTGGCATCTGCAGAACGTGAAGAACCAGTGGCATCTACATCTGCAGAACGTGAAGAACCAGTGGCATCTACATCTGCAGAACGTGAAGAACCAGTGGCATCTACATCTGTAGAACGCGAAGAACCAGTGGCATCTACATCTGCAGAACGCGAAGAACCAGTGGCATCTACATCTGCAGAACGTGAAGAACCAGTGGCATCTACATCTGCAGAACGTGAAGAACCAGTGGCATCTACATCTGTAGAACGTGAAAAACCAGTGGCATCTACATCTGTAGAACCTGAAGAACCAGTGGCATCTACATCTGCAGAACGTGAAGAACCAGTGGCATCTACATCTGCAGAACGCTACATAGCTCAGTGAGCCTTACCTGATAAGATACCAATCGTTTTAATAGTTTTTAGCTTAGTAAGTTGATCCGATAGGAATAAAAAATATTAAAAATAACAATAGGTTTTTCCCTTCGTGCAAACATCAGGAGTTGTGTTAAGATGTTCAAACACCAAACGAGACCTTTTTGCAAGGAATCAAGTCGGCAGTTAACCACACAGAGGACTTGTGGTGAAGATACACACAAACATGCCAGATTCATGAAAAATATAAATCGGTAGTGAAGCAATCTACATGCAGGTAGTGGGTTGCTTCAATCCATATGCAGGTAGTGGATTGCTCCACTACCAATTCTTATTACAGGTAGAACAACAGTTCCACACTGCCCACCAGGGATTATTTTTAGATTTGAAGCTTTCGTGACTTCAAGGATTCATATTCTTAGGTTTTTTCGGTAAAGTCACGTAGGTAAAAGATTAAAATAAATTAAATCACGACGTTTCGGGCGCCACACAAGCGTCCTTCTTCAGGTGGTTACAACTTAGCGAAAGCACAAACCGCTTAAGCGTGTCACTAAGTGAGCCCCACCTGAAGAAGGATGCTTGTGTTGCGCCCGAAACGTCGTGATTTAATTTTTTTTTTCCTACGTGACTTTACCGAAAAACCAAAGAGTATGAATCCTTGCAGTCACAGAAACTTCAGATCTCTCTCCGTCTCGTTCTGTCTTTGGTTGAGCGCTGTGTCTCTCCACGCGAGAGCTTCGTCTGATCAAACCTCTTCGGTGACCGTTCTTTGCCACGTTTTTTTTTTNGGGGGGGGCCCCTCCGCTTTTTTTCTTAGATTTTTTGTGTTTTGCCCTCCGTCTATTTAAGACGGGAACGGCAGGTGGATGCCTCCACGAGTCTGGCGTATCGCCCGATAACAATGCTGGCTGCTGCTTCTGCTGTTGTAGTTGCTGTTGTAATTACCGACGAAACGTTACCGTTACTCGAATTATTGACGTTATGTTTTTTTTAAATCCTTTATTAAGTTCACTTGCTTGCTTGCTTGTGCGCTTACGACCGTGCAAATCTTTCGGTCGTTTTTTAATCCACTTCCCGTGATCCAATCGAGCTGACATTCAGCACACAGACTCGTTGTGCGTGACAATTTATTTTACACTGTTTAGGGAATTTTTTAAAAATATTTAATTACCAATTGCTTAATGGTGGCAGGCAATCATCTGACCCATAGGTGGCAGCCATCTCAAGTCAGAGACGAGAGGACTCTAGCCGCCACGCATATAAAGGATTTATAATGAAAACCTTTGTTTTTACGGGTTATTTTTTTTACACTCAAACACACCGGTGGTGCTGACCTAGTAAACAGGCACGATGTCTCCCCGTGACAAACCCTTTACTGATTTTCTGCGTCGGGTGGAGGCGGTGATGTCCAGCTGTTCAGAGTTGGGACATCCGTGAACTACTGGACATCTGTGTTGGAAGGGGCTTCCTAGCTCACCGGATTCCTCCAGGATAATTAAATATTCTGATTCACGATGGGCCTCATTCTGTCCATCTCAGGACACTTTCAGGCACGCCGGGTTCTGTTCCATTCTCAGAGACGTGGTACAGACATCGTTGTCTTCGCTACGTTCCTCACCCACCTCCCCCCCTACTCCCTTTGCAATGTTTCGGCTTCGGATCCCACTGGGATTTTTGCACACAGCGTTGGTGTACACGGTGTTTTTTCTGCAATATTTTGCTGTCTTTTCTTGGATTTTCTGTTTGGACTTAGTCATATATTCACTTGAAGATGTTTTTTGTTCATGTTTTTGTTTTTTGTTTGTTGCGGTTGCACCCGATTCAAGAGCCGAATGGCTCACAGGGCTATACCCAATAAATGAACTTGGACTTGAACGTACACATTCACGACTGCAAATTTCATGTTTTTTGGGGGCTCAGCCAAAATTAAAATCCGCGCAAAACTCATCAAAGGATTTCCGCCCAGAACCTCCAAACGTACGAAGCGACAATGAATCCACACGCGTGCGCGCGCTCGAGTTTTTTCCCCGTTCGTTTTTTTCTACTTTCACGCTCGGCGGACGAAACCTTCAGGTTGGTAAATAAGTTTTCTCGGTGGTGATGCTGCTACTGCTACTGCGTTGGCGGTGGTGAACAATCATCAACAAGTATAGCGATAACTCAACAACAACAATAACAACTTAACGCGTTCTGTGTCAACAACACTGTGTAGACCATTGGAACCTCATTTGCCAGTAAAAAAATATGATAATTGGTTTTTATCCTTCTATCTGGCAACAAAACTGACACCTTTTTTTTNACAAGGAGTCATGTTTGCATAGACCACAATACTGCAGTCATAATGCAAACAAAAACATAACTCTGATAATGTATGCAAACATGACTCCTTGTAAAAAGGTGTCAGTTTTGTTGCCAGATGAAGGGTAAAAAGACAATTATCATATTTTGTACTGGCAAATGAGGTTCCAATGGTGCAAATGCTTACCCGAGCTCTCATACTCTGATGGTGCATTGTCTTTGAGTTGTGCGCCTTTTGGCGTCATCTGGTCCAACCCATGTGAGACTAGGCTCTAAGGAAAGCTGTCTCAGGTGTGGACAATCAACTTCAAGGACAGTGCATACATTATCAGAGTTATGTTTTTTGTTTGCATTATGACTGCAGGTATTGTGGTCTATGCAAACATGACTCCTTGTAAAAAAGTCAGTTTTGTTGCCAGATAGAAGGGTAAAAAAAACAATTATCATATTTTGTACTGGCAAATGAGGTTCCAATGGTGCAAATGCTTACCCGAGCTCTCATACTCTGATGGTGCATTGTCTTTGAGTTGTGCGCCTTTTGGCGTCATCTGGTCCAACACCATGTGAGACTAGGCTCTAAGGAAAGCTGTCTCAGGTGTGGACCAATCAACTTCAAGGACAGTGCATACATTATCAGAGTTATGTTTTTTGTTTGCATTATGACTGCAGGTATTGTGGTCTATGCAAACATGACTCCTTGTAAAAAAGGTGTCAGTTTTGTTGCCAGATAGAAGGGTAAAAAAACAATTATCAACACTGTGTAGCCTTGAAATGACACAAAAATATCTAAGAGGTGACGTTTCGGGCCATGCTCCTTCGCCACAGCAGACCCGAAGAGGTACATTCTACCCCTCTGGCCTCTCTATTCAGGGCTATTGGCCGAAACGTCGAACGTTATATATGAACCATTTTTGTTGTTGCAAGTGTTGAGTAGTTAAGGGCTTTCGCCAGGGTTAATTAAAGCTGTTACAATAACACACACAGCAGGGTACATAACTTCCAGGGCTAGAGGTCCTACTCTGAGTCCGGGTCCTTGCCGGCTAGCTCTGGTCTCTCTCTCTCTCGTGTCGGATCGTGAACTCTGCCGACTCCACCGAGCTGAGAGAGAGAGAGAGAAACACCTCTACGGCTACTACCATTTGGTTCTTTCGGTAAAGTCACGTAGAAGGGAAATAATAAAATAAAAAAATAAAACACAAGAAAATTTCTTATTATTTATTTTATTATTTTATTATCTTTTATTTTTATTGTTTTAATAAAAAAAATAAAAAAAATATTATTATATTATTTTGTTTATTGGTTTATTTTTCTTATTTTAATAAAATAATAATTTTTTATTATTTTAATAAAATAATAAAATAAAACATACTAAAATATAATATTATATTATTTAATTATGTTATATTTTATTATTTTATTACTTCCCTTCTACGTGACTTTACCGAAAGAACCAGAAGATGAATCCTGCAGTCACGAAAGCTCCAAATTAAGATTGAACCTCTACGGCTGCTACCGCCTTCTCCCAACTCACCACTCGATCCCTCTCTCTACCCACTGGTTCCCTCTTCACTCTTCTTACTCTACCTGTTCCACAGTGACCCGCTTACGTCACGGGGTTCCTCCTTAAATACTCTAGGAGACGTGACGTCATCGCACTGAACGGCACACCTGACGTCACGTCCCCATTTTACTCCTCTGCACGTGTACTCGTGGCTCACCCTGTCAAAGGCCTTCTCCTGATCTAAGAAGAGGAGGACTAAGTCCACGTTGTGCGCTTCCGATGTTGTCGTATATATGCACCGTCCGGAGATGCAATACGACTGTTCCCGGCAGGATCAGCTGACCAGCGCTGTCTTGAGACGGTTTTGCCAGCACCTTGGAGAAGATTTTGTAGTCGGCGCACAAGAGGGAGGGACACGGGTCGCCAGTTCTAGACGAGGCCAGGTCCCCCTTGTTTGGTAGCAGGAGACCACGGTTCTCCTGCAGCTCTGTGGAGGTTCGCCCTTCTGCAGGCTGCTCCGTCAACAGTTGTAGTAGTGGAGGGCCAAGCTCATCCCAGAGTTAATGAGTTAATGAGTTAATGAGTTAATGATGACGTCACCCTGCTGCTGCTGCTCTATATAAGAACGGGAGACAGCAGAGCCTTACCATTCTGGCGAATTGCCCGATGATGCTGGATGCAATACCAGCGAAACGTCGTACTAAAATTGTAAATGTTGTGGCTTCAACACACCGGTGGGCTAAAGCGGTGAACTAATTTGTCTTTTGTCAACGTGACACTTTTTACTGATTGGCCGTGTCGGTGGTGGAGGTTGCGACACATTTATAAATAACGCGATCTAAACCCAAAAACGTTGATTATGAATAACATTGGTCGCGAAAGCCTACCACGTGTTAAAAATCATCCCAGAAGGCCGCGTGAAACTCAACCGGCAGGCCGTCAATCCCCGCGGCTTTGCCAGCTACGAGCGCTTTGACAGCGGTGTGGAACTCCTGCTGCGTGGTGACAGGGCTGTCCAGACGATGCCACTCGGGACTTCTAAAGTAGGGCCCCCGTCCAGTAGCTCCCGGACAGCCCCCCCCCCCCCCCCCCCGTCGTCTTGTGACGGCTTCGGCGGCGAAAAGTTGTGAGTAGAAATCCTGGCGATCTTGATGCGATCTCGCTCTCAGATGTTGCTGTTTGTCCAGCTGGGGTGGCGTTCGCAAAACTGGAAATTTTTGTGGGGTTGGCCGGTGCTTTGTTTAGCGAGAGAGATGGAGAGGCTTTTGACTTTTAAACAACTTTTATTGCCACCAGCAGCAAAATCACTCGATTCGAAACACACAAAGTCACCAGCAACGCAAATGAAAATAAACGCTGCAAATCCAAGCGCCGTGGCGCTAAAAGCACCGCGCACAACACGAAATAAAAGTCACGTGGTGGTGGTGGTTGTTGTAGTGATGGTTGTGGTTGTGGTGGTTGTGGTGGTCATCGCGCACGCCACGGTGACGAGCGAGCGCTTCAGAAGGTGAACACCACGAGGTGCCGTCCACGCTGGTGCAGAGAGGGGCTTGTCCGGCTCCCCAGCGTTCGAAGAAGACGCGCTGCACATCACCGCCACGTGTGTGGTACATGGCGTGCTCCAGCCGGAGCCGCGCCTTGAGCAGGCCTCTGAACACTGGAAGCACAGAGCGGAGAGAGAGATGGGGAGAGAGAGTTTACAGGGCGAGGAAGGTGGCCCTGGAAGAGAAACGTCCGGCCAGCAGCCTGGGCATCTTCCGCGCTCTGGTCGGAGCCAGGGTGTGTGGCTGGAGTTCCGCCATGTGGCGCGGCTGACCCACGCCGTGCCGGCCTTCAAGGAGCAGTGGGCGATGGAGGAGGCCGTGTGCTCGGTGGCAGATGACGGGGAGCTCTGCATGCAGATATGAGCTACCGTCGGAGGCCGTAGGACTGCGAGAAGGGCTGCGTGCAGAGCAAGAGAGAGCGAGAGAGTGAGCGAGAGAGTGAGCGAGTGAGCGAGAGTGAGTGAGAGAGTGAGCGAGAGAGCGAGAGAGTGAGCGAGCGAGTGAGCGAGAGAGCGACCGAGAGAGTGAGCGAGAGGTGGGGGTTTACATAAAGCAAAGTTATTATTTAAAAAATTACGAAATTATGAACGAAGCAAAGTGCCGACTACACCGAGCATCTTCTTGTTTCCACTGATCGTAAAAAAAAAGAGTGAACCATTCCACCCCCGGGCAGGAACTTGCAGGGAATCCCGTGTTCGTGCTGCATGCACCCTTCGGGTGTCCTTTCCGTCGGGATCCGCGTTTCTTGGTCCCGGATAATCAAACCCATTTGCTGTACTGCCATCTCCTGGTCAAATCGAGAACGTGGCAGTCTTGCAAACGAGGAGAGCGTCTCGATTTAAAGCTTTCGTGACTGCAGGGATTCATCTTCTTGGTTTTTTCGGTAAAGTCACGTAGAAGGGAAGTAATAAAATAATAAAAATAAAACATAATAAAATAATTAAATTTCGATTCAAAGCTTTCGTGACTGCAGGGATTCATCTGCTTGGTTCTTTCGGTAAAGTCACGTAGAAGGGAAGTAATAAAATAATAAAAATAAAACATAATAAAATAATTCTCACGACGTTTCGGCCACAACACAAGCAGCCGTCCTCAGGTGAAGAATAGGTCTGTCATTCAGACTCTCATTCAGACTCTGTCTTCTCGACAGACCTATTCTCCACCTGAGGACGGCTGCTTGCGTTGTGGCCGAAACGTCGTGAGAATTATTTTATTATGTTTTATTTTTATTATTTTATTACTTCCCTTCTACGTGACTTTACCGAAAGAACCAAGCAGATGAGGAGAGCGTCGGAGGATCGATTTAACTTCAGCAAGCTACGCAAGAATTAAATTAACTTTTTATTGAATGCCACGCTGTTCGTCGGCATTTTTAGTCATGGCCTTAACCCACCCAAGTTTACCGTAATGACTCGTTTATGGCTGAGTTGACCTAGGTGAGTGCCGGTGCGGGTTCAGATGAATCGTCACGGATGATTGCCGTGGCCGGGGATCGGAACCCAGGTGGCCCCGGTTTCGGAGCGCAAAATACGACGAACCGGTAGTAGCAGCAGCAGTAGCAGCAGCAGTAGCAGCAATAGCAGCAGTAGCAGCAGTAGCAGCAGCAGTAGCAGCAGCAGTAGCAGCAGCAGTAGCAGCAATAGCAGCAGTAGCAGCAGTAGCAGCAGCAGTAGCAGCAGCAGTAGCAGCAGCAGTAGCAGCAATAGCAGCAGTAGCAGCAGTAGCAGCAGCAGTAGCAGCAGCAGCAGTAGCAGCAGCAGTAGCAGCAGCAGTAGCAGCAGTAGCAGCAATAGCAGCAGCAGTAGCAGCAGTAGCAGCAATAGCAGCAGTAGCAGCAGCAGCAGCAGTAGCAGCAGTAGCAGCAGCAGTAGCAGCAGTAGCAGCAATAGCAGCAGCAGTAGCAGCAGTAGCAATAGCAGCAGCAGTAGCAGCAGTAGCAATAGCAGCAGCAGTAGCAGCAATAGCAGCAGCAGTCGCAGCAGCATCAGTAGCAGCAGCAGTAGCAGCAGCAGTAGCAGCAGCAGCAGCAGCAGGAGCAGCGGTAGTAGCAGCAGCAGTAGCGGCAGTAGCAGCAGCAGCAGTAGCAGCAGCAGCAGCAGTAGCAGCAGCAGCAGCAGCAATAGGCAGCAGCAGCAGCAGCAGTAGCAGCAGCAGTAGCAGTAGCAGCAGCAGTAGCAGCAGCAGTAGCAGCAGCAGTAGTAGCAGCAGCAGTAGCAGCAGCAGTAGCAGCAGCAGCAATAGCAGCAGCAGCAGCAGCAGTAGCAGCAGCAGTAGCAGCAGCAGTAGCAGCAGTAGCAGCAATAGCAGCAGCAGTAGCAGCAGTAGCATAGCAGCAGCAGTAGCAGCAGTAGCAATAGCAGCAATAGCAGCAGCAGTCGCAGCAGCATCAGTAGCAGCAGCAGTAGCAGCAGCAGTAGCAGCAGCAGCAGCAGCAGGAGCAGCGGTAGTAGCAGCAGCAGTAGCGGCAGTAGCAGCAGCAGCAGTAGCAGCAGCAGCAGCAGCAATAGCAGCAGCAGTAGCAGCAGCAGCAGTAGCAGCAGCAGTAGCAGCAGCAGTAGCAGCAGCAGTAGCAGCAGCAGTAGCAGCAGCAGCAGCAATAGCAGCAGCAGCAGTAGCAGCAGCAGTAGCAGCAGCAGCAGAAGCAGCAGCAGCAGTAGCAGCGGCAGCAGTAGCAGCAGCAGTAGCGGCAGTAGCAGCAGCAGTAGCAGCAGCAGTAGCAGCAGCAGCAGCAATAGCAGCAGTAGTAGCAGCAGCAGTAGCAGCAGCAGCAGTAGCAGCAGCAGTAGCAGCAGCAGTAGCAGTAGCAGCAGAAGCAGTAGCAGCAGCAGCAGTAGCAGCAGCATAGCAGCAGCAGCAGTAGCAGCAGCAGCAATAGCAGCAGCAGTAGCAGCAGCAGCAGTAGCAGCAGCAGCAGAAGCAGCAGCAGCAGTAGCAGCGGCAGCAGTAGCAGCAGCAGTAGCGGCAGTAGCAGCAGCAGTAGCAGCAGCAGCAGAAGCAGCAGCAGCAGTAGCAGCGGCAGCAGTAGCAGCAGCAGTAGCGGCAGTAGCAGCAGCAGTAGCAGCAGCAGTAGCAGCAGCAGCAGTAGCAGCAGCAGTAGCAGCAGCAGTAGCAGCAGCAGTAGTAGCAGCAGCAGTAGCAGCAGCAGCAGTAGCAGTAGCAGCAGCAGTAGTAGTAGCAGTAGCAGCAGCAGTAGCAGTAGCAGCAGCAGTAGTAGCAGCAGCAGTAGCAGCAGCAGCAGTAGCAGCAGCAGCATAACTTTCCCCTGTCGTCTGCTGAGCCTACCCGGGGTGGATTTGTCTTTCTACAATGTCGTTATAGATTTGAAGTTTTCGTGACTGCAAGGATCCATCTTTTTGGTTTTTTCGGTAAAGTCACGTAGAAGGGGAAAAATTAAAATAAATAAAATAAAAATGAAAACAAATAAATTAAATGTCGATTTAAAGCTTTCGTGACTGCAGGGATTCATCTGCTTGGTTCTTTCGGTAAAGTCACGTAGAAGGGAAATAATAAAGTAATGAAAAAAAACNTAATTACTTTATTTTTTTATTGTTTCCCTTTTACGTGAATTTCCCGAAATAAATTAAATCACGACGTTTCGGAAGCAACACAAGCATCCGTCATCAGGTGTAGACCGCTTTCAGTAATTTTGCTGGAGCAGTCACAGCTGATGAAGGATGCTTGTGCTGCTTCCAAAACGTCGTGATTTTATTTATTTGTTTTAATTTTTTTCTTACCTACGTGACTTTACCGAAAAACCAAAGATGTCGTTTATGCTTAATGAAAAAAAAATATATATATACTCTTTGGTTCTTTCGGTAAAGTAACCTAGATGAAAATAAAAAGAAAGAAATAAATAGATTTATATTACATTATTTTTATTAAATTTTATTTTCATCTCCGTGACTGCGTATGAACGTGTGTAGATGTCCCGAGTTCGATAGACGCTCACGGCTAAGCCAGCAGTGACGGTGCTGGGCCAACCCCTAGGTCGACTCAGCCTCAAATGACAACTCTGCCTGGTGTGGTGTGTACAGTCATCGCCGCTGGGGAGACAAAGGTGGCCGGGCGTGGTGCTGGCCACCCACCCCCTCGCGTGCCACAGGTGCTACTAGCTTACAGCACTTGGCCTAACAGTTTGATGAGGCTATACGGGGGATCTTTGTCTTTGTGTGTCTGTGGTGTCTGTTATCTAACACATACATACACACAGTACTTTAGACAATACAAACAAAGATCCCCTGTATAGCCTCAACAAACTGTAGGGGCAAGTGCTTTTAGCGAGCACCTATGAAGGCCGGCACTGCACACGAGGGGGGTGGGTGACCAGCACCACGCCCGGCCGCCTTTGTCTCCCCAGTGGCGATGATTGTACACACCGCACCATGTACTCATTCGAGTCTGAGTCGACCTAGGGGAAGCCCAAGACCCGTTCAGATAACCTGTTGGTGTCCGTGGGCAGAAATCGAATTCGGGTGGCGGGTTAATAGCGCATCGCGTGCTAACCGTTGCGCCACCGCTCCCCATTCATCCAACGCACACACACAAACACACACGGCACGCAACGCACGAATAATGCATCGTTCAAACAAATATACGCGGCGGACACGCTTAGCACACTCACCTGCTCTGTGTCAACAGAGTTTTGCTTGGCCCGACACCAGCTCTCCACTCCAATTCCTCGTGTGACGATCGTCAATAATGTATGCGGCGCTCAAGATTTAAACGCCCGCTGCGAGGGCCTACGTACTACGGCTGGCCCACCCCACTGGGGTCGTAGCAGAGGCTCGTAAATAATTTGCCGGCTTAAATGAGCACCTGTTAAAGGACTTTAAACAAAAATTATAGGGGGTGGGGAGGGGTGGGATTATTTTTGTTTTTCAGCAAGAGTGCCCAAGTTGAGATCCCATACGCCTGAAATGTGCGTCGCGTTATATTGAGTCTAAGAATAAGAACGCAACGCTTTTTATTTTATTGCACCAGGTGTAAGAATGCGTGACGTCGTTTCTAAATGTGGGAGGGCAAAAATCGGAGGAATACGGAGAAAAATTCTACGCGACCACGGGGAAAGAGAGAGACAGGCAAACTCAAAATATACAGCAGCAGGCGTCAGCGTCGGGATTAAATCCACGACCTCCTGTATACCAGGCGAGGTAGTTAACATCTCCTAGCCACCGCGATGATGATGAGAGAGAGAGACACGCAAACTCCAAATATACAGCAGCAGGCGTCAGGGTCAGGTTCGAATCCACGACCTCCTGTAGACCAGGCGAGGTAGTTAACATCTCCTAGCCACCGCGATGATGATGAGAGACACGCAAACTTCAAATATACAGCAGCAGACGTCAGGGTCGGGATCGAACCCACGACCTCCTGTACACCAGGCGAGGTAGTTAACATCTCCTAGCCACCGTGACGATGATGAGATGAGAGAGAGAGACACGCAAACTCCAAACATACAGCAGGCGTCAGGGTCGGGATCAAACCCACGACCTCTTGTACACCAGGCGAGGTAGCTAACATCTCCTAGCCACCGTGACGATGATGAGATAGAGAGAGAGACACGCAAACTCCAAATATACAGCAGCAGGCGTCAGGGTCGGGATCGAACCCACGACCTCCTGTACACCAGGCGAGGTAGTTCACATCTCCTAGCCACCGTGATGATGATGAGAGAGAGAGACGCAAACTCCAAATATACAGCAGCAGTTGTCAGGGTCGGGATCGAACCCACGACCTCCTGTACACCAGGCGAGGTAGTTAACATCTCCTAGCCACTCGTGACACATACCGTGCCAGCCTTAAGTGGACCCAGCCAGCCGGCCGACACGGATGGAGACGCCACTTTAACCCTCAGCCCCCGGTCAACGCGCCTCCTAACCCCGGGCAACACAATCTGACATTCTCCCGTGACCTTCCGTGACCTCCATCCCATGGTCTCTCGGCCTGCCTCGTCAACCAAAAAACCACACTGCACCGCACCCGAACGGAATACCTCGTGCCAAACACCGCAGCAACGGTGAAGCGAAGATCGTGAACGAAACGAGCAATCAATTGCTAGGACGGGGGTCTCCCTCCTCCGAGGGTTTGAGCGTCTCACTGGGCTCCTTTGATTTTGCATTTTAAAAAATGCAATTGTCACTCACTCACCTACTGACTTATTTACCCACGCACTCGCTCACCACTCACTCACTCGCAAACTCTCTCACCCGTTCACTCTAAGTCTCACTCACACGCCCACTCACTCACCCACTCACCCACTCATTCACCTGTTCACTCACAATCTCTCACCCATTCACTCACCACCTTACTCACTCACCCACTTATTTACCCACTCACTCGCTCACCACTCACTCACTCACAATCTCTCTCACCCAATCACTCTAAGTCTCACTCACACGCCCACTCACCCACTCAGTCACCTGTTCACTCACAATTTCTCTCACCCATTCACTCACCACTTTACTCACTCACTCACTCACCCACTTATTCACCCACTCACTTGCTCACCACTCACTCACTCACTCACAATCTCTCTCACCCATTCACTCTACATCTCACTCACTCACTCACCCACTTATTCACATGTTCACTCACAATCTCTCTCACCCATTCACTCACCACATTACTCACTCACTCACCCACTTATTTACTCACTCACTCGCTCACCACAAGCGCACTCACTCACAATCTCTCTCACCCGTTCACTCTACGTCTCACTCACACGCCCACTCAACCACTCATTCACCTGTTCACTCCCAATCTCCCTCGCCCCTTCACTCACCACTTTACTCACTCACTCACTCACCCACTTATTTACCCACTCACTCGCTCACCACTCACTCACTCGCAATCACTCTCGCCCATTCACTCTACATCTCACTCACTCACCCACTCACCGACTCATTCACCTGTTCACTCACAATCTCTCTCACCCATTCACTCACCACCTTACTCACTCACTCACCCACTTATTTACTCACTCACCCACTTATTTACTCACTCAATCGCGCAACCACTCACTCACTCACAATCTCTCTCATCCATTCACTCTACATCTCACTCACCCACTCATTCACCCACTCATTCGCAACCTCTCACCCATTCACTCACCATCTCACTCATTCACCCATTCATTCACAATCTCTCTCAACCATTCACTCATCATCTCACTCATTCACCCACTCACCACCTCACTCATTCACCCACTCATTCACATGTTCACTCACAATCTCCCTCACCCATTTACTCACCACATTACTCACTCACTCACCCACTTATTTACCCACTCACTCGCTCACCACATACACACTCACTCATAGTCTCTCTCACCCATTCACTCACAACCTCACTCATTCACCCACTCAATTCGCCCATTCATTCACAATCTCTCTCACCCGTTTTCAGTATTTGGCTGCTATCAATCTCCACGTGATGATAATCCCACTTCGTTCAGCTATCATTTCTGATTACCGGGTCGCTTCTGAAAAAAAAATATCTACGTAGCAGCTCAGTGAGGTCCTCATCCCGTGAAAGAGAAAACTTTCGTTCAGTTAATTGCCTCTAATTAAGCCGATTAGAGCTCCTTCGGAGCCGTGCCGTAAATAAGCTGGCCCGGTATGATCACAGTGGAGACACCGCCGCTGTTTAACCCGTGCCTCGCTCAGCTGATCCGCGTCTCGCTGAAGGCTTTCTCGCTTTTCATCCACAGCAGAAGCAGCGGCTGCGGTCGCAAACGGGTTTTGATTCCTTACCCGTACCGTACCCGGCCGCACCAGGGTCGCAAACGGGTACCCGTACCCGGCCGTACCCGTACCCTACCCGGGTACGCGATTGCGACCTCTGGATGAAGCCATGTTGCAGGCGCGGGTGGGTTGATTCTAGGAACTTGAATTGTGAGAAGAGACAAGACGTTGGGAAATGAGTGACAAACGGTGACTCACCAGTGACTCACGGCCTACCCGTACCCGTACCGGCCGCACCAGGCTCGCAAACGGGTACCCGTACCCGGCCGTACCCGTACCCTACCCGTACCCTGCCGGGTACGGGTAGGGTACGGGTACGTACCCGATTGCGACCTCTGGGATGAAGCCATGTTGCAAGCGCGGGTGGGTTGATTCTAGGAACTTGAATTGTGAGAAGAGACAAGACGTTGGGAAATGAGTGACAAACGGTGACTCACCAGTGACTCACGGCCTACCCGTACCCGTACCCGGCCGGGTATGGGTAGCCGGGTATCGGGTAGGATACGGGTATCGGCTACCCGGTTGCGACCTCTGGGTAGCGGTAGCGGTAGCGTGCAAACCATGGAACACGATCTCAGAATCGGAATCAATTTATTGAGACGGCAGGAGGTGTTCCCGGTGACCTATGAAGCTCGTTTTGGTTTTGTTTCACAGCTGAAAAGGTCGGCATCAGCGGCCTGGTAGTGGTGAGGAATTGCCCACGCTGTCAGCAATTTTCCCCCGAGCTCTGCCCGGCCCTCTCTCTACATTTATTAAGATGTTTTTCGGACAATTTACGAGCGCGTTTTTATGCGTGCGGGAGGATTGAGGAGTGGCCGGGAAGGACAACGAAAACAAACACAACCACCACGCGTGCGAGGGGTCAACGCTCAATCCCCGTAGAGAAGGAACAGAGGATACGAGTATTTGATGTAACGAGTTGTTCGTGCACGTACGTTGGTCGATAGAGATGAGAGGCAGGTGAATGTGTTTGTGTGTGTGACCGTGGTGATAATTCTAGAGACCAGGATGGAGTCTAACTTGCAAAGATGGTCATGAGGTTGATTTGTGTGAACGTGGTGAGAATTCTAGAAACCAGGATGGAGTTTCACTTGGAAGAGTGGTCCTGAGGTTGATTCTGTGTGACCGCGGTGATAATTCTAGAGACCAGGTTGAGTCTCACTCCTAGAGTGACTCTGGGGTGGAGTTTATGTGACCGTGGTGAAATCTCTAGAGACCAGGATGGAGTCTCGCTTGCAAGAGTGAGTCTGAGGTTGATTTTGTGTGAATGTGATGGAATCTCTAGAGACCAGGATGGAGTCTAACTTGCAAAAGTGAGTCTGAGGTTGATTTTGTGTGAATGTGATGGAATCTCTAGAGACCAGGATGGAGTCTAACTTGCAAGAGTGAGTCTGAGGTTGATTTTGTGTGACCGTGGTGAGACCTCTAGAGACCAGGATGGAGTCTAACTTGCAAGAGTGGTCCTGAGGTTGATTTTGTGGGACCCTGGTGAGACCTCTACAGATCAGAATGCAGTCTCGCTTGAAAGAGTGACTCTGGTGTGGATTTTGTGTAACCGTAGTGACCAGGATGGAGTTGCCCTCACCTTGGTCACTAAAAATGATAACAATTTAAAGGTATATATATACACTTTATTTTAACAAAGTAATGCAATGAAGTGAATAGAAATCAGAGTAGAAACAACTAGTGCAAGTGACATATCAAAAAAATATGAAACAAAAATTGAACTCCGATGCTTTCATGAGATTCAGTGAGGCAACTCTGGGTAAACTAAAGTTGTACATTTCGATTTAAAGCTTTCGTGACTGCAGGGATTCATCTTCTTGGTTCTTTCGATAAAGTCACGTAGAAGGGAAGTAATAAAATAATGAAAATAAAACATAATAAAATACAATTTAAAGCTTTCGTGACTGCAGGGATTCATCTTCTTGGTTCTTTCGGTAAAGTCACGTAGAATGGAAATAATAAATAATAAAAAGAACACATAATAAAATTATATAAATAACATCATATTATTTTATTAAATAAAATAATATGATGTTATTTTATTATTTTATTTTATAATGTTTGATTTTTATTATTTTATTATTTCCATTCTACGTGACTTTACCGAAAGAACCAAAAGATAAAGTTGTACATTCTAAAATTGTCAGTATTGTGTACCAGGCCTTGCGTGAGATATATGAGATATAGTTTTACATATCTCACTCCGAATGAATGAATTGAATGGCTGTGTGGGTGAATGAATGGAAGACTTAATGAATATCTCACCCCGAAATGGATGGATGGATTGATGAATGAATTTATGAAAAAAATCCCCGGCTCCGAATAATGCAATGGATGTCTCACTCTGAATGAATTGATGAATGGAAGAATGGGTGTCTGACCCCGAATGAATAATTGAACGCATGAATGAATGAATGCACGTCCACACAGAATGGATGAATGATTATGAGCACCATCTCAAGGTGGCATTGACACGTGGATGAGAAACAGACAAAGATTCCCCGTGTAGCCTTAACAGACTGTTGGACAAGTGCTGTTAGCGAGTAGCACAGCACACGAGGGGTGGGTGGCCAGCACCACGCCCGGCCGCCTTTGTCTCCTAGTGGCGATGTTTACACACCGCACCAGGTACTCATTTGAGGCTCAGTCGACCTAGGGGAGGCCCAGGACCGGTTCAGTAATCGTCACTGGTGTTGGCCGTGAGCGGGAATCGAACTCGGGTCGCAAGGTTCGTAGCACAGCGCGCTAATCGCTACCCCACCGCTCCCCACACACACACGCACACACACACACTGACACACACACAAAGATACACCTCACACACGCACACAAACACACACAACAACCGCCATTCGCCACTAAGTGGCGGTGACGTTACCACGACGCTTGTGCCAGGCTATGTGCACCTTGAGGCCACGTGAAGTGTCGACGCCCACTGGCAGGAGGTCACGGGGCAGACCTAGCAGGTGCCACGGGTCGACACACACGCACACACGCACACGCATACATACACAAACACGCATACCACACACACACGCACACACACACGCACACACAACGCATAAACGCACACGCACGACACACGCACACACACACGCATACACACACGCGCGCGCAAGCAACCATCCTCGATTTTTCAATTTGCAAATTGTAATCGCGCAAAGTCGAGTCAGTAATGTTATGGGTATAATAGTTTTAATTGGCCGGGCCACATTAAGGGCCGATACTGTCACTCAGGAAGGGCTCGGGCTAATTCCACCACCTCACCACCACCCACCCACCTCTCTCTCTCTCTGTAGCCACGCAACTCTTAAGAATTTGACAATGGACTTGATAATACAGCCGGTAAATTAGCGCGGTTAGGGTGATTTGGGGGGGGCAGTGTCTCTTACATGGCAATTGGCGCCGCTCGTTGTGACGTAATCTCCGCCCCCCCCTCCCTCCCCCTCACGCCCCCCCCCTCGTTCGCTCTCTCTCTCGCTTCGTAATTGACCTCCAGACAACGCGTTGCTGTGGCATTGAAGGGGACAAACGCGTGTCTGAAACTGCCGCTGTGATGGGTGCACGTGCCCAAACTCCTGGCCATCCGCGGTGGCTAGGAGATGTTGACTACCTCGCCTGGTGTACAGGAGGTCGTGGGTTCGATCCCGACCCCTGACGCCTGCTGCTGTATATTTGGAGTTTGCGTCTCTCATCATCATCATCACGGTGGCTAGGAGATGTTAACTACCTCGCCTGGTACACAGGAGGTCGTGGGTTCGATCCCGACCCCTGACGCCTGCTGCTGTATATTTGGAGTTTGCGTCTCATCATCATCACGGTGGCTAGGAGATGTTAACTACCTCGCCTGGTACACAGGAGGTCGTGGGTTCGATCCCGACCCCTGACGCCTGCTGCTGCTGTATATTTGGAGTTTGCGTGTCTCTCTCTCTCTCATCATCATCACGGTGGCTAGGAGATGTTAACTACCT
>MU249718.1:117248-144288 GCA_018977245.1 Lethenteron camtschaticum | reverse complement strand
TGGGTGAGCCAAATCGACGCGTCCCGGTGTGATGCATCGACGCGTTTGTAAATTTTGAACGCGGCTGACGCCCACGGTGCTCCCGTATGTTTGATTTTTTTTTTATTTTGCGCGTGAAAAACTTAAAAACTTTTGATTTCTTATTTTAACCGCGTGGCCCGCTGGGCATGAGCTCTTTTTTTTTTGTTTAAGAACCCTCACCATGCAATGGATTTCGTCATCGCGTGGAAATTCATGCGGCCACAAAGTGAACGCGTGACGTCGGTTCTTTATTTTTCTACCGATTTCGAGGCTTCGTCTCGATTTCGGTTGCCGGCTCCTGTATAGCTCAAGAATTGGGTGTCATCTCATCATCATCACCACGTGGAGATGTAGAGCAGCAGCCAAACGCTCACGAGGACGTGGGAGGGAAAAAATCCGAGGCCCCGGAGAAAAATCCACGCGACCACCGTGATGATGATGATGAGAGAGAGGACACGCAAACTCCAAATATACAGCACAGGCGTCGTGGGTCGGAATCGAACCCACGACCTCCTGTATACCAGGAGGTAGTTAACTCTCCTAGCTGCCATAATGATGGAAAGGACATGTTAACTACCTCGCCTGGTGTACAGGAGGTCGTGGGTTCGATCCCGAATCTGACGCCTGCTGCTGTATATTTCGAGTTGTTTGCGTTTCTCGCCTCGGTCGCGTGGATATTTCTCTGGGTCCTCCGTTTTTCTTTTTCTTCTTGTTCCACGTTTGGAAACGCGCGCTGCAGAGGGATTTCGCTGCCCTCAAATGTCCACGCGACGACGGTGAGCCACCTCCGAGGAGGCGTCATCCGCGGTTGCCTGGCCGCTTCTGAAAGAGAGCTACATGGCCGCTCAGTTGGAGAGAGGCCTTACGCGTGGTTTAAAAATATTTTTTGTTTAAATTAAAAATTATTCGCCCGCGGTATTCAGCCGGGGCGTCCGCTTTGTCACCGAGTCGCGAGTCGTTTTAATAAATACAACCTTCAACGCCTCTCCAGCTCGATCGCGTTAACCCCGCGCGCGCGCGTGTGTCCGGCCGTGAATCAGAGGTCGCAAACGGGTTTTGATTCCTTACCCGTACCCAGCCGCACCCGTTAGGGGTATCGGGTACCTGATTGCGACCTCTGGGATGAAGCCATGTTGCAGGCGCGGTGGGGTTGATTCTAGGAACTTGAATTGTGAGAAGAGACAAGACGTTGGGAAATGAGTGACAAACCGGGACTCACCAGTGACTCATGGTCTACCCGTACCCGTACCGGCCGGTACGGGTAGCGGGTACGAGTAGGGTACGGGTATCGGGTACCCGGTTGCACCTCTGCCGTGAATCTACACCGCGCCAGAGTGGAGCGGTCGAGTGGACCGGTTGCGTGCAACTGCATCGCTTCCACGTGAACGCCTCTGCAACCGATTGCGTGCACACTTGAATAGCTTCCACGTGAACGCCTCTGCAACCGATTGCGTGCACACTTGAATAGCTTCCACGTGACGCCTCTGCACCGATTGCGTGCACACTTGAATCGCTCCACGTGGACGTCACTGTCACTCGCATTTGCCAAGGTGTTAATGTGTGTGTGTCTGTGTGTGTGTGTCTATGTGTGTGTCTATGTGTGTGTCTGTGTGTGCATGTGTGTGTCTGTGTGTGTCTGTGTGTGTCTGTGTGTGTCTGTGTGTCTGTGTGTAACGTTGGGGTAACGCAAATATCATAGCGATGTTTGGACACGAATTCAACTTTATTGTTAAGTTGCGCTGCTGTTAGGAACTTGCCCTGGAGAAACCCTAACTCGTTGACCAAAGGTTAGTGCAATGTCTGTCTGTGTGTGTGTCTGTGTGTAAGGTTGGGGTCAGGCGTAACTCTCGCAGAGACGATCCGATACGAATGGAACTCGAGTGTAAAGTTGAGTCTGCGACTGGGGCTCGCTCTGAAGATAAACCGGATTCGTTGTTGAAAGATTCATGCGATGTCTGTGTGTGTCTGTGTCTGTGTGTAACGTGGTGTCACGCACGCACACACATCTAACACACAGACACGTCTCACACACACGTCACACACGCACACACACACGTCACACACACACGTCACACACACACACAGTCACACACGACTCACACGCACACACACGCACACGTCACACACACACACGCACACACACACACACACACACACACGTCACACACACACGTCACACACACGTCACACACACCACACACGTCACACACACGTCACACACACACGTCACACACACACACATCACACACACTCACACCACACACACGTCACATACACACACACCACGCACACGTCACACACACACACGTCACACACACACACACACACGTCACACACACGTCACACACACGTCACACACACGTCACACACACACACAGTCACACACGACTCACACGCACACACACGTCACATACACACACACACACGCACACGTCACACACACACACGTCACACACACACGTCACACACGTCACACACGTCACACACACTCACACACGTCACACACACACACAGTCACACAGACTCACACGCACACACACGTCACATACACACACACGCACACGTCACACACACACACGCACACGTCACACACACACACGTCACACACACTCACTCACATACGTCACACACACGTCACTCACATACGTCACGCTCGCCACACACACACACACGTCACACACACACACGTCACACACACGTCACACTCACATACGTCACGCTCGCCACACACACACACACGTCACACACACACACGACACACACACACGCGGCGAGCGGTGGTGGTGCTGAGGTCGTCACTGATTGGACGCGCTCTGTCGGCGACGTCACAAGGTGGACTGCCACGGGCGTGTCACGTGTGGCGGAATGACGCGGCGCCAGTGACGTATGAAGCGAGGGGCGGAGTCTGTAGCACGTGGCGTTTTCAAGGGCCCTTCATAAGAATAATAATTAAAAAAACACTTAAATATTAAGACACACAAATGAAAGCTTTCGTGACTGCAGGGATTCATCTTCTTGGTTCTTTCGGTAAAGTCACGTAGATGGAAATATAATAATAAAAATAAAACAAATAAAATAATAGAAATAAAATAAAATAATAAAAATATACTAATATAAAAATAATATCATTAATAATATAATAAAATAATTTAACTGTATTATGTATTTATTTTTTGATGTAAAGCTTTCTGACTGCAGGGATTCATTTTCTTGGCTTTCGTAAAGTCACGTAGAAGGGAGAATATAATAAAAATTACAATGAAAATTATTATAATAATATAATGAAATAATTGTGTAATATTATAAAATATAATAATTATAATAAAAATAATTATATATTGTTTTTTATTTGTATCATCTTATTGGTTCTTTCGGTAAAGTCACGTAGAAGGGAAGTAATACAATAATGAAAATAAANCAATAATTCTCACGACGTTTCGGCCACAGCGCAAGCAGCCGTCCTCAGGTGGAGAACAGGTCTGTCGAGAAGACAGCGTCTGAATGACACACTCCAGGCTAACGCACACACACATGACACCNGTTTGCGACCCTGGTGCGGCCGGGTACGGGTAGGCCGTGAGTCACTGGTGAGTCACCGTTTGTCACTCATTTCCCAACGTCTTGTCTCTTCTCACAATTCAAGTTCCTAGAATCAACCCACCCGCGCCTGCAACATGGCTTCATCCCAGAGGTCGCAACCGGGTACCCGATACCCGTACCCTACCCGTACCCGGCCGGGTAGGGTACGGGTACGGCCGGGTACGGGTACCCGTTTGCGACCCTGGTGCGGCCGGGTACGAGTAAGGAATCAAAACCCGTTTGCGACCTCTGCTCTGCATCGGTTTCGACACCAAGTGTCTCATCAGCAGGAGCAGTCAGGCTCGTGTGAATTCCAATGCCGGTGAGCTGCCCAGTTGTGTATTGGCAAGGACCTCGCTCGCTCGCTCTCTCTTTTTTTCTTACGATCAGTGGAAATAAGAAGATGCTCGGTGTAGTCGGCACTTTGCTTCGTTCATCATTTCGTAATTTTTTTTATATAATAACTTTGCTTTATGTAAACCCCCACCTCTCGCTCACTCTCTTGCTCACTCTCTCTCTAACTCTCTCTCGCTCACTCTCTCGCTCACTCTCTCGCTCACCCTCTCGCTCACTCTCTCGCTCACTCACTCTCTAACTCTCTCTGCTCACTCTCTCGCTCACTCGCTCACTCACTCGCTCTCTCTCGTTCTGCACGCAGCCCTTCTCGCAGTCCGACGGCCTCCGACGGTAGCTCATATCAGCGCGCAGAGCTCCCCGTCACCTGCCACCGGGCACACGGCCTCCTTCCTCGCCCACCGCTCCTGAAGGCCGGCACGGCGTGGGTCAGCCGCGCATGGCGGAACTCTAGCCCACACACCCTGGGGGCTCCGACCAGAGTGCGGAAGATGCCCAGGCTGCTGCCGGACGTTTCCCCTCCAGGGCCACCTTCCTCGCCCTGTATGGCGAGCTTGGCGTAGCCGACGGGCACGTTGAGCAGCCCTGAAGATGTTGGGTCCGTCGCCCTTCGGTATCCAAAGATGAGGACCGTCGGGAGAAGTGGAGGCTGGACCTTCGGATGATATTTTTGAGGCCTTGAACAACGAGTCCAGCTCTTGCACTCCACGTATCGGTGCTGAACCTTAGGAGGATGTTTCTCAGGACCTTGAACAGCAAGTCCAGGCTCTTTCACTCCACGTATCGGTGCTGAACCTAGGAGGATGTTTCTCAGGACTTGAACAGCGAGTCCAGGCTCTTTCACTCCACGTATCGGTGCTGAACCTTAGGAGATGTTTCTCAGGACCTTGAACAGCAAGTCCAGGCTCTTTCACTCCACGTATGGTGCTGAACCTCAGGAGGATGTTTCTCAGGACCTTGAACAGCAAGTCCAGGCTCTTTCACTCCACGTATCGGTGCTGAACCTCAGGAGGATGTTTCTCAGGACCTTGAACAGCGAGTCCAGGCTCTTTCACTCCACGTATCGGTGCTGAACCTCAGGAGGATGTTTCTCAGGACCTTGAACACAAGTCCAGGCTCTTTCACTCCACGTATCGGTGCTGAACCTCAGGAGGATGTTTCTCAGGACCTTGAACAACAAGTCCAGGCTCTTTCACTCCACGTATCGGTGCTGAACCTTAGGAGGATGTTTCTCAGGACCTTGAACAGCGAGTCCAGGCTCTTGCACTCCACGTATTGGTGCGCCACCGTCTCCACTTTACCGCAGAACCCTCCGGGACGTGTCGGTGAAACTCGCCAGGGAGGCGTTGGTGGTGACGGTGCCGTGGGCGATGCTCCAGCTCTCTCTCTATCTCTCTGCGAGAGTTCCTGATGATTCGCTCCCCACCCCACCCACACCCAGCACGTGCAGCGAAACGTCGGACGTCGTGTCGGCATCGGATGGGGGAGGGGGGTGCTCTTCACGTTGTTCTTGTTGTCGTTGTTTTGTTTCATAACGGAGCTCTTGACCATTCTCTGACCCCTCTCTCTTAGCTGCAGATGAACAGTGGCGTCTGGCTCCCTGCCCCGATCTCTCTCCGCCCCCCCGACCCCTCCTCCATCTGTCTCAATCTGTACGGCTCAGTGAAGCCGCTTGACTCCGTGTGCCTCGCACAGACGCCGCTGGGCCTCTCTCCCTCTCTCTGTATGTGTGTGTGTGATGGTAATCCGTGGGTTATATGTTAGTATATGGGTCTAATGTTAGTCTATGGTTCTAATGTTAGTCTATGGCTTCTATGCTAGTCTATGGGTTCTATGCTAGTCTATGGGTCATATGATAGTCTATGGGTTCTCTGCTGGTTTATAGGTATATGCTAGTCTATGGGTCTCTGCTAATCTATGGGTCTAATGATAGTCTATGGGTCTCTGCTAATCTATGGGTCTCTGATAGTCTATGGATCCTCTGCTAGTCTATGGGTCATATGATAGTCTATGGGTTCTCTGCTGGTTTATAGGTATCTGCTAGTCTATGGGTCTCTGCTAATCTATGGGTCTAATGATAGTCTATGGGTCTCTGCTAATCTATGGGTCTCTGATAGTCTATGGATCCTCTGCTAGTCTATGGGTCATATGATAGTCTATGGGTTCTCTGCTGGTTATAGGTATCTGCTAGTCTATGGGTCTCTGCTAATCTATGGGTCTAATGATAGTCTATGGGTCTCTGCTAATCTATGGGTCTAATGATAGTCTATGGGTCCTCTGCTAGTCTATGGATCTCTGCTAGTCTATGGGTCCTCTGCTAGTCTATGGGTTCTGTATTAGTCTATGGGTTCTCTGCTAGTCTATGGGTCCTGTGCTAGTCTATGGGTCCTCTTTTAGTCTATGGGTCCCTGATAGTCTATGGATCCTCTGCTAGTCTATGGGTTCTACGCTAATCCATGAGTCCGACATACCTCTGGAGAAAGACAACTCTCTCGAGCTCCCTCTCGTGTAGGTGGGGGTGGGGGGCGGTAGGCATCTTCCACCAGCAGTGACCTAGGCGAGCAGTTGCAGGTTTGCGCCTTTACCCACCACAGTACCTGCACCCCAGTCAGTCAGCGTGCCTGCTGCTGCTGCTGCCACTGCTGCTGCAGCTTCAGCCGTGCATCCTTGCGGCCCGGATGAATTGACCGGGGCACAATTAATTATAATCATCTGTCCGCCGTCACGAATCGCGCCTCGTCGCACGCTCTGCCAGAGAGACAGAGCTGCTGAGTCAGGGAAGGCTCTGTCCAAATATCCTGACGAGTCTGGTCCCTCTTGCCTCTCTCTGCCTGCTTTCTGTTGTCGCTGCTGCTGATGCTGCTGCTGCAATCATTTGTAAACAAATCCCCCCGTCCGCGATAATGATGCCTCTTCGTCTAAGCCACTCGGCCGTAGCTGTATAGCTGCCACCGTCGGAGTTGAAGGCGCTGCTCTGCAAGCGATTACGTAGCCTTCAGCGGACTTTAAATTTCGATTTAAAGCTTTCGTGACTGCAGGGATTCATCTTCTTGGTTCTTTCGGTAAAGTCACGTAGAAGGGAAGTAATAAAATAATAAAAATAAAACAATAAAATAATTGTCACGACGTTTCGGCCACAACGCAAGCAGCCGTCCTCAGGTGAAAACCAGGTCCGTCGAGGCGACAGAGTCTGAATGAAACAGCACACGAGCTTGGAGCATATATATAAGCGGACTTGTTTTGGGGAGAGTGTCTGTGAAGGACGGAGCGGCACGCGAGGAGGGAGAGAACCTCCTGTAGACCAGGCGAGGTAGTTAACATCTCCTAGCCACCGTGATGATGATGATGATGATGAGAGAGACACGCAAAACTCCAAATATACAGCAGCAGTAGCAGGCGTCAGGGTCGGGATCGAAGCCATGACCTCCTATATACCAAGCGAGGTAGTTAACATCACCTAGCCACCGTGATGATGATGATGAGAGAGACACGCAAACTCCAAATATACAGCAGGCGTCTTCAGGGTCGGAATCGAACCACGACCTCCTGTAGACCAGGCGAGGTAGTTAACATCTCCTAGCCACCGTGATGATGATGATGAGAGAGACACGCAAACTCCAAATATACAGCAGCAGGCGTCAGGGTCGGGATCGATCCTACGACCTTCTGTATACCAGGCGATGTAGTCAACATCTCACCACCGTGATGATGATGATGAGAGAGAGACACGCAAACTCCAAATATACAGCAGCAGGCGTCAGGGTTGGAATCGAACCCACGAGCTTCTGTACACCAGGCGAGGTAGTTAACATCTCGCCACATTTTGATGTTTTGACCAGTTACGTTGTACGGTGGGGGGGGGGGGTTCGCAATGGGATAGAAAACCACAGAGACTCCTCCAGAACGGGACGAGGTACACACCAACTCCGCAAGGCAGACAGGAGCCCGAGTCTGGAATCGAACTCTTCACATCTCCTAGCCACCACGTCCTACATACAACAGAATCAGTAGATACTAATGACTCATTAGTATCTAGTGACTCTAGTGTATGTAGGGTGAGTAGGTGTTTAATACCTTCACACCCTACATACACTTCGATTGAAAGCTTTCGTGACTGCAGGGATTCATCTTCTTGGTTTTTCGGTAAAGTCACGTAGAAGGGAAGTAATAAAATAAAATAATATAATGTTTTATTTCTATTATTTTATTACTTCCCTTCTACGTGGCTTTACCGAAAGAACCAAGAAGATGAATCCCTGCAGTCACGAAAGCTTTACATCTTGACTTAAAGCTTTCGTGACTGCAGGGATTCATATTCTCTGGGGTCTTTCTGTAAAGTCACAGAGATAGGTTCAAATTAATAAAAATTAAATAAACGAAAAGAACGCACGACGTTTCGATCGCAACAGAAGCGACCGTCATCAGGCTGGTGATGACGACCGCTTGTGTTGCGATCGAAAGATCGTGGATTTTTTGCTTTCATTATTTTTTTTATGTTGCTATTTTTTTAATGTTACTGTTTTTTAATGTTACTATTTTTGATAGTGTTTTTTTTTGCTTTATTTATTTCCAATGTATTATTTGAATTTGTATTCTATTTTTATTTTTATTGCATTTTATTATTTTCTATTTATTTTTATTGTTATATTTTATTAAAATATTTTTTTAGTGTTTTTTTTTCTATTTCCAATGTATTATTTTAATTTGTATTCTTGAATTTTTATTTTAATTGTATTGTATTATTTAACAAAAATATTTTATTTTCATTGTTTCGATTTTGTTTTTTTTATTTACCTGACTTTACCAGAAGAACCAAGAATATGAATTCCAACAGTCACGAAAGTTTCAAGTCAAAATCTATCTTTGTGACTTTACCGAAAGACCCCGAAGAATACGAGGACATCAGTTGGTGGCGACGGGCAAGGAACCGAAGATCTGAGAAGTCCTTCGCCGCAGAATCCTAGAACAAGGCGGAAGGACGCAATGCGGAGGACAATTCTAGTCGTGTGAAATGTGTTGGGTTTTGGCGGTGGTAGGGGGAATGGAGGGGAAGAGAGTCACGCGAACGAAAATCAATGGGAATCATTAAGAGAAAGCGCGCGGGTTTTAGATCCTCCCTGGACGCGTTTGACGTGCAGTTTCAGTTTCATTTATTAGGATTTACCCTTCGATTTAAAGCTTCTTTCGTGACTGCAGGGATTCATCTTCTTGGTTCTTTCGGTAAAGTCACGTAGAAGGGAAATAATAAAATAATAATTAAATAATAAAATAATTGAATTTCGATTTAAAGCTTTCGTGACTGCAGGGATTCATCTTCTTGGTTCTTTCGTTAAAGTCACTGCCCATAGACTAACACTACCCATAGACTCACACTGCCCATAGACTCACACTGCCCATAGACTCACACTGCCATAGACTAACACTGCCCATAGACTCACACTGCCCATAGACTCACACTGCCCATAGACTAACACTGCCCATAGACTCAACACTGCCCACAGACTCAACACTGCCCATAGACTCACACTGCCCATAGACTATTACTACCCATAGACTAACACTGCCCATAGACTCACACTGCCCATAGACTCAATGCCCATAGACTCAACACTGCCCATAGACTCAACACTGCCCATAGACTAACACTGCCCATAGACTAACACTGCCCATAGACTAACACTGCCCATAGACTCACACTGCCCATAGACTAACACTGCCCATAGACTAACACTGCCCATAGACTCACACTGCCCATAGACTAACACTACCCATAGACTCACACTACCCATAGACTCACACTGCCCATAGACTCAACACTGCCCATAGACTAACACTACCCATAGACTCAACACTGCCCATAGATTAACACTGTCCATAGACAACACTGCCCATAGACTAACACTGCCCATAGACTAACACTGCCCATAGACTAACACTGCCCATAGACTAACACTGCCCATAGACTAACATTGCCCATAGACTACACTGCCCATAGACTAACACTGCCCATAGACTAACACTGCCCATAGACTCAACACTGCCCATAGACTAACACTACCCATAGACTCACACTACCCATAGACTCACACTGCCCATAGACTAACACTGCCATAGACTAACACTACCTATAGACTAACACTGCCCATAGATTCAACACTGCCCATAGACTAACACTGCCCATAGACTCAACACTGCCCATAGACTAACACTACCCATAGACTCAACACTGCCCATAGACTCACACTGCCCATAGACTAATACTACCCATAGACTAACACTGCCCATAGACTCACACTGCCCATAGACTAACACTGCCCATAGACTCACACTGCCCATAGACTAACACTGCCCATAGACTAATACTACCCATAGACTCACACTGCCCATAGACTCACACTGCCCATAGACTAACACTGCCCATAGACTAACACTGCCCATAGACTAACACTGCCCATAGACTCACACTACCCATAGACTCACACTGCCCATAGACTCACACTGCCCATAGACTAACACTACCCATAGACTAACACTGCCCATAGACTAACACTGCCCATAGACTAATACTACCCATAGACTCAACACTGCCCATAGACTCACACTGCCCATAGACTAACACTGCCCATAGACTCAACACTGCCCATAGACTAACACTGCCCATAGACTCAACACTGCCCATAGACTCACACTGCCATAGACTAACACTGCCCATAGACTAACACTACCATAGACTAACACTGCCCATAGACTNAACACTGCCCATAGACTCACACTGCCCATAGACTAACACTGCCCATAGACTCACACTGCCATAGACTAACACTGCCCATAGACTCACACTGCCCATAGACTCACACTGCCCATAGACTAACACTGCCCATAGACTCACACTGCCATAGACTAACACTGCCCATAGACTCACACTGCCATAGACTCANCACTGCCCATAGACTACACTGCCCATAGACTCACACTGCCATAGACTAACACTGCCCATAGACTAACACTGCCCATAGACTAACACTGCCCATAGACTCACACTGCCATAGACTCACACTGCCCATAGACTACACTGCCCATAGACTCACACTGCCCATAGACTAACACTGCCCATAGACTCANCACTGCCCATAGACTAACACTGCCCATAGACTAACACTGCCCATAGACTCACACTGCCCATAGACTACACTGCCCATAGACTAACACTGCCCATAGACTCACACTGCCCATAGACTAACACTGCCCATAGACTACACTGCCCATAGACTCACACTGCCCATAGACTACACTGCCCATAGACTCACACTGCCCATAGACTACACTGCCCATAGACTACACTGCCCATAGACTCACACTGCCATAGACTCACACTGCCCATAGACTACACTGCCCATAGACTACACTGCCNATAGACTNAACACTGCCCATAGACTCACACTGCCCATAGACTAACACTGCCCATAGACTAACATTGCCACAGACTAACATTGCCCACAGACTCACACTGCCCATAGACTCACACTGCCCATAGACTAACACTGCCCATAGACTCACACTGCCATAGACTAACACTGCCCATAGATTACACTGCCCATAGACTAACACTGCCCATAGACTCAGACTCACACTGCCCATAGACTCACACTGCCCATAGACTAACACTGCCCATAGACTAACACTGCCCATAGACTCACACTGCCATAGACTAACACTGCCATAGACTCACACTGCCCATAGACTACACTGCCATAGACTAACACTGCCATAGACTCACACTGCCCATAGACTCACACTGCCATAGACTCACACTGCCCATAGACTACACTGCCCATAGACTCACACTGCCCATAGACTAACACTGCCATAGACTAACACTGCCCATAGACTCACACTGCCCATAGACTACACGGCCCATAGACTAACACTGCCCATAGACTAACACTGCCCATAGACTCACACTGCCCATAGACTCACACTGCCATAGACTAACACTGCCCATAGACTCACACTGCCCATAGACTACACTGCCCATAGACTACACTGCCCATAGACTCACACTGCCCATAGACTAACACTGCCCATAGACTCACACTGCCCATAGACTAACCTGCCNATAGACTNACACTGCCCATAGACTCACACTGCCCATAGACTACACTGCCCATAGACTCACACTGCCCATAGACTAACACTGCCATAGACTACACTGCCCATAGACTCACACTGCCCATAGACTAACACTGCCCATAGACTAACATTGCCCACAGACTAACATTGCCCACAGACTCACACTGCCCATAGACTCACACTGCCCATAGACTAACACTGCCCATAGACTCACACTGCCCATAGACTAACACTGCCCATAGATTACACTGCCCATAGACTAACACTGCCCATAGACTCACACTGCCATAGACTACACTGCCCATAGACTCACACTGCCATAGACTACACTGCCCATAGACTAACACTGCCCATAGACTCACACTGCCCATAGACTACACTGCCCATAGACTCACACTGCCATAGACTATGCCCATAGACTNAACACTGCCCATAGACTCACACTGCCCATAGACTCACACTGCCATAGACTAACCTTGCCCATAGACTAACATTACCCATAGACTAACATTGCCATAGACTAACATTACCCATAGACTCACACTGCCCATAGACTACACTGCCCATAGACTCACACTGCCCATAGACTACACTGCCATAGACTAACACTGCCCATAGACTCACACTGCCCATAGACTCACACTGCCATAGACTANCACTGCCCATAGACTAACACTGCCATAGACTANCACTACCCATAGACTACACTACCCATAGACTACACTACCCATAGACTACACTGCCCATAGACTACACTACCATAGACTACACTGCCCATAGACTCACACTGCCCATAGACTAATGCCATAGACTACACTGCCATAGACTACACTGCCCATAGACTCACACTGCCCATAGACTAACCTTGCCCATAGACTAACATTACCCATAGACTAACATTGCCCATAGACTAACACTACCCATAGACTCACACTGCCCATAGACTACACTGCCCATAGACTACACTGCCCATAGACTAACACTGCCCATAGACTAACATTACCCATAGACTCACACTGCCATAGACTACACTGCCCATAGACTCACACTGCCCATAGACTACACTGCCCATAGACTANCACTGCCCATAGACTCACACTGCCCATAGACTCACACTGCCATAGACTACACTGCCCATAGACTAACACTGCCCATAGACTAACAATACCCATAGACTACACTACCCATAGACTACACTACCCATAGACTACACTGCCCATAGACTAACACTGCCCATAGACTACACTACCCATAGACTAACACTGCCCATAGACTACACTACCCATAGACTACATGCCCATAGACTNACACTGCCCATAGACTANCACTACCCATAGACTACACTGCCNATAGACTACACTACCCATAGACTACACTGCCCATAGACTACACTGCCCAGACTAACACTACCCATAGACTAACACTGCCATAGCACACTGCCCATAGACTACACTGCCATAGACTAACACTGCCCATAGACTAACACTGCCCATAGACTCACACTGCCCATAGACTAACCTTGCCCATAGACTAACATTACCCATAGACTAACATTGCCCATAGACTAACACTACCCATAGACTANCACTGCCCATAGACTAACATTACCATAGACTAACACTGCCCATAGACTACACTGCCATAGAGTAACATTACCCATAGACTCACACTGCCCATAGACTCACACTGCCCATAGACTAACACTGCCCATAGACTACACTGCCATAGACTACACTACCCATAGACTCACACTGCCCATAGACTNACACTGCCCATAGACTACACTGCCCATAGACTACACTGCCCATAGACTCACACTGCCCATAGACTAACCTTGCCCATAGACTAACATTACCATAGACTAACATTGCCCATAGACTAACACTACCATAGACTACACTGCCCATAGACTAACATTACCCATAGACTACACTGCCCATAGACTACACTGCCCATAGAGTAACATTACCCATACTCACACTGCCCATAGACTCACACTGCCCATAGACTACACTGCCCATAGACTCACACTGCCATAGACTACACTACCCATAGACTCACACTGCCATAGACTACACTACCATAGACTAACACTGCCCATAGACTAACACTGCCCATAGACTANCACTGCCCCTAGACTACACTACCATAGACTAACACTACCCATAGACTAACACTGCCCATAGACTAACACTGCCCATAGACTAACACTGCCATAGACTAACACTGCCCATAGACTACACTGCCCATAGACTAACACTGCCCATAGACTACACTGCCCATAGACTAACACTGCCCATAGACTCACACTGCCCATAGACTACACTACCCATAGACTAACACTGCCATAGACTAACACTGCCCATAGACTACACTGCCCCTAGACTANCACTACCCATAGACTAACACTACCCATAGACTAACACTGCCCATAGACTAACACTGCCATAGACTACACTACCCATAGACTACACTGCCCATAGACTACACTACCCATAGACTAACACTACCNATAGACTNACACTGCCCATAGACTACACTACCCATAGACTACACTGCCCATAGACTAACACTACCCATAGACTACACTGCCATAGACTAACACTACCCATAGACTACACTACCATAGACTAACACTACCCATAGACTCACACTGCCCATAGACTACACTACCCATAGACTAACACTGCCCATAGACTAACACTGCCCATAGACTAACACTGCCCTAGACTACACTACCCATAGACTACACTACCCATAGACTAACACTGCCCATAGACTAACACTGCCCATAGACTAACACTGCCCATAGACTAACACTGCCCATAGACTAACACTGCCCATAGACTAACACTGCCCATAGACTCAACACTGCCATAGACTACACTGCCCATAGACTCACACTGCCCATAGACTACACTACCCATAGACTAACACTGCCCATAGACTAACACTGCCATAGACTAACACTGCCCCTAGACTACACTACCATAGACTAACACTACCCATAGACTAACACTGCCCATAGACTAACACTGCCATAGACTAACACTGCCATAGACTACACTGCCATAGACTAACACTCCCCATAGACTAACACTCCCCATAGACTCACATTGCCCATAGACTAACACTCCCCATAGACTACACTGCCCATAGACTCACACTGCCCATAGACTAACACTGCCATAGACTAACACTGCCCATAGACTAACACTCCCCATAGACTACACTGCCCATAGACTCACACTGCCCATAGACTCACACTGCCATAGACTAACACTCCCCATAGACTAACACTGCCCATAGACTCACACTGCCCATAGACTCACACTCCCCATAGACTCAACACTACCCATAGACTAACATTGCCCATAGACTAACACTACCCATAGACTCACACTGCCCATAGACTACACTGCCATAGACTAACACTGCCCATAGACTAACACTGCCCACAGACTACACTACCCATAGACTAACACTGCCCATAGACTGCCCATAGACTCAACACTGCCATAGACTAACACTGCCCATAGACTAACACTGCCATAGACTAACACTGCCCATAGACTCACACTGCCCATAGACTACACTGCCATAGACTACACTGCCATAGACTCACACTGCCCATAGACAACACTGCCCATAGACCANCACTACCCATAGACTAACACTGCCCATAGACTCACACTGCCCATAGACTAACACTGCCATAGACTCACACTGCCCATAGACTNAACACTACCCATAGACTAACACTACCCATAGACTCACACTGCCCATAGACTAACACTGCCCATAGACTCACACTGCCCATAGACTAACACTACCCATAGACTAACACTACCCATAGACTCACACTACCCATAGACTCACACTGCCCATAGACTAACACTACCCATAGACTCAACACTGCCCATAGACTAACACTGCCCATAGACTAACACTGCCCATAGACTAACACTACCATAGACTCACACTACCATAGACTAACACTACCCATAGACTAACACTGCCCATAGACTCAACACTGCCCATAGACTCAACACTGCCATAGACTCAACACTGCCCATAGACTCAACACTGCCCATAGACTAACACTGCCCATAGACTCAACACTACCCATAGACTCAACACTGCCCATAGACTCAACACTGCCATAGACTCAACACTGCCNATAGACTCAACACTACCCATAGACTCAACACTGCCCATAGACTCAACACTGCCCATAGACTCAACACTCCCCATAGACTCAACACTGCGCATAGACTCAACACTGCCCATAGACTCATCACTGCCCATAGACTCAACACTACCCATAGACTCAACACTGCCCATAGACTCAACACTCCCCATAGACTCAACACTCCCCAAAGACTCAACACTGCCCATAGACTCAACACTCCCCATAGACTCAACACTGCCATAGACTCAACACTGCCCATAGACTCAACACTGCCCATAGACTCAACACTACCCATAGACTCAACACTGCCATAGACTAACACTGCCCATAGACTCAACACTGCCCATAGACTCAACACTCCCATAGACTCAACACTGCCCATAGACTCAACACTGCCCATAGACTCAACACTCCCCATAGACTCAACACTGCGCATAGACTCAACACTGCCATAGACTCACACTGCCCATAGACTAACACTACCCATAGACTCACACTGCCCATAGACTCANCACTCCCCATAGACTCAACACTCCCCATAGACTCAACACTGCCCATAGACTCAACACTCCCCATAGACTCAACACTGCGCATAGACTCAACACTGCCCATAGACTCACACTGCCCATAGACTCAACACTGCCCATAGACTCAACACTCCCATAGACTCAACACTGCGCATAGACTCAACACTGCCATAGACTCATCACTGCCCATAGACTCAACACTCCCCATAGACTCAACACTCCCCATAGACTCAACACTGCGCATAGACTCACAAGTTCTTGAGTAAATATCACGGACAGAGCTGAATGGGATGAAGATCATGAGGATTGTCTCACACGCACACACACACACGCACACACACACACGCACACACACGCACACACACACACGCACACACACACGCACACACACACTACACACACACACACACACTGCACACACACACACGNACACACACACACACGCACACACACACACGCACCAACACACAAAANGATCAATCGTACCTGAAACAGACTGTAACTTTACTGGCGAGCACCTATCGAACACACGAGGGGGTGGTGGCACACCACGCCCGCGCCTTTGTCTCCCAGGCGCACATCATTTAAGGCTGAGTCACTAGGAGGCCCAGGACCGAGTTCAGATAATCGCACTNGTGTTAGCGTGAGCGGGAATCGAACTCGGGCGCCAGGTTCATAGCGCAGTCCGCGCTAACCGCACACTACCGCTCCCATACACACGCACACACACACACACGCACACACACACACGCACGCACACACACGCACGCACACACGCACACACACACACGCACACACACACAGTGAGAAGAAAAAGAGATTCCCAATTAAGCCGCGGTTAATAAAATTAATTTTAACAAAGCGCATTCGCGCGTGTCCTCCACCACGTAAACAATACGAGCTGCGTGTTCAATAACGCATCAATCTTTCTCGGCGTGCGCGTGTGTGTGTGTGTGCGTGTGTGCGTGTGTGTGTGTGTGCGCGTGTGTGTGTGTGTGCGCGTGTGTGCGTGTGTGTGTGCGCGTGTGTGTGCGCGCGTGTGTGTGTGCTGTGTGTGTGCGTGTGTGTATGTGCGTGTGTGCGCGTGTGTGTGTGTGTGCGTGTGTGCACGTGTGTGAGAGCGTGTGTGTGCGTGTGTGCGCGTGTGTGTGTGTGCGCGTGTGTGTGCGTGTGTGTGTGCGTGTGTGTGTGCGCGTGTGTGTGCGTGTGTGTGTGCGTGTGTGTGCGCGTGTGTGTGTGCGTGTGTGTGCGTGTGTGTGTGCGTGTGTGTGTGCGTGTGTGTGTGCGCTTGTGTGTGCGTGCGCGTGTGTGTGTGCGCGTGTGTGTGTGCGCGTGTGTGCGTGTGTGTGTGCGTGTGAGTGCGCGTGTGTGCGCGTGTGTGTGTGCGCGTGTGAGTGTGTGTGCGTGTGTGTGCGCGCGTTTGTGCGCGCGTGTGTGCGCGCGCGTGTGTGTGTGCGTGTGTGTGTGCACGCGTGTGTGTGTGCGTGTGTGTGCACGCGTGTGTGTGTGCGTGTGTGCGTGTGTGTGCACGCGTGTGTTTAAATTCGTCGCGATTTAATGTCTTTCGCGTGCGGGCCAAGTGTCTTGCGGATGTTTGATTTCCCACGGATGTTGTGCGCTGGGAGTGTTTACGTGTCCGTGCGTGCGCGTGCGTGTGTGCGTCTCCGTGCGTGCGTGTGTGTGTGCGCGTGTGTGTGTGCACGTGTCCGTGCGTGTGTGCGCGTGTCCATGCGTGCGTGCGTGTGTGTGTGTCCGTGCGTGTGCGTGTGTGCGCGTGTGTGCGTGCGTGTGTGTGTGTGCGCGTGTCCGTGCGTGCGTGCGTGTATCCGTGCGTGTGTGCGCGTGTCCATGCGTGTGCGTGCGTGTGTGCGTGCGTGTGTGTGTGTGCGCGTGTCCGTGCGTGTGCGTGCGTGTGTGCGCGTGTCCGTGTACGTGTGTGTGTGTCAGCGTGTCTGTGTAGGGAGCGGTGGCGCAGCGGTTAGCGCGCTGTGCTACAACGCCGGCTACCACCAGTTCGGTTTCAGCTAACGGGACAACAACACCGGTGACGATTATGTGAACCGGTCCTGGGCATCTCCAAGGTCGACTAGGCCTTGAATGGGTCACGTGGTGTTGTGTGCAACAACAACAACAGCGGCATCTACATCTGCAGAACGTGAAGAACCAGTGACATCTACATCTACAGAACGTGAACAACCAGTGGCATCTACATCTGCAGAATGTGAAGAACCAGTGGCATCTACATCTGCAGAACGTGAAGAACCAGTGGATACATCTGCAGAACATGAAGAACAGTGGCATCTACATCTGCAGAATGTGAAGAACCAGTGGCATCTACATCTGCAGAACGTGAAGAACCAGTGGCATCTACATCTGCAGAACGTGAAGAACCAGTGGATACATCTGCAGAACATGAAGAACCAGTGGCATCTACATCTGCAGAACGTGAAGAACCAGTGGCATCTACATCTGCAGAACATGAAGAACCAGTGGATACATCTGCAGAACATGAAGAACCAGTGGCATCTACATCTGCAAAACGTGAACAACCAGTGGCATCTACATCTGCAGAACGTGAAGAACCAGTGGCATCTACATCTGCAGAACGTGAAGAACCAGTGGATACATCTGCAGAACGTGAAGAACCAGTGGCATCTACATCTGCAGAATGTGAAGAACCAGTGGCATCTACATCTGCAGAACATGAAGAACCAGTGGAATCTACTTATGCAGAACGTGAAGAACCAGTGGCATCTACATCTGCAGAACATGAAGAACCAGTGGCATCTACATCTGCAGAACGTGAAGAACCAGTGGCATCACTCATCATTCACTCATCACTCATTCACTCATCATTCACTCATCATTCACTCATCATTCACTCACTCTTCACTCACTCTTCACTCATCGCTCGCTCACTCATCGCTCACTCACTCATCGCCCACTTATTGCTTGTTCACTCATCGCTCGCTCATCACTCACTCATCACTCACTTATCACTCACTCATCACTCACTCATTCATCACTCACTCATCACTCACTCACTCATCACTCACTCATCACTCGCTCACTGATCGCATCGCTCACTCATCACTCACTCATCACTCACTCATCACTCACGCATCACTCACTCATCACTCACTCATCACTCACTCATTGCTCACTCATCACTCACTCATCACTCACTCATCACTCACTCATCACTCACTCATCACTCACTCATCGCTCACTCATCACTCACTCATCACTCAACGCTCACTCATCACTCACTCACTCATCACTCACTCACTCATCACTCACTCACTCACTCATCTCTCTCACTCATCACTCACTCATTGCTCGTTCACTCACTCATCACTCACTCATCACTCACTCATCACTCACTCATCACTCACTCATCACTCACTCATCGCTCACTCATCACTCACTCATCACTCAACGCTCACTCATCACTCACTAACTCATCACTCACTCACTCATCACTCACTCACTCACTCATCTCTCTCACTCATCACTCATCGCTGGCTCACTCACTCATCACTCACTCACTCATCACTCACTCATCACTCACACTCACTCATCACTCACTCATCACTCACTCACCACTCACTCANCACTCACCACTCATCACTCACCACTCACTCATCACTCACCACTCATCACTCACCACTCACTCATCACTCATCACTCACTCATCACTCACTCATCACTCACTCACTCATCACTCACTCGCTCACTCACTCATTACTCACTCACTCATCACTCACTCATCACTCACCACTCATCACTCACCACTCACTCATCACTCACCANTCATCAATCACTCACTCATCACTCACCACTCACTCATCACTCAACGCTCACTCACTCATCTCTCTCACTCATCACTCACTCACTCATCTCTCTCACACATCACTCACTCGCTCACTCACTCATCGCTCGCTCACTCATCACTCACTCATCACTCACTCACTCATCTCACTCACTCACTCATCACTCACTCATCTCACTCACTCATCTCTCTCACTCACTCATCACTCACTCATCACTCAACGCTCGCTCACTCATCTCTCTCACTCATCACTCACTCATCTCTCTAACTCATCACTCACTCGCTCACTCACTCATCGCTCGATCACTCATCACTCACTCATCACTCAACGTTCACTCACTCATCTCTCACTCATCACTCGCTCACTGATCGCTCGCTCGCTCGCCCACTCAATCATCGGCAGAGGTCCGCCTCGGAATATGAACAATTCTGCGTGCAGTTCAAAATCGAGAGCTCGCAAATTAGAAGTCGGCAGGACACTTGCTGCAGTTTTGCTCCGTTTGCAGATAATCCGGATGGCGATTTCAGAATGAACGCAGTATGATGAGTTGGCGGGGGGGGGGAGAAGTGGTGATAATGTGAGAGGGGGGAGGGGAGGGGTGAAACAGGAGAGGTAAGGGAGGGCCAAAAACGAAATCCTCTGATCCGACACAAAATGTGAGCGCGTGATAGTGAGTGGCACGTTTTGATGGGTTAACGGATCGTGGTGATGAGGTTAGTGGGTGCGCTCGCCAACAGCACTTGCCCAACAGTCTGCTGAGGCTATACGGGCGGGGGTGGCATCTTTGCCTTTGTGGCGACCGAGTTCGATTCCCGCTCGGGGCCACCAGCAGAGGTGACGATTGTCTGAGTAGCCTATGGGTCTCTGTGTGAGTCTATTGGTCTCTGTGTGAGTCTATTGGTCTCTGTGTGAGTCTATTGGTCTCTGTGTGAGTCTATTGGTCTCTGTGTGAGTCTATGGGTCTCTGTGTGAGTCTATGTGTCTCTGTGTGAGTCTATGGGTCTCTGCGTGAGTGTATGTGTCTCTGTGTGAGTCTATGGTCTCTGTGTGAGTCTACGGGTCTCTGTGTGAGTCTATGGGTCTCTGTGTGAGTCTATGTGTCTCTGTGTGAGTCTATGGGTCTCTGTGTGAGTCTATGTGTCTCTGTGTGAGTCTATGGGTCTCTTGTGAGTCTATGGGTCTCTGTGTGAGTATATGGGTATCTGTGTGAGTCTATGTGTCTCTGTGTGAGTCTATGGGTCTCTGTGTGAGTCTATGGGTCTCTGTGTGAGTCTATGGGTCTCTGTGTGTCTATGGGTCTCTGTGTGAGTCTATGTGTCTCTGTGTGAGTCTATGGGTCTCTGTGTGAGTCTATGGGTCTCTGTGTGAGTCTATGGGTCTCTGTGTGAGTCTATGGGTCTCTGTGTGAGTCTATGTGTCTCTGTGTGAGTCTATGGTCTCTGTGTGAGTCTATGGGTCACTGTGCGAGTCTATGGGTCTCTGTGTGAGTCTATGGGTCTATGTGTGAGTCTATGTGTCTCTGTGTGAGTCTATGGGTCTCTGTGTGAGTCTATGGGTCTCTGTGTGAGTCTATGGGTCTCTGTGTGAGTCTATGGGTCTCTGTGTGAGTCTATGTGTCTCTGTGTGAGTCTATGGGTCTCTGTGTGAGTCTATGGGTCTCTGTGTGAGTCTATGGGTCTCTGTGTGAATCTTGTGAGTATACGGGTATCTGTGTGAGTCTATGGGTCTCTGTGTGAGTCTATGGGTCTCTGTGTGAGTCTATGGGTCTCTGTGTGAGTCTATGGTCTCTGTGTGAGTATACAGGTCTCTGTGTGAGTCTATGGGTCTCTGTGTGAGTCTATGGGTCTCTGTGTGAGTCTATGGGTCTCTGTGTGAGTCTATGGGTCTCTGTGTGTCTAGGGGTCTCTGTGTGAGTCTATGGGTCTCTGTGTGAGTCTATGTGTCTCTGTGTGAGTCTATGGGTCTCTGTGTGAGTCTATGGGTCTCTGTGTGAGTCTATGGGTCTCTGTATGAGTAGCCTATGGGTCTCTTTGTGAGTCTGTGGGTCTCTGTGTGAGTCTGTGTGTAAGGAGTCTATGGGTCTCTGTGTGAGTCTATGGGTCTCTGTGTGAGTCTATGGGTCTCTGTGTGAGTCTATGGGTCTCTGTGTGAGTCTGTGGGTCTCTGTGTGAGTCTATGGGTCTCTGTTTGAGTCTGTGAGTCTCTGTGAGAGTCTGTGGGTCTCTGTGTGAGTATATGGGTCTATGTGTGAGTCTATGGGTCTCTGTGTGAGTCTATGTGCCTCTGTGTGAGTCTATGGGTCTCTGTGTATGGGTCTCTATGTGAGTCTATGGGTCTCTGTGTGAGTCTATGGGTCTCTGTGTGAGTCTATGGGTCTCTGTGTGAGTATACGGGTCTCTGTGTGAGTCTATGGGTCTCTGTGTGAGTCTATGGGTCTCTGCGTGAGTCTATGTGTCTCTGTGTGAGTCTATGGGTCTCTGTGTGAGTCTGTGGGTCTCTTGGTGAGCTATGGGTCTCTTGTGAGCCTGTGTCTCGTGTGAGTTATGGGTCTCGTGTTGAGTCTATGGGTCTCGTGTGAGTTATGAGTCTCGTGTTGAGCCTGTGGGTCTCGTGTGAGTTATGGGTCTCGTGGAGCTGTGGGTATCGTGTGAGTTATGGGTCTCGTGGAGTCTATGGGTCTGGTGTGAGTTATGTGTCTCTTGTGAGTTATGGGTCTCGTATTAGTCTATGGGTCTCTTGTGAGTTATGGGACTCGCGTGAGTCTATGTGTCTCGTGTGAGTTATGGGTCTCGTGTGGTTGTGGGTCTCGTGNGAGTCTGGGTCTCGTGTGGTAGTCGGGTCTCGTGGAGGTCTATGGGTCTCGTGTGGTCTATGGGTCTCGTGTGAGTCAGTCTATGGGTCTCGTGTGAGTCTGTGGGTCTCGTGTGGTTATGGGTCTCGTGTGAGTTATGGGTCTCGTGTGAGTCTATGGGTCTCGTGTGAGTCTATGGGTCTNGTGGTCTATGAGTCTCGTGTGAGTCTATGTGTCTCGTGTGGTTATGGGTCTCGTGTGAGTCCTGTGGGTCTCGTGTGAGTAGTGGGTTCTGTGTGAGTCTATGGGTCTCGTGTGAGTTATGGGTCTCGTGTGAGTCTATGGTCTCGTGTGAGTTATGTGTCTCGTGTGGTTATGGGTCTCTTTGTGGTTATGGGTCTCGTGAGTTAGGGTATCGTGTGGTTATGTGTCTCGTGTGAGTCTATGGGTCTCGTGTGAGTTATGGGTCTCGTGTGAGTCTATGGNTCTCGTGTGAGTCTATGGGTCTCGTGTGAGTCTATGGTCTCGTGTGAGTTATGGGTCTCGTGTGAGTCTATGGTCTCGTGTGAGTTATGTCTCGTGTGAGTTATGTGTCTGTGTGAGTCTAGGTCTCGTGTGAGTTATGGGTCACGTGCGAGTCTATGGCTCGTGTGAGTCCTATGGGTCATGTGTGGTTATGTGTCTCGTGTGGTCTATGGGTCTCGTGTGAGTCTATGGGTCTCGTGTGAGTTATGGGTCTCGTGTCGAGTCTATGTGTCTCGTGTGAGTCTATGGGTCTCGTGTGAGTCTATGGGTCTCGTGTGAGTCTATGGGTCTCGTGTGAGTCTATGGGTCTCGTGTGGTATACGGGTATCGTGTGAGTCTATGGGTCTCGTGTGAAGTTATGGGTCTCGTGTGAGTTATGGGTCTCGTGTGTCTCGTGTGAGTTACGGGTCTCGTGTGAGTCTATGGGTCTGTCTATGGGTCTCGTGTGAGTCTATGGGTCTCGTGTGAGTCTATGGGTCTCGTGTGTGTTAGGGTCTCGTGTGGTCTATGGGTCTCGTGTGGTCTATGTGTCTCGTGTGAGTTATGGGTCTCGTGTGGTCTATGGGTCTCGTTGAGTCTATGGGTCTCTGTACTGAGGCCTATGGGCTCTTTGTGAGGTGGGTCTCTGTGTAGTCTGTGTGTCTCAGAGCTATGGGTTCTAGTCTNTGGTCTCTTGTGAGTCTTGGGTCTCTGGTGAGTAGCCTATGGGTCCGTGTGAGTCTGTGGTCTCGTGTGAGTCGGGTCTCAGTCTGTGAGTCTCTTATGAGTAGTCTGTGGGTCTCTGTGTGAGTAATGGGNCTTGTGAGTCNATGGGTCCTGTGTGAGTCTATGTGCCTCTGTGTGAGTCTATGGGTCTCTGATATATGGGTCTCTATGTGAGTCTATGGGTCTCTGTGTGCTATGGTCTCTTGTGAGTCTTGGGTCTCTTGTGAGTATACGGGTCTCTGTGTGAGTCTGAGTCTCTGGTGAGCTTGTGGTCTCTGTGTGAGTCTATGGGTCTCTGTNGTGAGCCTGTGGGTATCTGTGTGAGTCTATGGGTCTCTGTGTGAGTCTATGGGTCTGTGTGTGAGTCTATGTGTCTCTATGTGAGTCTATGGGTCTCTGTATTAGTCTATGGGTCTCTATGTGAGTCTATGGGACTCTGCGTGAGTCTATGTGTCTCTGTGTGAGTCTATGGGTCTCTGTGAGTCTGTGGGTCTCTGTGTGAGTCTGGGTCTCTGTGTGAGTCTATGGGTCTCTGTGTGAGTCTATGGGTCTCTGTGTGAGTCTATGGGTCTCTGTGTGAGTCTATGGGTCTCTGTGTGAGTCTGTGGGTCTCTGTGTGAGTCTATGGGTCTCTGTGTGAGTCTATGGGTCTCTGTGTGAGTCTATGGGTCTCTGTGTGAGTCTATGGGTCTCAAGTCTATGAGTCTCTGTGTGAGTCTATGTGTCTCTGTGTGAGTCTATGGGTCTCTGTGAGTCTGTGGGTCTCTGTGTGAATCTATGGGTCTCTGTGTGAGTCTATGGTCTCTGTGTGAGTCTATGGGTCTCTGTGTGAGTCTATGAGTCTATGGGTCTCTGTGTGAGTCTATGGGTCTCTGTGTGAGTCTATGTGTCTCTGTGTGTGTCTATGGGTCTCTGTGTGAGTCTATGGTCTCTGTGTGAGTCTATGGGTTTCTGTGTGAGTATACGGGTCTCTGTGTGAGTTTATGGGTCTCTGTGTGAGTCTATGGGTCTCTGTGTGAGTCTATGGGTCTCTGTGTGAGTAGTCAAAAGCTGCTGCTGCTGCGATTTCTGAGCGCAGCGTTGGGGTAACAATATCGGTGCGTTGTGTCCGACAGAGCCTCCCTCGTGCACGCCCGCGACATCTTCGAGAGATTCACACATTTGAAAGGGGCACCCCCTCCAAGTGGCAGCTGTCCCTGTGCGGCACGAACTTGACTGAGCGCATGGCCCTGCTAGCGGGCATCAGTCTGCCAGTAGTGGGAGGGGGGAGGAGGCGATGATTTCCGTCGTGTGATCGAGCCGAGAATCACCACCAGTGGCAGCTGCAGAATGGAGCAGAACACATTGCTGCGGAGGGAACTGGTAGGAACGTTGGGTTGCTCGGTCAATGGCCAGGATCAACGGCGGCGTGGTGTATTCCGCAAATATGCCCGACTGTGAGGGCGGGCACAAGCCGGCGTGAGTAGGTGAAACGTTGAGTTTTATAAGGCACCACGGGGTGACCAGCCCCTCCCACCCAGCCCCACCCCTCCCCACCCCACCCAGCCCCTCCCTACCCAGCCCCTCCCCACCCAGCCCCTCCCCTCCCCACCCAGCCCCACCCTCCCACCCCCCCCACCCTCTCCACCCACCCTCCCCTCCCNACCCTCCCCACCCAGCCCTCCCACCNTCCCCACCCAGCCCACCCCACCCAGCCCCTCCCCTCCACCCGGCCCTCCTCCTCCCCACCCAGCCTCTCCCTCCCCACCCAGCCCCTCCCTGCACGACGGACGGACGGACACAATAATCCCTGTGGGCTGGTGGAACCAGTGGGTTCCTACAGTAATATTACTTTGTACTGAGGAATCCGATAAGCTGAAAAGCTCTTTAGAAGAAAAAAAAGGCAGATGGCCAGTAGTTTCACAGATGGTGATTCAGCGTTTGGCTTCAGAGCGGACATCAGTCAATTGAGTCGAAGCAATTTGCAATTAATTTTAATTTTTTTTTATAATTTGGCAAAAAAAAATCGACCGTGACGCTGGAACACAACGGCCTGCTCTTATCGAATCACGTCGGCAGGAGTAGGGGGGTGAGGCGGGGGGGGTCTTTAACGTGCGCGGTTAGTAAAGTCGCGGTGGCTAGGAGATGTTAACTACCTCGCCTGGTATACAGGAGGTCGTGGGTTCGATCCGACCCTGACGCCTACTGCTGTATATTTTGAGTTTGCGTGTCTTTCTCTCTCATCATCATCTCGGTGGCTAGGAGATGTTAACTACCTCGCCTGGTGTGCAGGAGGTCGTGGGCTCGATCCTGACCCTGGCGGCGTCTGCTGTATATTTGGAGTTTGTGTGTCTCTCTCTCTCATCATCACGGTGACTAGGAGATGTTAACTACCTCGCCTGGT
>MU249718.1:102248-112248 GCA_018977245.1 Lethenteron camtschaticum | reverse complement strand
AGTAGTGTGTGTAATGTTGTATAGTGTAGTGTATAGTGTTAGTAAGNAGTGTTAGTATACGTNTATTATATCGCTAGTGTAGTGCAGTGTNTAGTGTAGTGTATAGTGTGTNGTGTATAGTAGTGTAGTGTGTATGTGTACGGGTGTATGTGCGTGTATNGTAGTGTATGTGTGTATGTNTATAGTAGTGTGTATATAGTATGTGCATAGTGTACAGTCTNTAGTAGTATATGTGTGGTATAATGTGTGTAAGTGTNGTGTATGTGTAGTGTATNGTNGTGTNGAGTAATGTAGTGTATACGTGTNGTGTATGTGTACGTGTNGTGTATGTGTGTGTATGTACGTGTACTAGTACGCACACCGGTGTGTTGGAGAGCCAAGCCACAGCATTTACAATCTGAGCACGACGTTTCCCGGTAAATACAACCAGCTTCTCAGGCGACAGCCAGATCGTTCACTAAGAGTTGATAGATGTGATGTAAAATAATTCACATCAATGACAATGAGTATCCATTGCCGGCTGGGTTATTCACGTGGCAATCCAAGGAATCATGCACGCAACATTGCACTTATGCCTCCTGTATTTCGCGTGCTAAATGNTGGCCACGTTCCATGTTGCGTCGTCACCGACACATTTGAAAGGGCACCCCCAGTGCAGCTTTCCCCGTGTGACACAAGTTTGACTCACCACCTTGCCAGTCACTGGCATCACTGCTGGTAGGGTGGACAATGCTCACTGCTGTGCAGAGGTCGCAACCGGGTACCCGATACCGTACCCTACCCGATACCCGGCTACCCGTACCCGGCCGGGTACGGGTACGGGTAGGCCGTGAGTCACTGGTGAGTAACTGTTTGTCACTCATTTCCCAACGTCTTGTCTCTTCTCACAATTCAAGTTCCTAGAATCAACCCACCCGCGCCTGCAACATGGCTTCATCCCAAGGTCGCAATCAGGTACCCGATACCCGTATCTGGCCGGGTATGGGTAGGGTACGGGTACAGCCGGGTACGGGTACCCGTTTGCGACCCTGGTGCGGCGGGTACGGGTCTTCTCACGGTACCGTGAGTACTGGTGAGTAACCGTTTGTCACTCATTTCCCAACGTCTTGTCTCTTCTCACAATTCAGGTTCTAGAATCAACCCACCCGCGCCTGCAACATGGCTTCATCCCAGAGGTCGCAATCAGGTACCCGATACCCGTACCCTACCCGTACCCGGGTATCGGGTAGGGTAGGGTACGGGTACCCGTTTGCGACCCTGGTGCGGCCGGGTACGGGTAATGAATCAAAACCCATTTGCGAGCTCTGCTGCTGTGTGGTCTAGGCTAGGGCACCCCCAGTGGCAGCTTTCCCGCGTGGCACAAGGTTGGCTCAGCATCTGTCCATTGCTGCGTTCGTGCTCAAGATCCCAGCCGGGTAATTTAACGAGCTGCGGTTTTTTAATTTTGGCAACAACAAAAAGATTGGACCGCGACGCCGACTTGCAATGACCTTCCTATGAGAACTCAACGCACGCGAAGAAAGCCACTGGAGCTATGCACTTTTAAATCTAGATAAAAAAAAAATATTTTTTTCAGAACTGCCTTTTGTTTTCAGTTTGTTATCCTCACCCGGCACATCCGATTAGCATGGCCGGCTACGTTACGGTACGAAAGAAGTTCAGCGTATAAATATATTTTTTAAATATATATTTGTACAAATATATATTTTTTAAACACAGCACATGTGCCATGAAGAAGGCCCATTTTTTAAATATATATTTTTTAAATATATATTTGTACAAATATATATTTTTTAAACACAGCACATGTGCCATGAAGAAGGCCCATTTTTTNAAATATATATTTTTTAAATATATATTTGTACAAATATATATTTTTAAACACAGCACATGTGCCATGAAGAAGGCCAATTTTTTTAATATATATTTTTTAAATATATATTTGTACAAATATATATTTTTTAAACACAGCACATGTGCCATGAAGAAGGCCCATTTTTTAAAATATATATTTTTTAAATATATATTTGTACAAATATATATTTTTAAACACAGCACATGTGCCATGAAGAAGGCCAATTTTTTTAAATATATATTTTTTAAATATATATTTGTACAAATATATATTTTTTAAACACAGCACATGTGCCATGAAGAAGGCCCATTTTTTTAATATATATTTTTTAAATATATATATTTGTACAAATATATATTTTTTAAACACAGCACATGTGCCATGAAGAAGGCCCATTTTTTTAAATATATATTTTTTAAATATATATTTGTACAAATATATATTTTTTAAACACAGCACATGTGCCATGAAGAAGGCCCATTTTTTTAAATATATATTTTTTAAATATATATTTGTACAAATATATATTTTTAAAACACAGCACATGTGCCATGAAGAAGGCCCATTTTTTTAAATATAGATTTTTTAAATATATATTTGTACAAATATATATTTTTTAAACACAGCACATGTGCCATGAAGAAGGCCCATTTTTTTAATATATATTTTTTAAATATATATATTTGTACAAATATATATTTTTTAAACACAGCGCATGTGCCATGAAGAAGGCCCATTTTTTTTAATATATATTTTTTAAATATATATTTGTACAAATATATATTTTTTAAACACAGCACATGTGCCATGAAGAAGGCCCATTTTTTTATATATATTTTTTAAATATATATTTGTACAAATATATATATTTTAAACACAGCACATGTGCCATGAAGAAGGCCATTTTTTTTATATATATTTTTTAAATATATATTTGTACAAATATATATTTTTTAAACACAGCACATGTGCCATGAAGAAGGCCCATTTTTTTAAATATATATTTTTTAAATATATATTTGTACAAATATATATTTTTTTAAACACAGCACATGTGCCATGAAGAAGGCCCATTTTTTTTAATATATATTTTTTAAATATATATATTTGTACAAATATATATTTTTTAAACACAGCACATGTGCCATGAAGAAGGCCCATTTTTTTAATATATATTTTTTAAATATATATTTGTACAAATATATATTTTTTTAAACACAGCACATGTGCCATGAAGAAGGCCCATTTTTTTAATATATATTTTTTAAATATATATTTGTACAAATATATATTTTTTAAACACAGCACATGTGCCATGAAGAAGGCCATTTTTTTATATATATTTTTTAAATATATATTTGTACAAATATATATTTTTTAAACACAGCACATGTGCCATGAAGAAGGCCCATTTTTTTAAATATATATTTTTTAAATATATATTTGTACAAATATATATTTTTTAAACACAGCACATGTGCCATGAAGAAGGCCCATTTTTAAATATATATTTTTTAAATATATATTTGTACAAATATATATTTTTTAAACACAGCACATGTGCCATGAAGAAGGCCCATTGCCTGAAACGTCGGCAATTAAAACTATTTATTTCAACGCCACCGCGTTATTGACGAACGTGAGTTGAGTTGAGTTTTTTTTATCCTTCAGCGTATTGAGCAACGTGGTTTTATTGGTCTGTGTTCTTCTGGCATCGTCAATTATTCACCGGCAGCTCCTGTGACTGACTGACTGACTGATTGCCCCGACCGAGCGATTGATCGATGAGTCGCGCCATGTTCATCGTTCAAATGGAACCGCGAGGAGACGTGAGGTGGGTCCCGGGATGACCGGGTTGCCTCGGGATAACGGTGGCACCTCCGATGAGGACGGTCGGCTACGTACGGTGCGAAGGAAGTTCTACGTACATACACACGTACATAGACTCACACAGAGACTCATAGACTCACACAGAGACACATAGACTCACACAGAGACACATAGACTCACACAGAGACCCATAGACTCACACACAGAGACTCATAGACTCACACACGTACATAGACTCACACAGAGACTCATAGACTCACACAGAGACACATAGACTCACACAGAGACACATAGACTCACACACAGAGACTCATAGACTCACACACGTACATAGACTCACACAGAGACTCATAGACTCACACAGAGACACATAGACTCACACAGACTCATAGACTCACTCAGACTCATAGACTCACACAGAGACCAATAGACTCACACAGAGACCCGTAGACTCACACACAGAGACTCATAGACTCACTCAGAGACACATAGACTCACACAGAGACCGTAGACTCACACACAGAGACTCATAGACTCACACACGTACATAGACTCACACAGAGACTCATAGACTCACACAGAGACTCATAGACTCACACAGAGACCCATAGACTCACACAGAGACTCATAGACTCACACACGTACATAGACTCACACAGAGACTCATAGACTCACACAGAGACTCATAGACTCACACAGAGACTCATAGACTCACACAGAGACTCATAGACTCACACACGTACATAGACTCACACAGAGACTCATAGACTCACACAGAGACTCATAGACTCGCGCAGAGACTCATAGACTCACACACGTACATAGACTCACACAGAGACTCATAGACTCGCACAGAGACTCATAGACTCACACAGAGACTCATAGACTCACACAGAGACTCATAGACTCACACAGAGACTCATAGACTCATACAGAGACCCATAGACTCACACAGAGACCAATAGACCCACACAGAGACCCAAAGACTCACACAGAGACTCATAGACTCATACAGAGACCCATAGACTCACACACGTACATAGACTCACACAGAAACTCATAGACTCACACACGTACATAGACTCACACAGAGACTCATAGACTCACACAGAGACTCATAGACTCGTGCAGAGACTCATAGACTCACAAGTACATAGACTCACACAGAGACTCATAGACTCACAAGTACATAGACTCACACAGAGACTCATAGACTCACACAGAGACACATAGACTCACACAGAGACTCATAGACTCATAGACTCACACAGAGACTCATAGACTCGCACAGAGACTCATAGACTCACACAGAGACTCATNGACTCACACAGAGACTCATAGACTCACACAGAGACTCATAGACTCATACAGAGACCCATAGACTCACACAGAGACCAATAGACCCACACAGAGACCCAAAGACTCACACAGAGACTCATAGACTCATACAGAGACCCATAGACTCACACACGTACATAAACTCACACAGAAACTCATAGACTCACACACGTACATAGACTCACACAGAGACTCATAGACTCACACAGAGACTCATAGACTCGTGCAGAGACTCATAGACTCACAAGTACATAGACTCACACAGAGACTCATAGACTCACAAGTACATAGACTCACACAGAGACTCATAGACTCACACAGAGACACATAGACTCACATAGAGACACATAGACTCACACACGTACATAGACTCACGCAGAGACTCATAGACTCGCACAGAGACCCATAGACTCACACAGAGACACATAGACTCACATAGAGACCCGTAGACTCACACACGTACATAGACTCACACAGAGACCCATAGACTCACACAGAGACTCATAGACTCACAAGTACATAGACTCACACAGAGACTCATAGACTCACACAGAGACTCATAGACTCACGCAGAGACTCATAGAATCACACAGACTCACACAGAGACTCATAGACTCACACAGAGACACAGAGACTCATAGACTCACACAGAGACTCATAGACTCACACAGAGACTCATAGACTCACGTATAGACTCACACAGAGACTCATAGACTCACACAGAGACGCATAGACTCACACACGTACATAGACTCACACAGAGACTCATAGACTAACACAGAGACTCATAGACTCATACAGAGACCCATAGACTCACACAGAGAACCATAGACTCACACAGAGACCCATAGACTCACACAGAGACCCAAAGACTCACACAGAGACTCATAGACTCACACACAGAGACTCATAGACTCACACACGTACATAGACTCACACAGAGACTCATAGACTCACACACGTACATAGACTCACACAGAGACTCATAGACTCACACAGAGACTCATAGACTCACACAGATACCAATAGACTCACACTAAGACCCATAGACTCACACAGAGACCCATAGACTCACACAGAGACCCATAGACTCACACAGAGAACCATAGACTCACACAAAACTCATAGACTCACACAGAGACCCATAGACTCACACAGAGACCCATAGACTCACACAGAGACCCATAGACTCACGCAGAGACCCATAGACTCACACACGTACATATACTCACACAGAGACCCATAGACTCACGCAGAGACCTATAGACTCACACAGAGACTCATAGACTCACACAGAGACTCATAGACTCACACAGAGACTCATAGACTCACACAGAGACCCATAGACTCACACAGAGACTCATAGACTCACACAGAGACTCATAGACTCACACACAGAGACTCATAGACTCACACACGTACATAGACTCACACAGAGACTCATAGACTCACACATATACCAATAGACTCACACATATACCAATAGACTCACACAGAGACCAATAGACTCACACTAAGACCCATAGACTCACACAGAGACCATAGACTCACACAGAGACCCATAGACTCACACAGAGACCCATAGACTCACACGGAGACCCATAGACTCACACAGAAAACCATATACTCACAAAGAGATCCATAGACTCACACAGAAACCCAAAGACTCACACAGAAAACCATATACTCACAAAGAGATCCATAGACTCACACAGAGACCCAAAGACTCACACAGAGACCCGTAGACTCACACACGTACATAGACTCACACAGAAAACCATAGACTCACACAGAGACCATAGACTCACACAGAGACCCATAGACTCACACAGAGACTCATAGACTCACACACAGAGACTCATAGACTCACACACGTACATATACTCACACAGAGACCATAGACTTACACAGAGACTCATAGACTCACACAGAGACCCATAGACTCACACAGAGACTCATAGACTCACACAGAGACTCATAGACTCACACACAGAGACTCATAGACTCACACACGTACATAGACTCACACAGAGACTCATAGACTCACACGGAGACCCATAGACTCACACGGAGACCCATAGACTCACACAGAGACCCATAGACTCACACGGAGACCCATAGACTCACACGGAGACCCATAGACTCACACAGAGACCATAGACTCACACAGAAAACCATAGACTCACACAGAGACCCAAAGACTCACACAGAGACCCGTAGACTCACACACGTACATAGACTCACACAGAGACCCATAGACTCACACAGAGACCCATAGACTCACACAGAGACCCATAGACTCACACAGAAACCCATAGACTCACACAGAGACCTACATAAAGCAAAGCATTGAAAAAAAAACGAAATGATGAACGAAGCAAAGTGCCGACTACACCGAGCATCTTCTTGTTTCATCTGATTGTAAAAAAAAGAGAGATCACATTCCTGCGGAGGGAGCTGGTAGGAACGTCGGGTTGCTCGGTCAATGGCCTGCAGGGTCAACGGCGGCGTGGTGTATTCCGCAAATATGCCCGACTGTGAGGGCGGGCACAAGCCGGCGTGAGTAGGTGAAACGTTGAGTTTTGTAAGGGCACCACGGGGTGACCAGCCCCTCCACACCCAGCACCTCCCCACCCTCCCCACCCAGCCCTCCCTCCACACCCAGCCCCTCCCCATCCTCCCTCCCACCCAGCCCCACCCAGCCCCTCCCCACTCTCCCACCCAGCCCTCCCCACCCAGCCCCACCCCACCCTCCCCACCTAGCCCTCCCAATCTCCCCTCCCAGCCCCTCCCCACCCAGCCCTCCCAGCCCCTCCCACTCTCCCACCAGCCTCCCACCCAGCCCCACCCCACCCTCCCACCTAGCCCTCCCCAATCTCCCACCCAGCCCCTCCCCACCCTCCCCTCCCCACCCAGCCCCACCCTCCCACCCAGCCCCTCCTCACCCTCCCCTCCCCACCAGCCCTCCCTGTACGACGGACGGACGGACACAATAATCCCCTGTTGGCTGGTGTAACCAGGAGGCGCCTACCAGTATAGCGCTCCTCTGACTCGCAGTGCTCTGACACCCCTAGTGGATGCGATCGTGATTTCAAGAGACGCTCCTGCAATTGCTGCGAAAGTCAAAAAGACCCACGCGTGGAAAAAAACACCGCAGGCTTTCTCCGACCAATATTCAATCCATACGATCACACGCCCGGTTAGCTGCTGAACTTTGTAGCTAATTAGTTAAACACGTAGCAGTAGTACTTGTGGCAGTAGGGCTTTTCGCTACCAATATCGTCTGAATGGACTGAATGGACGCTGTCTCTCCGACAGACCTGTTCTTCACCTGAGGACGGCTGCTTGCGTTGTGGCCGAAACGTCGTGAGAATTATTTTATTATGTTTTATTTTTGTTATTTCATTATTTCCCTTCTGCGTGACTTTACCGAAAGAACCAAGAAGATGAATCCCTGCAGTCACGAAAGAAGCTTCAAATCGAAATTTAATAAAATAATATTAATATAAAACAATAAAATTCTCACGACGTTTCGACTGCAACACAAGCAATCATCATCACCCGATGATGATTGAATTTGTATTGTTTTATATAACTATTATTTTATTATTTCCCTTCTACGCGACTTTACCGAAAGAACCAAGAAGACGAATCCCTGCAGTCACGAAAGAAGCTTTAAATCGAAACATGTGGGGTTTGTTTTGGAGTGGGGTGAGGTGTTGAGATGGCGTGATTATATACAAACCGCATGCCACGATTAGTGAAGGGGTTTGTCTCGTACGCAAAAACGCGTCGGACAATTCGTTACTTTAGGGCCGTCCATAAATGACGTCACGCACCTGGGGGGGGGNTGGGGGTCAGACGTTTGTGACGATGTGTGACGAGGGGGGGGGTGTGTTTGAGAAATGTGACGTCACATCAAAATGCGAAACTTTATTAAATAAATACAGACAACACGTTCTACTTAATTAAATAAACTTTGATAATTGGTTCTTTACCCTTCTATCTGGCAACAAAGCTGACACCTTTTTGCAAGGAGTCATGTTTGCATAGACCGCAATTGCAGTCATAATACAAACAAAAGAACATAACTCTGATAATGTGCACTATCAGAGTTATGTTCTTTTGTTTGTATTATGACTGCAGGTATTGCGGTCTATGCAAACATGACTCCTTGCAAAAAGGTGTCAGTTTTGTTGCCAGATAGAAAGGTAAAGAACCAATTATCATATTTTTACTGGCAAATGAGGTCCCATAAATAGACTTTTTAATAAATGTTTTCTCCTACAACAGCGGTCGGGAATCTATGGCTCGCGAGCCATATATGGCTCTTCCGGTGACAGCATATGGCTCCCAGACAATTTTGAGTTGAAAAAAAAATCAGTTTGGAACTGATTTTAAAATACTTGTGATATTGCTTAATAATACTGTGTCTTGTTAAAGTAAACAGAAATTAGTTTTGAAGATAACATTTCACGGGTCACGGGTCCCGTGACCAGAAGTCGCATTAAAAGTAAGACGTATTTAATTTATTATACGTTAAAAATACTATATGGCTCTCAATGAAATATATTTAGAAATATTTGGCTTTTATGGCTCTCCCAGTCAAAAAGGTCCCGACCCATGTCCTACAACATCAGAGTGCAGCGCCACATTAAATACGCACTACAATGACAATAGTTTAAAGCGATTTGAAGCATGTTTTATTTTTTTTGGGGGGGGGCAGAGCTTTGTGACGTCATATTTGAGGGGGGGTGCTCAAAAATCGTCCAAAATCGCGTGACGTCATTTATGGACAGCCCCTTAGTGCATCACCACGGGGTTTGTGTTTGCGGAGTTTGGTTGACGTGGACAAAAACCTTCACTGACAATTGTGTGTCTAAGCGGTACATGAGTGGTCAAGATGTATTCTTCTTTGTTTTTTTCGGTGAAGTCACGTATAAAGATAAAATAATAAATTAAATAATAGCATACGAC